>JBBMOL010000464.1:0-253017 GCA_037954665.1 Laguncularia racemosa | reverse complement strand
AAATGAGTGATTTACATATGAGTCATTCCAAATTTTATTATTTAACAATAATAAAATCTCAAGCTACAATTTATCTCTACATAATTTCAATTTAACAATAAAACATCAATTTACAAATATTTAGAATTATTGTCACTCTTTCTCCACATAATAATAGTATTATCTTCCCATCTCATCCATATAATGTCCCACTAAGTTCTTGTTCTCATTATATTCTAGTTGTTCGTCATGTTCGCTTGTAGCTAAAAAAAATATAGGAAGAGGGGTGAGCCTAGGCTGAGTACATGAGTACCCACATGCGCATGACACATTAAATTAATGTCACATGTATATATGCAATATTTATCTACAACTCATTCACAATTTAGTTCACACATCAATACTAAAATGAATTATCACACGTAGGAGTACTCATGACCTAGGTATACACAACATTTGTCCTAGTCAGAACTGCTACTACGGGTCCTATCTAGCCCTAATTTACCTTAGATCATTTCGATACACGACTCCATTAGGGATAACGTAGCATACCGATCATCGTGGTGCCCTCCAGGGATCTACCACTACGGACCCCTAAGTTGAGCCAAGCACAAGCAACATATCTCATTTAACTAATAACACTGTATTACTTCATGATACTACTTAATTCACATAACATCTTAATATTTCATTATTTCACATACAAGTCATTAAATAGCTTCATAATAATCACATACAACAAACAAAGTAAACACGTACATGAAATCCTAACCTTACGCACTTCTTGTCCCAAACTTAAGCTAAGTTGATATCGGTATCATCATTAAGACATCATTCTTAGTACTAATCCATATATAATATATTTCTCCTAATTCCTTTTAATCTATTAGGTTATCTATGGTTATACTAATTGTCTCGGTTGTGTGGAACTTGGTTAATTAAGAAGCTAATTTGATATATAATGATAATGTTCATCACTTAACACAACTATGTTGGAGGTTGTGTTGCCTAACACGAGCTAGTACACGACCGTGTTAAAGGTTGTGTATCTTTCGGTGAGATTTGGCTTTAACATAGTTAGAACACGGCCATGTTGGGAGGTCGTGTTTCTCTTGATTCAACATGGTCAAAACACGACCATGTTGGGTGGTTATATATCTTTTGGTACGTCATGGCAATTCAACAGGATCAAAACACGAAAGTGTTGGGGATCGTGTATCTTTCGATATAACTTTAAAATTCAACACTATCGTAACATGACGGTAATTGTGTTAGGGGGTCATGTATCTCTTAGCTAAACCCATGAACCCTAATTATTTTACTCCAACTTCCCCCAATTTCATTTCTTTTTATCCCTAGCCTCCATTCAATCTTTAAAATATGTAAATACTCTTTAATTAACGTAAGTTAGGATACTTACATCGAACTTCCCACGTATTGACTCATTGATCCAGAAATTCCCTTATTGTTACGTTCCCTATACACAACCAAAAATCATTTCATGATTGGTCTTCACTTGTTAAAATAATTCATGTAATAATTCTCAAACCGCTACCTTTTGCTATATTGTGCTACCTCTTCGGATTGCTTTAGGTTTTCCTAAAGAAGCTCTCTCTCTTTTTTCGTGTCACTTGATCTCTTTAGGTGGCTAGAATTATTAGATATGTAAAAGAAAAGAGCCCTAGGTTAGTTTCACTTATATATATTCTTGCTAGGAAAAGATAAAATTGCTCCTATCCCATTGTCTTATTTACAACATTGCCACTCTTTATATCCTATCCCATTGACCAAACGATATATTATAGATAATCTAATAACATTATTAAAAAAAAAAGTCACATACAAATATATTTGCACATATATTCAAACCGTATCATGTTACGACACCTTATTCAATTCGTGTCGCATGCAATTATCAGCTTATCCAAGTGCAATAATTGATTTTGCTTAACATAGTTGTTATTAGGGTAAATGAATCTGGCTGCTTGCGTGAGTAACATAAAAGGCATACTTTCACCTTCATTTTAGCCAAAATATCTGTACTGCAGCTCTTTATAGCTCATGTTAAATACACACGGCAAGACTCACGGGCACGACAGGTGTGTCTCGTACATACCGGACAGAGAAAAATGAATCATTACTATTTGCAACAAAAGTCTAACTATGCTCCCTAAACCCCAATGAAATAAAAAATGGAATCGAAACTAGAGTATTTTCCCACAATGACGACGCGTTTCTTTGCTCCTCTCTTATTAAAACTTAAAATTAATCTACACAAGGGAAGAAGCCACGATTATTGGAGCCGCCATGGTAAGGAATGTTGAAGAAGACTTCTTGCTATTTCCTGCTCAGTAAAATTATCTTTCAGCCAGTCGTAAACGTAAACATGACTACTACGACCAGTTTTTGTTTTAATACGAGAGAAAAAGAAAATACATTTTCTAAGTTGAAATTTAAATACGCGTAATATAAAACATATACTTCTTCTCTATTAATATAAAATCTCAGTAAATGAAGACAAATAATGGATCTTTTGCTCGTCTTTTTTTTTTTTTTTTTTTTTTTTTTTTTTTTTAAATATCGCATTTTGGCATCGCTTTGAAAAATTAACCAACCATGGAATCAAGAAAACTCTTTTCTCTCCTCTATCTTTTTCCATAACTCATGTCCAAATATATATACAGCAGGAGGATATCTTTCCATATCTTTTCCAAGCAATTAAATCTTACAAACTAGGAAAACAAAACCAAATCCTACAAACTAGGAAAACAAATATTCCTCTACCAAAAAATAAAATACAAAATATACTTGGCATATTTACAAAATAAATCACAGAACAAATATCTCAATATTTACGACCGTGTAATACGGCCGTGCCTTCTAGTTATGTATCAGACCGTGTATGTTTTTTGGAGCTACCTGACATAACACACGACCGTGCCTTCTGGCCGTGCATCAAGCCGTGTATGTTTCTGGGAGCTACCTGACACAATACACGGCCGTGCCTTCTGGCCGTGTATCAGGCCGTGTATGTTTCTAAGCTTCCAAACACAATACCTCCCCTCAAGTTGGAGCATGGAGATCACAAATGCCCAACTTGCATAAGAGCATATCATACTCGTGTTTCCCTAATGCTTTGGTAAAAATATCAGCAAGTTGTCTCATTATAGGAACAAAAGTAGGATAGATCGTCCCATCAAGTAATGCATCTCAAATGAAGTGACAATCCACTTCGATGTGTTTAGTACGCTCATGAAATACGGGATTTTGAGATATATGAAGAGTAGCCTAACTATCACAAAATAGCGTTGCTGGCTGTGTATGAATAACACCAAGATAAGATAAAACACTCTTCAACCACTTGACTTCACAAGTAGTCATGGCCATTGAACGGTATTCTGCTTCGGCAGATGATCGAGACACAATATGCTGTTTCTTTATCTTCCATGATATGGGAGACAAACCTAAAAACACCAACCATCTAGTAAGAGAACGACGAGTCAATGGACATCCTGCCCAATCAGCATCACACCAACCAGTCAAAGTGAGATCGCCCTTACTACGCAATAAAATACCCTGACCTGGTTTGGATTTGAGATACTGAACAATGCGTAATGTTGCATCCCAATGATCTTTCAGTGGCTGCTGCATAAATTGAGACAAGATACACAATAAGACAATTCGGGCTTGGTAAAACATAAATAAATCAATCGGCCAATAAGACGTCGATAAAGCTCTGGATTATCCAACAAAGGGCTGGTTGACAACGCCAGTTGATGGTGTTGCTCCATCGGAACTCCCATGGGCTTTGCCCCTATCAAACCTGCTTCTAAAATAATATTCAGGGCATATTTACGCTGACACAAGAAGAACCCTTCGAGACTACGAGCCACTTACTCCCCAAGAAAATATTTAAGAACACCCAAATCTTTCATGGAAAAACAGGTGCTCAAGTAATCCTTAAACTTTTGAATTGCTGCACTATCATTCCTAGAAACAATCAAGTCATCAACATAAACCAAGATGTTTAGTCGTACCTCGCCTTGTTGCAGAGTAAACAAAGAGTAGTCTGCATATGATTGTGTGAAACCATAGATTTTTAAAGCAGCAGACAGTTTTGCGAACTAACACCGAGGGGCTTGTTTAAGCGCGTACAAGGACTTCTGCAATTTGCACACCTTATCTCATCTTGCAACTCAAAAACTAGGGGGTAACTGCATATACACATCCTCCTGTAGATCTCCATGGAGAAATGCATTGTAGACATCCATCTGGTGAACCTCCCAGTTCTTAATTGTAGCAACGACCAAGAAAACACGAACAGTAACCATCTTTGCGACATGGGCAAATGTCTCTGTATAGTCTACTCCTTCCTTTTGGTGATTTCCAAGTATAACCAAATGTGCTTTATAGCGTTCTACTGTACAATCAGATCGATATTTGATTTTGTACACCCATTTACAGCCCAAGGCCTTCTTATTAGGTAGTAGATCAGTAATACACCATGTTGCATTATTTTCAAGGGCATCAATTTCTTGCTGCATCGCAATCCTCCATTTTTCATGTCGAACTGCTTGAGAATAACTAGTAGGTTCCTGTTCACCATGTAAAGCTGCAAGAAAAGCTTTGTGCTGCAAAGAAAATCTATCACAATTCACATAGTGTGCAATGGGATAGGGGTTACTTGAGGCATGCTGTGTTGCGGGATCCGGTAGGGATGGACTCAATTTGCGAACTGTATGAGTAACAAAGTCTCGTAGCAGTACTGAAGTCTTAAGATTCTGGTGGCCACGTCCCAACAATTCTTCATCACTAGAGACATTGTTTTCCTTACTCCCATCTTCAGTTGTAGAAGGAAGAGATGTTACTACTGCTGTCCTATCACTTTGCTCAACTGGCACAGTTTCAACATTGGGAGAAATGGTTGCAGTTTCTTGATCACGGGGTTTAGAAGGAGAGTTGTCATCATCTATAATCTCCCTTCTTTCAGTCAGACCCTCTTGGATATCGAAGGCATCATTAGTGAGGTTTACATCCCATGTAAATGTAGATTCTACTAGGCTTTGTGATGAAGACAACGTTTGAAAAGGAAACTCGTTCTCAAAAAATTTTACATCTCTAGACAGGAAAAAAACATGTTTTTCAAGATCATATAATCGCCACCCTTTCTATCCATACGGATAACCCATGAAAACACATTTTCGACTTCTACTCTTAAATTTATCTCCCAACCGTCCTTGCTTGTGGGCATAGCACAAAGACCCAAAAACTTTCTGGTGATCATAATTTGGAGTTTATCCATATAGCACATGATAAGGTGTCTTTCCTTCTAAAACACTAGAAGGTGTTCTATTAATCAAATATCCTGCAGTTAGCACACATTCTCCCCAAAACTCAATAAGCAAGTGTATTTGAAAACGCAAGGCTCTAGCCACATTGAGAATATGTTGGTGTTTTCTCTCGACCCATCCATTTTGTTGAGGGGTACCAACGCATGAAGTTTGGAAAATAACACCCTTTTCACAAAAATAATTTTTCAATTTTTGAAACTCCGTTCCATTATCACTCCTCACTTTTAACTCTTTTGTTAAATTGTGTTTCCACCATAGCAAAGAAGTTCCTTAGAGTTTGAGCTACCTCAGTTTTGTCAATCAGTAGAAATATCCAAACAGCACGGGAAAAAACAGTAAAAAAATATGAAGCATCGCATGAGGATAAAATCTGGTAAGGACCCCACAAATTGCAGTGTATAAGTTCAAATATATCAGAAGCACGATGATGACTGACAGGAAATGGATCTTTAGATTGTTTTGCTCATAGACAAATGTCGCAACATTTATTCTTGCTATCACTATCTTTATTATGACTCACACTAGACACTAACTTGGTCACTTTTAATGACGGATGTCCCAACCGCTGATGCCATATCTCCAAACTCCCTTCACTTTCAATCTTCATTGCTTGAACTCGTTGCACTCCTTTGCAGTAGTAGAGTCCATCCCGTCTTTCACCCGCACCAATCAGCATCCTCGAAGTGGGGTCCTGCATTACACACATGGAATTGGTGAAATAAACAATACATTTAGATGAATCAACAAGTTGTGATACCGAAATCAAATTGCATTCTAGTCCAAGAACAAAGAGAACATTCGCGATACACAAATCTCCATCAAGGACAAGTTGTCCTTCCTTTGTTGCCACAGTCTTGCTCCCATCCAGAAGTCCAACAGAACACAGATCGATATTTCGCACTTTCTTCATTTCGTGCATACTTCCCGTCATGTGATGTGAAGCCCCTGTATCAATTATCCAATTGGAGAGCTTACCACTCAATGTTTTAGTAGTGTTTTTCTAACTATTGATTAGCTTCATTAATGAGGTCCACTGCTCCTGATCGAGACCGAGATTTGTCTTTATATCATTACCAACCACTGCTATCACTGCAGGTCCTTTGTCCTTCACGCAAGTGCTGCTGTTGGATACGTTATTTGCCTTTGCTATTTCACGCCCTTGTCCAAAGCTTGCTTGATTTTTACGCTGTTGAGTGCTGTTGAAGCCTCGTCCTCACCCTATACTCCTTCCATTTCGCTTTGATCGATCGCCCCACCACTTAGGATATCTGAGGAGAGCAAAGCAATTATCTGCTTCGTGTCCTGTACGTTTGTAGTGGGTACAATACAACCCACTTTTGTTTCTTGTTTCTTGTTTCTCCTTTTCCTCTTATTACAAACGCCATGACATCTTGCCTCTCCTCTTTAGTTCGGGTTATGGTCCTAACCCTTTCCTTTGCAATCGGCATGGAATATGCCCGATTAACATTAGGAAGTGGATCTTGAGCTAAGATATTACTCCTCACTGTGCCATAGATATTTCCGTTCAACCCCATGAGCAGAGCATGAAATTGTTCTTCCTCTCTTTTCTTTTCAAATTCTACTACGAGATTGCACATACACATACTGCACTTACATGACAGAATCTGATCATAGTTTGCTAGTTCATCCTATATTTGCTTCAAATTTCCAAAGTAATTCACCAAAGTTATCCCCCTTTGTTTGCATTCTGCCAATTCACTTCACAGTTGTTGAATGCGTGGACCATTAGCTATTGAGAACCTGTCCCTAATGTCGTTCCATAAATGTTCAGCTATTTCTTCTTGAGAAATAGTAGACTGAAGTGAGGATTCGATTGTATTACGAATCCATGATATGAAAAATACGCTTTTAAAATATTTTTACGGAATATGCAGTGAAATGACTGGTCTTATTATGAAAATATAAATAGATAGTTAGACAGTGTCACAAATTAAAGTAGTCTAGTCTAGCTACTAGATATGAAAAATATTTGTAAGTGCGCCCAAAATCTTTTTTTTTTTTTGGGCTAGGAAAATTAAATTTATCAATGAATATTGGAATGTTTCGTACTCTTCCATTGTAAAATTATCTTACAGCTAGGAAATATTACTCTATGAACACTTACCGTTAAAACCTGCCCCTCCAACCGTTGCCACCGTGGGAGGGACATCAACCGAGTCAGTCGGAGGTGGAACTACATTCTGAGAACTCGGAGGGGGAGCATTGACAGGGCCCGCAGCAGCAACAGGAAGATACTGAACTAGGGCTTCAACCGGAACTGGAGGATATTGAACCGAAGCCTCAACAGGAGGAGAAGGAAGTGGAACCGGTCGAGTGCCAGTTCAAGTGCTAGTGATGATAAAACCAATGTATTGTAAAAAGAATACAACTCAAACATTGTTAAGAAAAAGATTCAAACTTTTCCTCTTGCTTGTGTGATTAACAATTGAAACAAACAACAATCAATAATAACTTGTGGAAATAAAAACAATCAACACCAAGTATTTACGTGGAAAACCCCAATTTGGAGAAAAACCACGGGATCGCCGCACACAAATTCTTCTACTATCAAAGTAATGGGTTGCATACTTCTTCACTAGTCTCACTAGTAGATTACTCAATCTCGCCACAAACTGGTGAATCAAATACAATGGATTTCCCTTTCTAGAACTCTCTCTAGGTTTAGGAATAACCTCTCTGTGTTTCTTACTCTTGTGTTTTATACCACCCACACAGGAACACTTATATATATATATATATATATATATGGCCATGAAAAAAGGAAAAAAAAAACAAGTTTTGGACTTACGTCGGCTTAAGGCCGACGGCCTAAGTATCCAATGCCGGTGGCGTTGAGCTGGCCTTGAGCCGGCCTTCAATGTGACTGAGCAACAATGAAAAAATAAAACCTTGCCCTGTTTCGCTTAGTTTCGTCAATTTTCTTCAAGCTTAACATTCTTTCATCCAAGTATACTTTATATACTTTGGATACCCTTGGTATAGACCCTTATGTGTTAGATCTATACCCCAACAAACTCCCCCTCCAACTCATATTGGGGGTTCCATCACCCCTGCAATCTTCTTGCAGCAAACAATCTTGTCATTAGGTAGAGCCTTCGTCATCATATCTGACGTGTTGTCATCGGTGTGAATCTTCTCAAGCTTCAATTGTTTTAACTCTAGCACATCCCTAATCTAATGATACCTAACATCAATGTGTTTTGACCTGGAGTGGAACATCGGATTCTTACTAAGATGTATAGTGCTCTGACTATCACAGTACAGCTTCAGCTCTTCCTACTCTTGACCCAGCTCTTCTAAAATTTTTTTCATCTACAAGACTTCCTTGCAGGCTTTTGTTGCAGCAATATACTCAGCCTCATTAGTGGAAAGTGCAACACACTTCTGTAACTTTGATTGCTAGGACATTTCTCCCCCTGCACATGTAATTAGGTAACTTGAGGTGGATTTCCTAGAGTCCAAATCACCAGCCATGTCAGCATTTGAAAACCCTTCTAGTGCAGATTTATAGTCACCACCAAACTGTAAACATAACCTGGAAGTGCCCTTGAGATATCTGAGAATCCACTTAACTGCTATCCAGTGCTCTTTGCTTGGATTTGAGAGATAGCGACTCACCACACCTACAGCATAAGCAATGTCAAGCCTGGTACACACTATGGCATACGTAAGACTTCCTACTACTGAAGCATATGGGACTTTCTTCATATCTTCCTTATCTACCTCACTCTTTGGACACTGAGTTGAAGTCAGTTTGAAGTGACCTACAAGTGGAGAGCAGACAGCTTTTGCTTTGCTCATGCTGAATCTCTCTAACACTTTCTCAATATACCTCTCATGTGATAAGCACAACTTCTAGCTCTTCCTATCTCTAATAATCCTTATACCCAGAATTTAGCTAGTGGGTCCTATGTCTTTCATGGAGAAAGACTTACTCAATGTAATCTTCAGTTCTTTGATCTATTTGGCATCCCTGCCAATAATTAGCATATCATCTACATAAAGTAGCAATATAATAAACTCACCACTAGTTAACTTCTTAATAAAGACACAATGGTCTATAGCAATCCTGATATAACCCAGATCAATTATGAAGGACTCAAACTTCTTGTACCACTGCCTTGGAGCTTGTTTCAGTCTGTATAAACTTTTCTTCAATCTGCAAACAAGATTCTCCTTCCCCTTGATCTTGAACCCTTCAAGCTGCTTCATATAAATCTCTTCCTCTAGATCACCATAAAGGAATGTTGTCTTCACATCCATCTGCTCAACCTCTAGATTCATTCTAGCAGCAATACTTAGCACAACCCTGATAATGGCATCTTCACCACTGGTGAGAAAATATCTTCAAAATCGACCCCCTTCTTCTGACTAAACCCCTTCACAACCAGCCTTGCCTTGTACCTTAGCTGTGAGCTACTTTCATCAGTCTCACCACAAACCGGTAAATCAAATACAATAGATTTCCCTCTCTAGAACTCTCTCTAGGTTTAGGAATAACCTCTTTGTGTTTCTCACTTTTGTGTTTTATACCACCCACACAGGAACACTTATATATATATTGGCCACGAAAAAAAGAAAAAAAAAAAAAAGTTTAGGACTTACGCTGGCTCAAGGTCGACGGCCTAAGTATCTAACGCCGGTAGCATTAGGCTAGCCTTGAGCCGGCCTTCAATGTGACTGAGCAACAATGACAAAATAAAGCCGGTGTCGATCCTTTGTTTAGGCCGGGGGGCCCTGAGCCAGCCTTGCCCTGTTTTGCTTGTTTCGTCAATTTTCTTCAAGCTTAACATTCTTTCATCCAAGTATACTTCATATACTTAGGATACCCTTGGTATAGACCCATATGTATTGGATCTATACCCCAACAAACCTAATGTTACAACTAGGATTCAAAGCTCTTCCTCCTTTACTCATACTACAACAAGAACCCAGCCCCTCAGTGCTCTGCATTAAGCAGCTACTGCACTTCTTAGCCGAAAAGAGAGGAAAGCATTGTGCAAAAGCATAGACAGTGTTGGCGCTCGTGAAATTCGCCTCCGCCGCCTCAAACATCTTCCCGAAAGCGCTACCGCTCACGGCTAATCTTGTAGCCAACCCTTTTACAGTATCATTCACTAATCGTGTGAATCGTGCAGTGTCGTTGTTGACACTTTCCTGGCTGTAGAATGCCATACTTGGCTCTGTGTCCCCTCTAAGGAAGAATGATCCGTTTGAGTAGCACAACGTGCACTCGTCGTACTATATAATGGATGTTTTTTCATTAGGATACTGCTGGACAAGATCCCGTGTTGCATTTTTTACACAATCCTGACAGTGGTCTTCGGATATCCCAAGGCTCCAACCGAATATAACATATCAGAGATATCCCGTTAAGATCCTAGATGCTTGGACTCGAGAACTTCGCAATAAAAATATCTGCCATGTCAAAGTGTAATGGAATAGACTCTTGGAACAAGAAGCAATTTGGGAAGTGCAAGACGAAATGAAGGAAAATTACCAACAGTTGTTTGAAAGAGAAGGTATGGTATGAAACCCTGCAAATATATCAATAATTAATACCAAATTAGTGAAATAATAAAACTAAGTTTCATTCTCAACCCTAGTAAATTTAAAATACAAGAAATAGGTATTTTATGAGATTGCTAAGTAAATTATAAGGAAAAAGATAAATGAAATTAAAACCACAAACTTGGAATAGTAAAATAATTTTGTTGAATATATATTTATACTTGAAATATTTTATTTAGCTTCCATGCAAATTTTTATAAAAAAAAATCATAATTAAAATTATTTAATAGGATTGTTAGTTGCTCACATATAAGGTGAGGGATGGAACTTGATCATAAATGATTGCGATGGAACATGACTAATGTGTGGTTGGTTATTCGATAATTATTTGATTGTTCCCCTTTTGTCTATTGATGTGGATACTTGATGTTATATTGCTTGAGTGATTGGATGGTTGATGAAGTGTATTGTGATGCATTCTAATTAATCTAGTCTTGGTTATGGTTTAACTTGCGAATGAAACTTGTTTCATCACTCATAAATAATTAATTAAAGGTTAGACTTAATTAAAAACTAGACAAGTATTGCACGAGACATTACATTTATGTTGAAGGTCATCATTGATATATGATGCATAGGAAGTAATCATTTAATGATTACTAACTAAGAGACTTGGGGGTTGTCACACATTTGTTAGAACCTATTTAAGGCTTTTGCTTATTATTTAGGGTTAAGTGCTTAAGAGTGTATTTAAGGCACCTTAAGCTTAAGAGTAAAAGAATCTAAGAATAAGAAACTAAGGGTAAGCATAAGAAATTAAGTAAGATGGATGTACTTGAGCAATGATAGTATATGAGAATCCTTAACCCAAGGTTAAGAAGGGGTTAAACCTTAAACTTCATGCTAGTTATCAAAAGACTACGTGTTGTTTGCATTGCATATGATTGTTCACACATAGCATATGGATGATATCTTGCATGTAGTTTTTTTGTACTTGTGTAATATTGAAATTAATGTACTCCCATCTCACTGATCTATAGTTTCTCACTCCCCTATAGAATGATTGATGTAGGACAACTACTAACATCTCACTAATAGGAGAATCACTTCGATAAGTGTTACTAACTACTTTGAGTGAGAAAGAATCGAGGTAAGGAAGAGAGATTAGAAAAAAGTCACCTTAGGAACTTGGATAGACAAATGTAGCTTTGTATTACTTCCTTTTTTATTATTCTGTCTTGTAATGGGCCCAGTTGCAAGAAAGACTTCATCTTAGTCTACTACAAATACTTATATTTTGAAACAAATGTATCTACTCCTCCTTTAAGACATATTTTATGTATGATGATGATTTTTTTTATGGTTAGGGTAGATCTTCGCGATTGCTTGATAGCAGTTAAGCAATTGTGGTTGGTTAAGATGAATTGAAGGTTGGATAGATACCGAGTTAAAGGTCAATGTCTTAAGAAGTTGGCCTAGTAACTTAATAATTGGGAATAACTTAACCAAATAGGTGAGTATGGGTAGATCACCCAAGAAGAAGAGTTGCCACCAAAAGAGTATTCAGATTTCAATGGTGTACCTAAAAGTAAAAGTGTGTCTTCCAACAATATGGATGAAGAGGAAGAAGTAGAAAGCATGAATGCTTGAAGGGTAGATGATGGATATGAGAGTGAAGCCTACAACATAAGATTGAAATAGATGTCACTTTTTGATGGCAATATTAATTTTGTTAGAAAAGTTGTTTAAGTTTAGAAACATTGGAAAGAGATGTTGTAATGTAATGTAATGTATATCTTTCTAGTTTGATGAATGTATATGTTAGGAACTCTATGGTTGTAAATCTTATGTAGTAGGCTAAATGTTGCAACTTGTATGTGCTTTAAATCTTATGTGTGAATATATATAGATATGTTTATGACTTTTGTTGATATATATCATGTTGATAGTTATCATGAAATTTATATTGCATGAATTCACTATAGTGGTACAAGTAGAGGAAGGAAAACCTCTACTTCAGCTTAATACGAGGACAATCAAGAAAACTCCTCAAGAGTTGAGATTACTCCTCCCACACATCATGAGGAACCAAATATCCAAATAGGGACCCTAGGAAGAGCCCCTAGACAAAATTGGGAGAATGTACACATCCTAAGTGATGCTCAAACCCTAGGTATGTTAAACCTAGAACCTAATGATCATAATTGAAATCAAATCCCAAGGAATGTCTCGAACAAGTAGAGTGGAACTAGACCCCAATCATACCTATTGACTGAAACCTAATAATATGCTTAAAAGGGGATCTAATCATATGTAAATAAACCAATTAAACAACTCCTAAATCACAAGATCAAATTCGGATCAAAATTGGAAAAAATTGGCATGAACCTTAAATTTGAAGGTGATCCGATTTATGAAAACAATGATGATTAAAACCACAATGATGCTATTGCTCAAATGAATCAAGAACTCAATTCAATTTCTAATAAAATCCTAATCAATAACACCAACACATAAACCGTGAACTCCTCAACACAATGGAATTCCATGCTAAATAATATAAGACAAATTGAAGGTAATATAATTATATAAAACCAATCAATTTGATAACATAATATGAATGGATTTTGGATCATAAGTGACATCAAAATCAGAACAATAAGAACCAACCTAATCAACCCTAAATATTACACACTAGTGATGAAAAGGAAATCAACTTAGGGAATTGATATAACTCACAATTCATTAGGTTGCAAACTCGCCACAATTTCAATTGGATTGAAATTGATAAGAGTCCTATGAAATCTTAAGAAACCCTAATCTCTCATGAAAATGTTTGCTGCAAATTTCAAGTTTATTCTCCTTCAAAACCCTACTTAAGCAAGTATTTATACTTGCTCCTTTTAGGGTTAAAATATCTACAAAATTACAATTATGCCACTTTAGGGTAGCCAGTCTTAAAAGCACCAATTACAACCAAATAAAAGTGTAAAAAAACTTACAAAATAAATAATCCAAAGAAAATAATTACAAATACAAAATAATAATAATCTTCAAAGAGCTGATGCGTTGAGGTAATGTTGATCACAGCAGGTCATTGGATGAGAATCTGATGATGTCCTTAATTGACCAACAGTGAGATTCATTTGGCATCCTGTGAAGAAATATCATTGCACCTATTAGATTATCACTTAAATACTTGCTAGATAAAGAAAACAAGTATGAATATAAGTGATTTGGATGCTATCCATCTAGATCATCGGAAAGACTCCCATCATCTCCTCGGGCCTTTGAAAGATTTGCCCTCAAATCTAGAGGGTCATTTTATGGATCGAACCTGGATACCACTATTGTCCTGCTTCCCCAATTACTAGATGAAACTGAAATAGTCATGACCTGCTCTTGGAATTTGTGCACCTCAAATGGAGACATAGGTACCAATACTATTCGAGACCCTACCATATGAAACATGTAGGTGTTTCTAAAGCCATCATGCAACACCTTTCGATCAAACATCCAGGGCCTACCTATTAGTAAATGGAATACACACATGGGGATTACATCATACAAGATCTCATTATGATATTTCTTCCCAACACTCACATGTACCTTTACCTTTTGTGTAATATGCATACTACCCTGATTATCCAACCAATGCAAGTTATAAGGGCTAGGATGTGGACTAGTAGGTAATTGTAATTTGTCTACTAGTGTAGTAGATATAACATTCATATAACTACCACTATCTATGATGAGTACACAAAGGTTACCTCTGATCCTACAAGAAGTGTGCAATATGTTCTCCCTCAGTTTGTCCCAAGCATTAGGAGATAAAGTCATAGCCCTGCGCAACATATTAATGGGTAAATATTATTCACCTGTGCCCTCCTCATGTGTCTCTACAGTTTGATCATCATAGTATTCCTATAGTGCTATATATAAGTTTGTAGGCTCAGCTTGTTCCTTTTCATCCTCAACCTCCTCTCCAGCACCCTCCATAACAATCATGACCCTCTTATTAGGACACTATGCCGCTATATGCCCAAATCCCATGCATTTAAAGCATTTAATTTGGTGTACTTTCCCACTTGTAGTTCCTAGAACAGTCTGCTTAATGTTTGGTGCTATTACCTCTTTACCCTTTCTAGAGGTCATGTTTTCCCTGTCCATGCTAACGGTAGCTCTATCCACTGCCCTCACTAACTCGCTTACTATCTTTAGTCCTCTTAATTAACCATCAGCTCCCATGGGCCTGGTAGTAATACTGGACCTGCTATTTATAACCTTGAATAAGTTGGATAGCCTCTACTTCTCTACTTTCAAGGCTAACTGAATAGCCTCATCAAGTGTACTGTACCTCTGTAGCTCAACTACACATGCTATCTCACATTTCAGTCCTGAGAAAAAGCGTGCTAAGGTTTGTTCTGGAGGCTCAATTGACTCACATCTAATTATTAGGGTTTCAAACTCTTACACATAGTCATCGACTATCTTGCCTCCGTGCCTCAAGGTCTAAAGACGTATAAACAGTTCTTGCTTGTAGCGCTCAGGAATAAATCTCTTTCTTAGAACCCTTTTCATATCCCTTTATGTCTATATTTCAGCATCACCATCCTTGCACCTACTGATAATTAGATTCTTCCACCATAAGGTGGCATACCCTATGAACTCAATAGCAGCCAGTTGAACTCGAGTATTGTCATCAATCTCATAGCATTCAAAGAGACCCTTAACCTTATCCTCCTAGTCTAGATAATCATTAGCTGAACCCCTACCATCAAAGGAAGGCATCTGCAGCTTCATATATTCCAATCCCTTAGGTGGCCTAAAATCCCTATTTAGGTAAGGATTAACCCTAAAGTTGTCATCCCTCTCTTCCTTGTAGCGGCGATGATCTCCCTTCATCCTTCTACCCAAATTTCCTCTTCCCACTAATCCTTCTCTCTAAAGGTTCTGTAGAGTTACCCGAAGTGGTGCTTGACGGTTTACCACTGGTGGTTGTAGCAATGTCATCTTGTCAATCCTAGTTGCTAAAGTAGCAACAATAGTAATAAGGTCCTAGAGTTGTTCTTCCAAAGTCCTTCTACTTGTAGTGTTATGACCCTGACCTCCACTAACCTCGCTATTGGCCTCATTACCAATTCCCCCATTTACACTGTCATTTGACATGTTTGTGATTTGATGAAGTATACTTCCACAAATTACAGTACATTCCTTCAACAAGACCAATCTACAAAAAAAAAAAAAAAATGTTTAATAACCACAATAATATAATAAGCCCATGTTGCAAGAACTTAAAACACAATGAAATAATTCTTAGTACTTCAAGTAAAGTTAAATAAATGAATTACACACAATTACTTCTAAGTAATTTAGAATTAAATTCAACTACAAGTATTTAAGTAATGAGTTCAATTACTTTCACACTTAATAACTTTTTTGAATTCAAATTCTATTACTCAACTTTTCTTTTCTTGCTTTAGTTTCACACTAATTAAATCCACAATAGGCAGCTCCTCAACACATACAAAAATACACAACTTCACCACCACACAACTCCCCTTGCTCACGGTTCCACCACCACTCATGCCACTAGTAACACTTTTCTATACAACATACACAACTCTACGCCAAATATACACACACTATTTACTAAATATATAAAACACAACACCACAAACATACACCATCGAGTCATGGTGCACTTCTCCACTTCCACACAAGTTATCAACTCGTAAATTCAACAATCAAGGTAGCGCAAATTCAAATTCAGATTGAGTTCAATAATTGCACTATTCCACAAATGGTAAGGAGCCACTTTTAAATTCAAATCAACACACAATTACTCAATTACTTAATGTGTATTTTGAAATTCAAATTACCTCCTTAACTCACACCCCAATTCTGAAAATTCAAATATGAAAATCACAAATTTTACTCAATTTCCGAAAATGCAACAGTACAGTTCACTCTTCTCCACTTGATCACAAAGGATAAACAATCCTTACTCCTCATGGCCAATTTAAGAACACTTTACACTCATGGCCAATTCTCAAGGAAGCCAAGAATGTTACAAGTACTCCAAGTTTATAACAACTAACAATAGTGATAGCACTTCAACAACACAAAGAAATAACTCAACTCCACTTCACAATTCGGACTAAGGTGCTACTCAATAATCCCTAATTTTTTAATTCCAAAAATCAAATAACCCTTATCATAACCTCAAGCTCTAATACCAAAAGATGATATGCTTAAAAGGGATCTAACCATATGCAAATAAACCAATTGAACAACTCCTAAATCACAAGATCAAATCCATACCAAAATTGGAACAAATTGGCTTGAACCCTAAATTTGAAGGTGATATGATTTATGAAAACAATGATGATTAAAACCACAATGATGCTATTGCTCAAATGAATCAAGAACTCAATTCAATTTCCAATAAAATCCTAATCAATAACACCATCACAGAAACCGTGAACTCCACCTCAACACAATGGAATTCCACACAAAACAATATAAGACAAATTGAAGGCAATATATTGATATAAAACTAATCAATTTAATAACATAATATGAATGGGTTTTGGATCACAAGTGATGCCAAAATTAGAACAATAAGAACTAACCTAATCGACCTTAGATATTACACACTAGTGATGAAAAGGAAATCAACTTAAGGAGTTGATATAACTCACAATTTACTAGGTTGCAAGCTCGCCACAATTCCAATTGGATTGAAATTGATAAGAGTTGTATGAAATCTTAGAAAACCCTAATCTCTCATGAAAATGTTTGTTGAAAATTTCAAGTCTATTCTCCTTCAAAACCTTACTTAAGCAAGTATTTATACTTGCTCCCTTTAAGGTTAAAATGTCTACAAAATTACAACTATGCCACTATAGGATGGCCAGTCCTAAAAGCACCAATTATAACCAAATAAAAGTGTCAAAAAACTTACAAAATAAATAGTCTAAAGAAAATAATTACAAGTAAAAAAATATGATGTGCCTAAAACCAAGTTCTAAGCACATACAAAACTAATTTAAAAGATAATTAGACAATGTCAATTAAACTAGTTCAACAATTACACAATTCCTCAATATTTATGAATCAATTCCCACAACAAGGACATGATGTGCCTAAAAGGGGATTAAGCACATGAAAATTAAACCAAGTAACAATCTCTAAAAGATTAGCACAATTCGGTTCAAGGTGAAGCTATTGTAGCGTGACCCTAATTTCAATATATGGACTGAATGATGAATTACATGAAATAAATCAACACAATAGTATAATCCTCAATGGTAATAACAAATTATACTCCAAAACCCACATGATTACTACTAATAATCCATAAGAAAATAACTGTAATCCCCCTTTCCACAACCAATACTTTCGTAGCTCAAGAAGCATACACAATGGATGAACCAAATTCAGATGCAAAGTATCTCAATTAAGCACAAAAAATCGAAATTAATAGGAAGAAAATCTGACCAAGAACTATCTCAATTCACCCTTAGATATTACACACTAGAGAAGAAAAGAAATCACAACAAAATGAAATTGATATTACTCACAATTTCAAAGTGTTGCACTCCCCACAATTTCAACTCTTAGGATTGAAATTGATAAGAGTCTAATGACAATTAAGAGAACCCTAATCCTCATGCAAAGTGTATCTCAAATTTGAAAAAATGGCCTCCTCAAACCCTACTTTAAGAAAGTATTTATACTTGCTCCTTTTAGGGTTAAAAAGTCCACAAAATTACAACTACGCCACTTTTAAGGTGGCCAGTCTTAAAAGACAATTACAAGCAAATGAAAGTGTCCCAAAAGAAATATTACAATATAAATAGTCTAAAGAAATAATTATAAATAAAAATAGTCTTCTTCATGCTAGCTCTTCCATAGGATTCATTGGCTCAGCTCATCGCCGATTTAAGTTGGTCCGTGGGTAACCCACAAGCTAAGTCTGAGTGAGTTTGTCCATTGCCCTGTAAAGTATGATAAGTATTCTTGTTGGAATATACAATACATGAATAAGAGAAAAGAGGTTAGTAAACAAATAATTCTAAGGTCGATGTGCTCAAAATGGGCCATCATCGCCAAGATTTGAAATCTTTTGGCTCTTGTCTTAATGATAGGTCTTGTCAGATTTTGATTCCCATCAAAATAATAATAATCTTCAAAGAGCCGATGCATCAAGGCAATGTTGATCACATTGGGCCATTGGATAAGAATCTGATGATGTCCCTAATTGACTAATGGTGAGATTCATTTGGCATCCCATGAAGAAATATCATTTTACCTATTAGATTATCACTCAAATACTTATTAGATAAAGCAAACAAGTGTGAATATAAGTGATTTAGATCATCATCCAAATCAAGTTCCCTGTATACCTAAATCATCGGAAAGATTCCCATCACCTAAGTTATCAAAAGAATTTTCCCCAAGCAATTCAGTTGAAGAAAATCCGTACAATTCTTTCTCAAATAATAAGAGAGGGTTTTTCTTTTCAAAGAAAAGATGTGTTTTCAATATTGAATAATGATAATGTGCTATTGTTGACCCCTCTCTTCAGTGATATAAGGGTATCACATAACCAAAAATAATAACCTAAGTTTCCTAAAATAGCATTCAGCCTTATCTTCTTATTGATCGCAACTTCTAACTAATTAACAAACCAACAAATACAATAAAACATAAAAAATAACCAAAACTGAAAAGACTTGTTCCCTTTTCAGTTCAATAAAAATGTATCTATTTTAAGACTTATAAATCCTTGCATTCTTCCATGGAAACGTGAATCAAATTGATAGGCATTAGTTCTCCTTTAGTGTAATTTGATTCCTTCGCTTGTAGGTTCATGACCAATCATTGCAAAATGTCGTTCATCCTTGTAGTTCTAGCTCGAGTCATTGAGCGTCTAATACCTTGTAGTGGATCTTGGGATTTTGGTTCCATCCTCTTAGATGCTAGTTGATCCTCATCAATCTCTCCTTCCTCGAAAAGATTCGTCTTGGAATCACTTGCATCATAAAGAGCAAGATCATGAACATTAAAAGTTGTGCTTACATTACTATAGTGACTTGGCAAATCAATCTTGTAACCATTGTCATTAATGCGCTCCATGACTTTGAAAGGTCCATCTCTCCTTAGATGCAATTGAGACTTCCATTGCGCTGCAAATCTTTCCTTCTTTAAATGCACCTAAACCCAATCTCTAGGATGAAACACGGTTTCGACACGTCACTTATTGGCCTAACGAACATAGTGCTCATTTTTCTTCTCAATGTTAGCCCAAACCTGAGTATGTAATTCCCTAACAGATTCTGCCTTTTTCGTTCCATCAAGATCAACAAATTTGTTAGTGGGTAAAGGCAATATATCCAATGGGGTCAAGGGATTAAAACTATATACAACCTCAAATGGAGAAGATGATGTAGTGGAATGTACTATCCTATTGTATGCAAATTCTACATGAGGTAAACATGTCTCCCATTGTTTTAAGTTTTTATTAAGCATAACATGCAATAATGTTGAAAGTATCCTATTGACTACTTCCGTCTGACCATCAGTTTGAGAATGTGCTACAGTGGAAAACAATAATTTGGTACCTAGCCTATTACAGGTAGTACGTCAAAAGTGGCTCAAAAATTTTACATCCCTATCACTTATAATGGATTTAGGTAAACCATGCAACTGTACAATCTTCCTAAAGAACAAGTTAGCAATATGTTGTGCATCATTAGTTTTAGAACAAGCATAAAATGAGCCATCTTACTAAACCTATTGACAACAACGAATATGTTATCTTTGCCACTTTGAGATCAAGGTAAACCTAATATAAAATCTATTGAGATGTCAGTCCAAGGCTGATTAGGCACAAGCAATGGAAGATATTCCCCATGAGGCATCACTTTAGACTTAGCCTTTCTACATGCAATGCACTTATCACACACAGTTTGTATATTATGTTTCATCTTAGGCTAATAAAAATGTTGATGCAAAATGTCTAAAGTTTTCTTAACACCAAAGTGTCCCATTAAACTGCCCCCATGCATCTCCCTCACCAACAATTCACATATGAAACTTTTAGCACACATAACCTATCTTTCTTAAATAAATACACATCATGCTTACAAAAGTCTGCATAGCCAGATTTAGAACAATTAGCCCAAATTTGACTAAAGTCAGCATCATGTTCATAAAAGTCTTTCATGCATTCAAAACCAAGCAGTTTAGTATGTAAAGAAGTCAAAAGAGAGTACTTTCTAGCTAGGGCATTGGCCACTACGTTTTCCTTACCCTACTTGTATTTAATGAAGTATGGAAAGGTCTCAATGAACTTCAACCATTTGGCATGCCTTTTATTTAACTTCCCTTGCGTCTTTAGATACTTCAGACTCTTGTGATCAGAATGAATGATGAACTACTTGGGCCATAAGTAATGCTACCACGTTTGCAAGGTCCTCACTAGGGCATTCAACTCCTTATCGTACACAGAGTAATTTAAGGTAGCACCATTGAGTTTCTCACTAAAGTAGGCTATTGGTTTAGAATCCTGCATTAACATATTATCAATACCTTTCCCAAAAGCATCAAATTCAATCTCAAAGACTTTCTCAAAAGTAGGTAATATTAACAAAGGTGCATTAGTTAACTTACCTTTCAGAATTTGAAATGCCTGCTCATGCACTTCAGTCCACCTGAATTCTGCATTCTTCTTAACAAGATCATTTAGAGGAGCAGCGATGGAACTGAAATTCCTTACAAACCTCTTGTAAATGCTTGCTAATCCATTGAAGCTCCTGACTTCATTTACATTCTTTAGTGTTGGCTACTCCCGGATCACCTTCACCTTTTCCTCGTCCATAGCTATCCCATCTGCACCTACAACAAAACTAAGAAAAACCACAGTTTTCGTACAAAAAGTGCACTTCTTTAAATTGGCATATAATTGGTTTTCCCTTAAAACGTTAAACACACACTATAGATGCTACACATGATCATCTAATGTCCTGCTATAAATTAAAATATCATCAAAATAGACGATAACAAACTTTCCAATAAAATGATGCAGAACACGATTCATTAATCTCATGAAAGTGCTAGGTGCGTTTGTTAACCCGAAAGGCATTACCATCCATTCATATAATCCATGTTTAGTTTTAAATGTTGTTTTCCATTCATCCCCTTCTTTCATACGAATTTGATAGTAGCCATTCTTTAGGTCAATTTTAGATAATAAACATGCACCATATAATTTATCAAGCATGTCATCCAGCCTAGGGATAGGATGCCTGTACTTAATTGTTATTTTGTTGATTGCTCGGTTGTCGACACACATGCGCCACATTCCATCCTTCTTTGGGACTAGGATGACATGAACTCAACATGGGCTGAGGCTTTCTCTAACAAATCCCTTCTCCATCAATCCATCAACCTGCCTCTAAATTTCCTTGGCCTCCTCAGGATTAGTTCGGTATATTGCCCAATTAGGAATAGATGTGCTTAGTACAAAATCAATTTGGTGCTCAATACCTTATAGTGGAGGTAGACCCTATGGTACTTCTTCAGGAAACAAATCTTCATATTCCTGCAGTTAAGACTCCACTATACTAGGCGACAAAGGGTTAAAGTCAGTATTAGTAAAATATAAATCCTTGTACATAAGTACAAGTAGTTGTTTCTTTGCCAACATTTCACTTTTGACCTCACTTTTTCTCACCATGTTCTCTCCTCTTTGTGTTTCAAAATCTTTTCCCTCATTGCTCACCAGTGTTTATTTTTAACTTTTTCCTTTCTTCTCACTCTACTCTTGCGCACTCACGTGTTTCTCTCGGAATCCTTTACAATCCTCATAAGCTTCACATGGTTTCTATAGAGTTAAAACCACTTTCCTTTTGTTTATAACAAAAGAATACTGGTTCTTATACCCATCGTACATCACCTTCCTATCAAATTGCCATAGTTGCCTTAGTAATAGGTGACTAGTCTGTATAAGAACCACGTTACACATCACTTCATCTTTGTAACTCCTTATAGAGAAGGTTATAAAAACCTGCCTGGTCACCTTCACTTCCCCACACTCATTTAACCACTGTAATCGATATGGCCTTAGATGTTTTACAACTTTCAACTACATCTTATCAACCAATAAAGCGCTAGCAATGTTAGTGCAGCTGCCACTATCGATTTTCAAACTACACACTTTGTTTTGTACATGACATCGTGTATGAAAGATATGTTCATGTTAGATCCCTTCATCATCCTCCTACGGTTAGACACTGAGTACTCGCCTAATGACATATTACTCCCCAATCACGAGTCCCTCCAAATCAACATCCTTATACTCCTCTGACGGTGACACATCATCCTCCTTAGAGCTAACGCTCTCCACATCTCCATTGTCATGAATAATCATAGCCCTTTGATTTGGAAACCGAGATGCAATATGTCCAAATCCCTAACACCTGAAACATTTAATATCTCTAGTTTTGGAAGATAGTTTAGTGTCAGTTTTACCTTTAAACGTAACAACTGGACTCTTAACCTTCATACCCTCTTTAGGCTTTGAATACGTGGAATTCTTGTTCCAGTTGGGCTTTTATGAAGAGCTAGAAGTTACCCCAGACCTTGGATTGCTCTTATACTTCAATTGTCGCTCCACTTTGATCGCCCTATCCAACAATTCTTCCATATCTAAATAATGATGTAAGTCTACTACATCAACAATCTCCCGGTTCAGCCTATTAATGAATCTAGTCATAGTTGCCTCATCATCCTCTCCACTCTAGCTCTAATCATGGCTATCTTCATTTCCTTATACTAGTCCTCTACACTCTTGGACCCTTGTGTCAATCCCTAGAACTTCCTAAGTAAATCCCTATGGTAATGACTAAGGATAAACCGTTTTTGCTTAATAGTTTTCATCTCATCCCAAGTACTAACAGGTCGCTTTCCATAACTACACCTATTACGCACTAGCTGATCCCACCACACACTAGCATAGTTTGAGAACTCAACTGCATCCAATTTGATTTTCTTCTCCTCAATATAGTTGTGGCATTCAAATACATGATCCATCTTGCTCTCCCACTCCAAATACAACTCTGGATCATTCTTCCACTAAAACGAGGGTATCTTCATCTTAATACTTCCAAAGTTACTGTCTCACCTCTAGGTTTTCCTTCTCTCCCTCATGTAATGGTACTCACCAGAATCAGTTTCCTCACCTTCTTCTATCCTAATCCCTCCCTTCATTGGTTTACTCATGCCTCGCCTGATAGTGGTACAGCTAGACGGTTCCTTACTCCTTTCCATCTTATCCATCCTCTCATGGATTTTTTCAAGCTCACCACTCAAAATTCTCTTCATCACCCCCATCAACGCCTCAAACATCACCCTATTCTCCCCTCCTCTATTCTTACCTCCAGTTGTGTTTTGTCCCGACATATCTCTACAGTCAAGAAAATAATTAGTAACATAATTTATAATATGTTTCTGACAACTCACTTATGTATTGCTCTCAAATACTAATGCTCTCACAATCCACTCATGTATATCTCTCAACAAAAATGTCCTCACAGCCTGCTCTTACAATTCTTTGATATAAACTCGAATTGGAAAACTCCTCAACACAACCACTAAGGTAAAAACTATTGATTACTTATCGGTTCCAAGTTATGATAACAATGGAGAATAATTACAATTCTAATTGATATGAACAAGTACTCACTACCAATTTGGAAACACAAGTAAAAGCAATCCCTATCATGAAAATTGAAGGAATCAAAATTTGCACCGAATATGTCAATGAGTATGAATGTAATTCAGATACAAAATTGGAAAGACAAAGATATGTGTTATGGAAGGAATTGGAAAGTATATTGTAACAATTGATTTGTGACTTGCTAAAACAAGAATTTATCTTGTGATTTTCGGTAATTGGATCTTCATGGTCGAATATGAATTTTTTTTTTATATATACAAATTCTCAAAGATAGAACAAGAATGAATCAAAACTTAAATTTCAATGAACTAAGATGACAATGGTTGTTATTGATCAACAATGGATTTCTTATGACCGAATTGATTTTTTTTTATATGAATTCTAGGGTATAAATAAAATATATGGAATTGAACAACAACTAATTTAATAAGGATAGAGGTTACTTGATTCAAGAAGCCGAAGCTCTAATACCAAATGATGCATAAACCCTAGGTATGTTAAACCTAGAACTTGATGATGGAAATTGAAATTAAATCCCAAGGAACTTCTCGAACAAGTAGAATGGAACTAGACCCCGATTACACCTATTGACTGAAACCTAAGTTATCAAAAGAATTTTCCCCAAGCAATTCGGTTGAAGAAAATCCGTGGAGTTCTTTCTTAAGGAACAAGAGAGGGTTTTTCTTTTGAAAGAAGAGATGTGTTTTCAATATTGAATAATGATAATGTGCCGTTGCCGACCCCTCTCTTCGGTGATATAAGGGTATCACACAACTAAAAATAATAACCTAAGTTTCCTAACATAGCATTCGACCTTATCTTCCTATTGACTGCAACTTCTAACTAATTATACTAAAGTACAAACCAACAAATACAATAAAACATAACAAATAACCAAAACCGAATATACTTGTTCCCTTTTCCGTTCAACAAAAATGTATCTATTCTAAGACTTCCAAATCCTTGCATCCCTCCATGGAAACGTGAATCAAATTGATAGGCATTGGTTCTCCTTTAGTGTAATTTGATTCCTTAGCTTATAGGTCCATGACTAATCCTTGCATAGTGTCGTTCATCTTCCTAGCTTTAGCTTGGGTCAATGGGCCTCCAATACCTAGCAATAGAGCTTGGGATTTTGGTTCTATCCTCTTAGATGCTAGTTGATCCTCATCACTAAGTGATCATACCATAAGATATGATCTCATAAGTTTCATAGGTTATTGCAATTTGCTTCTAATATATATAAGGATTTGGATGTGCTGAAAAGGTAATTGTTCATGAATGGGTTAGATGAAAATACTTAGGAGAGAATAATGTAGTTTGAGTTAAGGACATATGTTGAGGTAGTGAATAAGGTGAGAGCACAGGAGTAAGCTAAGAAGAAGGGTGAAGAGGTCATTACTAAAGCTAAATCTAATATTGGGATTAGTTTATCTACAAAGCGGCCTATGATCAACTCAAGTATAAGTGATAAGGGTAAGAGAAAAATGTGGAACCCCAAGCTACCAATGAATAAACTAGTGACAATAACTCCTCAAGTAAAGCCTATGAATCTCTTGTGTTAGAGGTGTGATATGCCAAACCAATTTCAATCAAATAATCCTAATTGTTGAAACAATTGAACAATTTTTTTCAAAATAGCATAGATCCCTTATTTTGAACGTGAACCCTAATTTTCCATGGAACAAGAAAAAAATGAAATTCCTAAATTCTTACAAGATATGACTCACTAGTAGAATGAGGAAACAACTTGCAATTGTTGATTTAACACACAACAATCCAAGCCTTCACTCACCACAACCCTAATTGGAATTGATAAGAATGTATATGAAAAAGAGAGGAAACCCTTTTCATGTGATCTAAGGCTTTTAAATACATTTCCATTCAAACAGCCCATACTTGATAGTTTTCTCCATCAAACACCGATGGAGCAACTGACGAGAAGCTTATTTCACTTTCTACAGAAACCAGAAAAATTCTTCACTTGAGGACCCTTAAGAATAGGAGCTCTGATACCAATTGTTGTTGCAAGAGCACACAAAAAACAGAGGAACAGAAAAATTGCAGCAGCAAAACCGGAAACGTAATAATAATTATTTAATGAAATCTTTGTGTTTTTTATAAAATACAATCATATCAAAGTTGATAAGTGTTACTTGCTAAATTGTAGCAAATCAAATCTAAACAAACTTATTTATTTCCAATAGTTTAGAATTTGATTAATCAAACAAAAAATTATAAAGTAATTTGCTGTCCTAATAAGCAAAAATATTAACTTGTTTTTCAAGTTGCTGTATTTAGTTACATTAAGTTGGATCATAGCACAAAATTTATAGGGTCTCAATTTAAAAATTATATCTTTATAAAATGAGGCTACGATTTCTAAAGCAACCTAATTATCTGTGCAGGGAGAAAGATCTCAATAGCTGTAATTGTTGCCATTGTCGCACCAATCGCAAGTGGTGTTGTGCTCACTCTCATAGCATGTTGCTTCATTCGAAGAAAAGCAGCAATTGAACACACCATCATAGGACCGGATGAAAGTGGCAAGAAACACAATTCATGTTTAATACTCCTTACACAATCTTCAGATGTCTTTCTTCACAATTTGCAATATTGCTACTTGTATAAAATCTAAAGTGATTTTTCTTTGTTTTAAGCAGTTATAGAGGACATGAGCAGTGTTGAGTCATTGCAATTTGATTTAAGCACAATACAAGCTACTACAAACAACTTCTCCCCAGACAACAAGCTAGGTGAAGGTGGATTTGGTGTAGTTTACAAGGTAAATGATTGACTATATCCCAATACTCACACCATTTGATTCATAATGGTAAATCAAAAGATTACTTTGAAAAAAGGAGACTTACATGATTACCTAGGAAAAAATGCAGGGTACTTTAAGAAATGGGAAAAATGTTGCTGTGAAGAGGTTATCTCATAACTCAAGACAAGGTGCAAATGAATTTAAGAATGAAGTTGTAGTGGTTGCATGACTTCAACATAGGAATCTTGTGCGGTTATTCGAATTTTGCTTGGAAGGAGAAGAAAAGCTTCTAGTGTATGAATTTGTCCCCTACAAAAGTCTTGACAACCTTCTATTTGGTTAGTTCCAATTGTTAACTAATATACCTAACAAGCTTAAACTTTTAAATTAGCTTGTTGGTTATCTAAAGTTCTTTATGTATTAGAGTATAAGGTCGTGGGTCCAAATACCCTATACACTAATTTAACCTCAATTTATTTAAGTAGTAAAAAGTTTAAACTTTTAAATCTCCATGTAGAAGGTGATTGACACGAAATTGGAATCGAATTCCTTTCACACAAATCAAATCGTCAATAACAATCAAATGTTACAAATTTTTAAGGTTTTATGGATTTTGGTACTAACGAATAAAAACAAGGATATGGATAAAATTACCAATCTATAAATGCCAAGATTGATAAAATTAAACTAATTTCCAATCAAATCATAGAACGATAGAGACCACGTTCTATAAATCAATCACTTAAGGTTAAAGAATTCTAATAATTCAATAACGATGCTCGCCACAAATTCTATAGGAACCAAGAATTTGATAAGAACAATACGAATAAAGTGAAAATCAATTCTCAATATTCAAGAATCCCAAAAGAGGATTCACACACACGCTCAAAGTGTTTGCTTACAACCAAAATATCGTCTGTGTTCATAAAAACCCTAAAGACACTATTTATATCATGTTTAAAACAAATTGTGCGAAGCCACTCAAGGTTGGCAAAATGTCGGCGGCCTAAATACATAGGCCAGCACCAAAGGCCGGTGGCCTTCATTTAGGTAGGCACCAAGGCCGACGGCCTACATTTTGGCCGGCTCCAAGGCCGACGGCCTTGAAGCTAACTCGGTCGGCCTTTATTCAAGGGTGTCTTAAGGCTGGCCGAACTTCACCTTGGGTCCTCCCATCACTTATGTCCTCTTTTTTTGGACCCCGTACTACCACCTAGAGCTTGGATTGACTTTGTTTTCTTTGGTGCTCGTATCTTAGCTCTTGGAATCGTATCATTCCCTCCATGTTGAAAAAGATTCGACCTTGAATCTATATCGTCCATCCTACTAGACCACATAAACAAACTCCTCTTTCCCTTAGGCTTCTTAAGGCAAATCAACCTTGCTTGTTGTACTTCAATTGGACTCATAGGAAGAAGCTTGTATGCCTTACCCTGTTGCTGAATGGTATACTCATTGGTGTATCCATCATACTTGGCTTTGAGTTCATACTGCTAAGGTCTTCCAAGGATCAAATGTGTAGCTTCCATGGGAACTACATCACAAACTATTTCGTCAGTATAATCACCAATAAGTAATGGAACACGAACTTGTTTGTGTACATGAACAATTCCCTGTGGACTCAACCAATGAAGTGCATAAGGTCTTGGATGCTGCTCCACCTATAAACCCAACTTAGTAACCCAGCTTGCTGAAGCAGCATTAGTGCAACTGCCCGTGTCAACCACAATCAAACAAGTCTTCCCCTGCACCATGCCTTGGATATGAAATAAATTAGCTCTCTGATTATGAACAGCTTCATCCTGCTTAACCATTAGCAAGTCTCCCTGTACTGGATTCACTAAAATGTCTTCATCTTCCTCTTCTGTCTCAGTACTCTTTTGCTCTTCTTCCTCACTCTTAACTTTATCCCCCTCTATGACCATAACCCTTTTATTAGGATATTGAGAAGCAATATGGCCAAGTCCTAAACACTTAAAACATTTGATATCCCTACTCTTCTTTTGTTGTGTTTAGTTAATAGCTTCACTTGCAACTGCTTTTACCTTTTCCTTCCTTTGCTTCTCCCTCTCACCATCATCTGACTTATGGTGTTGATACGATTTCTGATCCCGCCTACGCTGATGCCGCTCAACCCGACTGGCTAATTTAATCACATCCTCAAGAGTCTGATAATGCTGGATTTCCACTACATTGGCAATGTCCATCTTCAACCCATTGATGAAACGAGCTATGGATTCATCTAATGATTCCCTAATATCACATCTTGCCATTAGTGTCTCAAACTCCTTCACATACTATTCTATGCTCTTCTTACCCTGCCTCAAGGATTGCAACTCCATCAGCATCTCTTATTTATAGTAGTCTAGCAAAATCTGCGTCTCATCAACCTTTTCATCAAAGCCCATGAACGCACTTTCTCCTCATTAGCCCTACATCTCTCAGTTTGTAATTTATCCCACCACAAACTAGCATATTCAGAGAATGTTAGAGATGCCATTTTCACCTTCATGCGCTCATCCCACTCATAACAGTCAAACACCATCTCAACCCGTGGCACCCAGTCTAAGAATTCCTCTGGTTTACTACTACCAGTGAAAGGTGGAATTTTCAGCATGATGTTTTCAATCCCCTTATGCTTGTCATCATTGTTTCCTCTCCTACTCCTTTCACTACTAGCATCAGATTCACTACTAGAATGTCTCCTCCTAATTCATGCACCACTATGGCTTCTTCTATCCCCAACCTCCAATCTCTCCATAATCAATCTAATATTTTCTTGGATTTGATTGAACTCGGCCCTAGTCACAACCTCACCCCCATTATCAGCATCATTCCCATTGTTGTTGTTATGAACACTTCCATGCGACGACCTCTCTACCAATCAAAATTTCAGCAAAGATATTCACAAGAACACAATTCTCAATAATAGCCCCAAACACCAATTCAACACCCAACAATTGAATTTAACAAAGATATTCACAAAACCCCAATTCTCAACAACAACCCGATCACCAATTCAACACCCAACAATCGAATTCACAGTAATACTTATCAAAATAAATTCCAAAATTTTCCAACCAACGACAGTATTGAATTAAAACTACAATTGAGTTGAGATTCAATAGTCTTCGGCTTTGATATAACCCGCGCTCAATTCACCTTATGCTCTGATACCAAATGACACGAAATTGGAATTGAATTCCTTTCACATAAATCAAATCGTCAATAACAATCAAATGTTATAAATTTTTAGGGTTTTCTGGATTTTGGTACTAATGAATAAAAACAAGGATATGGATAAAATTACCAATCTATAGATGCCAAGATTGATAAAATTAAACTAATTTGCAATCAAATCATAGAATGATAGAGACTATGTTCTATAAATCAATCACTTAAGGTTAAAGAATTCTATGAATTCAATAACAATGCTCGCCACAAATTCTGTAGGAACAAAGAATTTGATAAGAACAATACGAATAAAGTGAAAATCAATTCTCAATATTCAAGAATCCCAAAAGAGGATTCACACACACACTCAAAGTGTTTGCTTACAACCAAAATATCATATGTGTTCATAAAAACCCTAAAGACACTGTTTATATCATGTCTAAAACAAATTGTGCGAAGCCACTCAAGGTCGGCCAAAGGCCGGTGGCCTAAATACATAGGCTAGCACCAAAGGCTGGCGGCCTTCATTTAGGCCGGCACCAAGGCCGACGACCAACATTTAGGCCGGCTCCAAGGCTGGTGGCCTTGAAGCTAACTCGACTGACCTTTATTCAAGGCCGGCTTAAGGCTGAACGAACTTCACCTTGGGTCCTCTCGTCGCTTATGTCCGCTTTTTTTAGACCCCGTACTGCCACCTAGAGCTCGAATTGACTTTGTTTGCTTTGGTGCTCATATCTTAGCTCTTGGAATCGTATCAATGATGCATGTTTAACATATGAAATAATAAATTTAGTTTTTGTTCATTAGAAACATCATTTAGATTTAGATGATATATAATTCATTTTTTCAGATCCTATCATCCAAATTGGTCACATAACTTCTCTTGCCTGCTGATGAGTTTTGCATTAAGACATTATGGTCCATTTTTTAGTGGTAGTATTGTTTTATGTAGATCCACAAAACAAAGTATTATTAGATTGGAACAGACGTTACAAAATTCTTATTGGCATTGCAAAAGGAATACTTTACCTTCACGAAGATTCTCGACTTCAAATTATACATTGTGATCTCAAAACACACAATGTTTTATTAGATGGTGAGTTCAATCCAAAGATTTCGGATTTTGGTATGGCAAGGATTTTTGGAGTAGATCAGACACAAGGAAACACAAATAGAATAGCTGGCACATAGTAAGTTCAAACCTTATATTTCACATGATCTAAGCATGTGCATATTAATCTTACCATCTTTCTAAGTTATATTAAGATAATAAAGTTTTGGAAATTTTACCATTTGTAATGTTAATTTGAAATATTTGGGTTTCAAATTTACTATGCATGATTTGCAATTGTTTGATTGTAGAAATTAGGACAATGCATTATTATACTCCATCATGTACATAATTTTTAATGATTTTTGTTTTTCCAAACAATGGCTACATGCCTCCTGAGTATGCAATGCACGGTCATTTTTCTATGAAGACGGATGTTTATAGCTTTGGAATATTGCTTCTAGAGATAATAAGTGGTAAGAAGACCAACTTCAATGAAGAATATGATAGCAATAAGGTTCTTCAAGAATATGATAGCAATGAAGAATATTCACATCTTGTTTTTACAATGATGAAATAGGTTTGAGTAGTTTACGATGGCTTATTGAAATTTCACCCTAGGCTTGGAAACATTGGAAGAATGGAACACCCTTGGAAGTAATAGACCCATTGCTAGGAAATTCTTTTGACAGGAGTGAAGCCATTAGATGCATTCATATTGGCTTACTATGCGTACAAGAAAATCCAGCCGATAGACCTACAATGGCTGCAGTTGTTCTTATGCTCAATAGCCAGACTGTTTCTATGGCAATGCGTCAGGAGCCAGCATTTTCCTTTAACAGTAGGACAGGAGAAAAAAACCTGGGCTATTAAAAAACTTCAAGCTCTGATCAATCAACTTCCAAACCTGTATCCATGTTTGTGAACGACGTATCTATCACCGAATTATATCCACGGTAGAAGTAGCTATGTGTATTATCAATAGCTTTTCAAACCAATGCTTGAAGATGAAATTATGGCAAAACAAGTTCAACTTTGGAGATTAAAACCATTGTAATATGCTGCTTTTTGTAGTTGTTAATACTGTTAAGTTTATCATTTGTGGGATTCCAATGATTGTGAATTAAGATGAGACATTACAATGCTGGTGACTTGATATGTGGCAATTAGCCACCACTATTTGTGGTCCTTTGATGCAGAATGGAACATATGTGGCATTTAGTGATAAATGGTAGCAAAAATGATAGGTAGTGTTTGCCTTTACGGTGGTAGCTCGTGACCCTGCAAAATATTGATGAAGAAATATGAAAAAAGTTGCCTCCTTAAATTTTCTTTATTTCGCACTGAATATATTATATCTTATAAAGAGAGGAAATCGGTTACATTAAATCCTAATGTGAGGACAATGATCATTGAACCACATCCTTCTTCCCGTTCCATGCCTGTCGGTGCATCTGATGAGGTTATATATATATATAAGGGCAGGTAAGGTGAAGAGTTACTAAGTAGAGTCACTATGCACTAAGCAACAATTAACATAATTAATTTGAATAAAAATCAATTATAAGTTATATCACTTACGTCAATGTCCAACTGAGCTAATGTTTAACAATAATACAAGGGCAGATCTCATAAACAAATCAACGGTCGTCATTAGTAAGGATAAATAGAAAACTATTCTGACTCTGTCTAGCGTCCGTTTTGGGGATTCTTTTGAAAATGCTTATCCACCATGAAGAACAAAGAAAAAAAAAAAAACCATTATATAGCGATAATGAATGTCTTAATCTTAACACCCATCGTCCACCATGTGTGACAAAGCACAACTCTTGATCATACCTGAAATGACCCAAATTAAAAATAAAATTAAAAACAAGTTAAAATTAAGAAAAGTAGTATAAAATAAATAAATAAATAACAATAATAATAACAAATAAATTAATTGATTAATTTATAAAGTCACATTACAAATTTACCCATAGATTAATTAAGACTAGTAATTTAGACATTCAAGGTACTCTAGATATTTTAAAAATATGATAAATTACCTTACTATCCTAGCAAGTAAACTAGAATAGGTAAGGGTACTTAAGTAGATTAAGTTAATTAAATGGTAGTAGAATATATAAGTACATTCCTTTGAAGAGAGAGATTCTAGAACATTTTGAGCAAAATGTTCTCTTGATTCCTCTGTATCTCTCATGGTAAATATAAGAGTAAAGGAAGAGGGAACTCAAGCAAGGTCCACAAGCTTCTACACTCAATTTGGTGAGTAAATGCCATTTTGAGCCTAATGTAAATGTCAATTTAGGTTAAATTGATTGAGGTTTAAATTCTAAGATCAATAATTGAAGGAAATTGAAGAAGTGGAAGAAGATTAAGTGGAAATTGGTACTCCCATACAAGTACATGTGGAGCTCTAAGTTGAGATAAGAACAAATTTAGTTTTCCAATCTTGATTTTAATATATGTTAAAAAGAATCTATTGATCTATAGATTTAGGGTGGTAATTTGGTGTAAATTGATATTAACTACAAGTTTAGAGACATTTGGAGTAGATTCTTAGACGTTTTTGGGTTTTAAGGATTCTCAAGAGTTTTTAGAAGAGCAATCACTCAAAGCAAGTGTAGAATCCCAATTTTTGCCGCGTTTTTTAGGTGAATAAAAATAAAGTCAAGTTTATGAATGACAAAATAAATAAAATAATAAAAATAAAATAAATAATGATAACAACAATGAATAAATAAGTAAAAAGTAGGATTATAGAAAAAATAGAAATAAACAAAAGTGGAAAAGGAGAAGGTAAATAATATATATATATATAATAAAAAATTAGTTTCATGGAATAAAAATTAGAAAAATAGGGTCTTTAAATCAAGCTTGGGCCTACTTCAATAACACAAAACTTAGCTTAGGGATTTAGTTTACTTAAGTATAATTTTCTTGCAATAATTGGTTGAGAAAATGAAAAGCTGATGTGCGTGAGGGGGGGTCATAGGTTATAGGTTCAAACATAGTAGTTGACATATTATGCCTTTCAAATTTTTTCCCTACCCACTACCAAGTGGCAACACCTGGTTGGATGGAAGATATCATGTACCTCATACAAGATCTTCTTCTTCCTTAGACAGAATCCCAAAAAAAGGAGTAGGGAAGCTTTACGTGTGAATCCATGCGAATTAGGATAAAATCATCTTGACTTTTATCAAAAACTTGTGCAATCCTACCATATTTTAATAGAACAATCATTTTATATTAAAGATTATCTTCAATCTACATCAAATAAAAAATATGATAAAGATGGGTTTTTGGTTAAGGATAGGATTCGTATCAAATTGGTGTTAATCTGATGTCTTTGATAGCGCCTATAAATAGATTAAGACCCAAAGAATTTGACAGCGACCTTAAAATCACATATTAGGCTTTTAAAATCATTACTTTTACTTGCTTCTCTCTATAAACTAACCCATACCCGCACCAGCTACCTTCTCTTTAGGATATCTCTATCAAAACACAACCTCAAATCATTATTTAGGTCTCAATAGGATCCCTATAATTTCTAGTTTTAGAAAAACCTTAGCTTTAGTTTTGATATAACCATAGCCTTTAGAACCAAATGCTACCTACAACCACCCATTTGGCCACCTTCAAACCACCACAATAGGTGTGTATTTGGAGGAAATCACCACTATCAATCAACTTCCCATACTTGAAAACCCTAAGTTCGACTCCTTAGCCACATTTAATGATGGCCAAAGTGCTTAGAAGGACCACCTACTGCATGCAGCTTCCTCCTTTGCCCACACTCATGCCTCACGTGTGATGATCCTAGCATAGATCCAACTCTTATTCTAGATCTGACCCACAATCTAAACCTAACCTATACGAACTCATCTTGTTGGTATTTTTTATGTTTTTTTATCTTTTTTAGTTTATATTATTCATTCTGATAAATAATAATCATAATAAAAAAAAATCCATAAAATTAAAAGTAATAATTATTATTATTATAATGATCAATAAAAGAAAAAATAATAATAATTAAATATGAGATTTTGCAATTTGGTTTTTATCATAATTAGATGATTTAGGTTTTAGTTGTTTAGCCTCCTTGCTTTTTGGTTTTATTTTTATTTTTTATTTTTTAGCATGCCTTAAATAATGATCAGTTTACATTTCGTTCCAAGATAGGAATAAGTACTTGTTAGGTTATTGTGGTGTATACTACCACTCGATGGTGAATAGTATTGGTAAAAAAATATAAAAATTTAAAAGAAAAAATAATATAATAAAAATTATAAAAAAATAAAATAGAAATTTTTATAAGTACAAAATTAAAAATTTTAGAAATTAAATAAAATACATATGTGAGGAAAATAATAATAATAATAAAATGAACATAATAACAGGAGAATAAAAATACATATAATAAAATAGAAAAGGGTTTTCCTTTTATTAAAATTAAAAAAAAAAGGCATAGTATTTTGCAGTTTTGTCACCTAGAGTTTTCTTTAAATAAAAGAATTAATATGGTGGTTTACAAAGTTAGTTTTCCTTAGGATTTTTTTTTTTAAATCATCACATAGCAATCTAGGTCTTTTAGATGTTTTCTTAATAAAATTCAATCAACTGATGATGGGAATCAAACCTATGGTTTCAATAGTGGGAAAATCATATTAGATAAGCGAGCCCAGATATCCATATGTTATCTTATTTATCTAATAACAATTTGTCTTTGCATTATAGTACATAAATTTATTGGTTTTACAAGATGGTGAATAAAATTCAGTAAAGGATCAATTATGGGTCATTCATGGGCTTACATCAACTGGTCCAACAATTGCTCAATGGAAGTAAAGAACCGACCATTTTAAGGGTTTATTTGTAATTATCTTTTGTTGATTCAAAACCAGTCACTTGTGGGTTTTATTTATAATTTTTTTTTGTTGATTTTATCCTAATTAGAGCAAGTATAAATACTTACTAAGTAGGTTTTAGAAAGTGCTTTTGAATCACATATTTCGGTTGCTTATTCACGTGAAAGGGTTCTTTCTTTTTACAAAATACTCTTATCAATTCTTCCATAAGATGTTGTGAGTGATATCAACAAATTACAAGTTGATCCTAATTTCAACTAGTGCGTAATATTTGGTAAGGAATTAGTTACTTTATATTGTTCTTGATTCATGCCAATTAGGGTTCAATTTTTTCAAGCTTGGATTCACGCCATTTGTTTGGGAAATTGGAAGCAGTTGTGTTGTTTCTTTGATTGGTTTTGGAATTCCAATTGAGTTCATTGTAATTGCATATTCAATCAAAGTGGTTCTTCTAATTAGGGTTCACGTGGAAGTGGAATCACGCCATTTTATGATTTATGTTTAATTGATTATCCAATTAGTATTTGTGTGATTGGAATTAGATACTAGGCACATTAGTTGAATAACCTAAACTTGGCACTTCTTCTTAAATAAATTGGTTAACAAACTAAAATTTATAAAAGAAAAAGTGAACTATGGTTGGCTTGATTCCGGTTGGTAGGTACATAGGCACCTTTAAGGCAACCACATTAAAGTAAAACTTTAGGTTTTTTAGGAAAAATTAGCAAAATCATATAATCTCATAAAAACATATGCAAAAATGAAATAATAATAATAATAATAATAATAATAATAATAATAATAATAATAATAATAATAATAATAATAATAATAATAATAATAATACATGGAAAATATAAGATAAGAATATAAAGGCCTTTTACTAAAAATTATTGAAAATCTTACATGATAACTATTTAAGTTTTAATAGGTTAGTCCTCAAGCCTATTATTCTTTAGTTCTCAAAAATTCTAAATCCTATAGACCAATAGTTGGTTAAGATTTTTCCACCCATTAATCCTAATCATACCATTACCAACATGGTTGGTTGGCAACTCCTTTTAAGTTAATTTTTCTTAATTTACTCGAGTAATCTATATTAAATAGTTAAAGTTTAGTATAAGTTAAAATTAAGGAAAATGGTTAAAAAAACTAGACTCGATAGGATGATAACTTTTTTGGGGACAACAATATTTCAAAGTGGGCTAGCCATGTATTATGTTTCATGAATATGTCTAGAAGGCCTTTATTTTCCTTGTTGTATTTTCTTATTGCTTATCTTGTGAATTAATTTTTGAATAGCAGTACTAATCGGGTCTTGAGTGATGTCGAAAAAATAAAAAGAAAGAAAATTAGAGAGTGGCCTAATAAGCCACAATATATGGCAAAATTTTATAAATTTCATGTTTTGGATATAGCCGAACCTTAGCCATTTAGGGAATTAAAATGCAACACCATTGTATATTGGTCAAGTTCTAGTGGTGTATACCACTACTAGGCAACGATTAGGCAATTTCACTATAGGCTTTGATGTAGCTACTAGTTATAGAGTTGGAGGGCTTTTAAAACCCACTCTCTTTACCACACATGTGTATTTTATTTTATTTATTTATGCTTTGTCCCTTGCAAATGAAAAGTAATGTGGCACTGTGAATATAAAATTGCAACTATGTTAACATTAAAAAATCATAGATTTTGTAATCTCATTTCCTTATACTTTTTTTTCAACTTCATAAAATTTTCCTTTTTGTAATCTTTCACAAAGATGGAAAGCCAAGTCAATGACCAATTAGACTGTCTCAATGAGATCTACATAGACTAGTACTCCTACTTCGTAGAGACTTTAGATCGATGGTTCGATATGTTTAATCAAGAGTAGCAAGATTATATCTTATAGAAGATTGGTCTAGTCATATCCCTAATGAAAGTGTAGCTTAAATGGGATCTAATTAGGGCCCTAACCTAGTTTTAGGATAGAAAAATCACTTCATTGTTCAACTTTGGGCCTCACAAGCTAGTGCCTACCCTAAAGGAATATCTTAATTCCTTAGGGCCCTCTCCATAGAAGATGGAATAGTGATTCCAAAGTTGGGAGCCCAGTTAGGTAATGTGTTTTATGATTTGTTGGGAGTTAGAAAAAGCAAAGTTATTGAAGCCCTGACTATGTGCAAAGTCAAATGCATAAGATTCTTGACATTATGTGAGTGGTTTGTGTACTCATCGGCCTATTTTGATAGACGGGATATTTTCTAAGGGTATGATGATTGGAAGAGGAATCACATTAATGCATTGATATTAAATGCACTTGTAACTATTCTTTTCCCATAGGGGTGATCTAATATCCACTTTAGGATAGCTAAATTGGTTTCTTAGTTCTTGTTAGGGAGGTCCTATGTCCCAATAGTATTAGCTGAGCAAATCCAATCCTTGATTTTTTTTAAGCAACAAACCCATGGCATGTTATTAGTATGGTTTGCTAGTCATATTAAAGTATTTGGAGTAGACTTGATGAGGGTAAATTTAGCTCCACAAATAGACATAGTAACTAACTTTTCCACTTGGTTTGGCAATGATACAAGCTACTCAAAGTGGTAGAACTAGAAGATATCACCTGGATGGTTAGATGGAATCACTACATGAATGCAATCCTTAGATGTGAAGATCTAGGTCTAACTCTAATTAGCATTGTAGACTACATCAATTATTTCCTAACTCAAGTTATATAGTAGTTAGGCCCTTTGTAGGACATTAACTACATAAAATCATTAAAGTAACCCTCAACTGTTAAGATGCCAATATATCATTAGCAACCAAGTTTGCTCACTTCAATGATATGAAGGAGTTATTGGATCAAAGAGAAGTGGAGAGGATTGTAGACTTGAGTGAGCTCGACAAAAGAATTGGGTCCCACAAAGCTATTAGAGTGTTTATATATGATTTTATGAAGAAGATCGACCAAACCCAACATGAGTCCCTCGATGCATTCAGACCACAAAATTTGATGCTAGAGGAGGAAGGGTATAGGGTTACCATACGAGCTAAGGTGGAAGTCTTGTATGAAAAATGGAGGAAATTTACAAATTATTGGGAGAAGAAGCATGGGCAAGCATAATGGGTCATTCAATATGTGAGGGATTAGGTGAAGGAAAGGGACAAGTGGATTTGCTAACTCTCAAGAGAAGCAAAAGAAGTTTGACCAAGCCAATACAAGAGAATAGCTAAGGTTTTCTTTTCAAAATTTATCACTAGTTTGCTTTCTTTTAGGAACTCTTCTCAGTTAAGAAATTTACATTCCTAGTCATTAGATTATGCAACCATTTAAGTACTAATGAAAGTTTGTAGTTTTATAACTCAAATCATGTGCTACATTACTATTCAATTGCTACTTATTGCATTATTTATTTATTTACCTTATACATACATATATATATATATCTATATATATATATACAAAAAATTAAAAAAGAAGGAAGGAAATTTATAAATAGACTTAAATAATGTTAACACGTTAGATCATATTCTAGATCTCAAAGATAACTCCTAACCAAGTAAACCCTATTAAGAGCCCAATTATCACTTGCTTAAGAGCTAGAATGTTAAAAAATACTGGTAATAGCAATCTCGACTAGAGAATAATGACCCTTAAGTAAGCTATGTTACAATTGGTTGAATAGATGCTAGCTCTAACATACACTATCAATCATGTCCATCCTAATAAAGCTGTTTAGGGAGATCAAACTGACTCCTAACAATTTGTGAGTTCAAACCATAAAGATGAGCTAGGAAATAATAGTTATGATAGCCTAAGAAGGGAGTTCAAAGAAAAAGAACGGGGTATGAAAAAGAAATTGCTCTAAAAGTTTCATGAGAAAATGAAAGTTTTTGTAGGGACTGATTGATTTGAGCAAATCGGCCTATTTAATCTGCTTATCTACGAAAATGAGGAATTTTTAGAGAAGTTCAAAATCTTCAATTTTGAGAAGTACGACTGTACTGGTTGCTTGAAACTCCATGCTAGGCTCTATATTAGAAAAAATGGCTAAGTACACTAGGTACAAACAACTCATGGTGTAGAGCTTTTAGGATAGTATGATAAGGCTAACTCTAGCATGGTATGCTTAACTTGATTTGAATGAAGTGAATACATGGGATAAGTTAGTGAGGGCCTTTTATAATCAATACAAGTTTAACATTGAAGTAGTCTCTTCTATTTAGGACTTGAACAATATGTGAAAGAAGAATAATGGATCCTTTAAGGAGTATGCACAGTGTTAGAGGGGCATAGCTTCTAGGATAACCACCTCATTATCGGAAAAGGATTAGACTTACATGTTTATCAATACTCTAGATAAGCCTTATTATTGGCAATTTGTGGGGCATATTGCATCAAACTTTGTAGAAATAGTAGATGTTGGAGGTCATATTGAGGATACCATCACTTTAGGGAGACTCCCCACTATCGAAGAAGTAGATAAGAAATCGATGCATTTGAAGTCTAATAGTAAGGGTAAGGAAATCACTATTGGTATGGTAGCTATGGGAAATCTCATCAAATTGATGTCGTAAGTGACCATTCAAACCAAACGAAATGTTCCAATAGCTCAAGAACAAAATCTAATCCGACACTAGCAAAGAAGGCAAATCACTAAGATCCATGTCCCCTTGAGTCAAATCCTCCATTGTCTTAAGGGTGAGAATTTGTTGAATTTTGACGTACCTCTTTACAATTATAGGCCAAAAGATTACAATCCAAATCTTCGTTATGAGTATCATCTAGGATAAGAGGGGCACTCCATTGATAATTGTTGGAGACTCAAGAACAAGATATAAGACCTCATAGATACTAAACTAGTCTAACTAGACTTTGTGGAGGCTCTAACTCTAAACTTCAATCACAAACCTCTGCCAAAGCATGGGGCTTCCATTAATATGATTATTATAGAAGATCCTAAATTGGAGATAGATTTAGATGAACTTCCTATCAAGATTGAGCAAGTAACATGTAATTTGAAGCAAGTGGGTTACTTTAAGGATGTAAGGAACCTTAAGGACAAGATTAAGATCAAGCCTACAATTTATTAATTACTTATGAAAGGGAAGGTAAAGAAGGAGGAGATTTAGGCCATGTTGGACCCTAAGCCAAGGAGGAACTGTACACAGAAGGAATTAAGGGAAAGATATTTAGCAGGTGATCCTGCTATTAATATGCTAGGGGGAACCATTTAGAGTATTTAAATATTTAGAAGATTATTCTTTCGTATCGAGAGTATGTAGATGCACTACCTATAGGTTGGGGCCTGGAGTTTGAGGAGGAAGATAACCTTACGAATCAAGAAAAGAAGTCTAAGAAGATGGTAGGTATGGTTAGAGTTGATCCTAAGTCTTTTGTTTTTTAATTCCCCAAGCAAGAGGAATAGAACTCAGTCACCATCGAACTTAAGGAATATGAGTTCAATTTCTCGGTACCACTTGAGAGTTATTAGGCTACACCATTGAATTATCAAGTTGTAAACCAAGCAATAAAGATATCGCCATTGCCATTGATAGGAGGGTTAACTTATTTAAGAATGTATTACCTAGTTGAGGAAACCAAGAGAAAGGTCACCATTGAAGAGGCTTCTAAGTAGAATCTTGAGCAAGATGATATGGAGGGAACAAAGGGATTAAGGGCCCTTTGTGAAGATCATGAAGGTATGTGAACATAAGATCATGGACTAGTTAGCTAAGGTCTTTGCCTAAATTTCCTTAATGGGCTTATTATTGTCCACTAAGTTGGCATTGCGAAGAACTTGTGAAGATACTCCATGAAGTTAAGGTCATTGAGGATATTTCGATTGAGAAATTAGGCTTGGTGGTTAATTCTATTTTTGCCATGGACCAAATAGCCTTTTCATTAGATGAGTTAGGGGAGGAAGGTAATTAGCACACTAAACCACTATTCATCATGGTTAAATGCAAGAGTATGGTGGTAGCCCATGCATTGATTGAAAATGGTTCATCTTTCAATGTTTGCCCAATGTTTACACTGAGCCTTCTTGGGATGGACATGTTTGAGATAAAGTCTAGTTCGATAATTGTTTGGGCTTTTGATGGTTTCAAGAGGGAGATACTAGAAGAGGTTGAGTTGTAAGTAAAGATTGGTCTACAAGAGTTCACAATCCCTTTTTAGGTACTAGACATTAAGAGGTTTTTCAATTTACTATTGGGAAGACCTTAGATACACTCAGTTGAAGCCATACCATCTAGCTTACATAAAAAAGTCAAGTTTGTAGCCATTGGCTAGGTCATGATAGTGTTAAGAGAATAAGATTATGCTTATATCGAGAGATAGCTATCCCATATATTGCAAGTGAGGAAAGAGAGGAGCCAAGATTACAAATATTCAATGAAATTTATATAGTCTATGAAGCTAAAGGAGTGACATCATATTCAAAATAAGATACTGTCTTAATTTAACTACAGCAAAAGCCATAAACCAGTACCTTCAGGTTATTGTTACAAACCCATCCAACAAGAAGTTCAAGAGATGAGAGGAAAGAGAGGCGCAACGTTATACTATGTTCATATGTAGTTCTTGGACATCACAGACACATTCCCAACACTAGCTTATGTCTAGTAGCTAGAATTATCTAAGTTTATTAACTCATTCAGCTAATGATGCACTATTAGTACAACAGGAGAGAGATTTAGTAATCCTATCAACAACAAGTTAAATAATTGGATTTTATTCCTAATTAATAACAATAGGTCTCTTTAGAATAGAGATAGGGTCATATAGAGCATTTGGCTTATTTTTACCATTTTAGTTAGCTTAGATTTAGTCTAGCTTTAGCAAACAATATATATTTATCTCATTATAAATAAAGTTTGCATTTTTTTTTCATTATTTTTTTTATTTTACATCTTCTCTAATTACTTATTAGCTTCCTTATTTACCTTTATTCTTCAGATCCAATGAAATCAATGAATGCAAAGGGCATCTCGTGCTCATGAACGATGAAGATGTCAATATCACCTTTGACCCTACTTGGTTAGCTATCGAAGATGATGTCGAAAAAATGAATGAGATTCAAAAGAGTTGGCATTGATTTGAGCAAGGTAGGATTGTCATTGATGAACAAGATTGGAGGTGGTTTGTCGAAAGGTTATCAGGGATAGTTGTTAAAATTGCTATCTAAGTACTTAGATATATTTGCTTAGTCATACGAAGACATGCCAAGGCTTGATCCTTTAATAGTGGTTCATAAGTTGGCCACTAGAGTAGACATCAAACTAAAAAGGCAAAAGCTTAGAAGGCTTCAGCCTAACATTCTATTGAAAATCAAAGAAGATGTGAAGAAGTTGTTGGAAGTTGGGTTCATTGAAGTATTAGATTATCTAAAGTGGGTAATGAATATCATACCAGTCCTTAAGAAAAATGGGAAGGTTCGCATTTGTGTTGATTTTAGGGATTTTAATCATGCCACACTAAAGAATAATTTCCCATTACGACATATTGATGTCTAGGTAGATAAAATTGCTAGAAACCACCTTTTCTCTTTGATGGCAAAGGAAGAAAATACCAAGATAACCTTCATTACCACATGGGAAACATTTTGTTGTAAAGTTACACCATTTTGTTTGAAAAATGTTGGGGTAACTTACCATCAAGCTATAGTAGTACTGTTTCATGACATGATGCATAAGGAAATTGAAGTATACGTTGATGATATGATTGCCAAGTCTCTTAAAGAGGAGAATCATGTGGAAGTTTTGAGAATTGTTTGTGAGACTCTTGAAATTCCAATTGAAATTAAATCTTGAGAAGTGTATGTTTAAGGTAGCATCAAGAAAGCTCTTAGGATTTGACGTTAGCCAAAGGGGATTAAAGCAGATCCTAAGAAGGTGAAGGTGGTTATTGAAATGTTGTCTCTGTAGACCCTTAAAGAAGTAAGAGGCTTACTGGGAAGGTTGAACTACATAGCTAGGTTCATATTTCAACTCACTAATAAATGTCACCCTTTGTTTAAACTCTTAAAGAAGAATGCAATAGTTGAATAGGATGTAGAATGTGAGGAAACCTTCACTAAAATCAAGGGATATTTGATGAATTCTCCGATCTTGATAATCCTTACCCTTAGGTGATCTTTGTCCTTATATTTGGCCATACTTCTTGAGTCTATGGGTTGTGTACTAAGGCAAAAAGACAAAATGGGAAGAAAATAGTACCCTTTATATTATTTGAGCAAATAGTTTACTGAAGGAGAATGGAGGCATCCAAAGGATCAGAGAACTTGCTACGCTTTAGTATGGGTGATGCACAAACTTCGACAGCACACCCAATATTATCCAATTGAATTTTTGACCAAACATAATTTATTACGGTATCTCACAAAAAAGTTGACTTTAAAGGGTAAAATCTCAAAATGGCAAATGTTGCCTTCAAAGTTTGACATAACCTATGTGAGTCAAAGATTAGTGAAGGGGCAAGCCTTGGTGGATTATTTGGCTAAATATATGGCCACTATTGAGAAGGAGTTGGAAGAGAGAGCTAGAATTCCACAGTGGAAGTTATAGTTTGATGGAGCTTCAAATGTTTTTGGATGTGGGATAGGGGTTCTTTTGATATCTCCTAAAGGTAACCACTTTCCCATGGTAGTAAGGCTAATGTTTCCATATATTAACAATATAGAAAAACATGAGATCTGCATCATGGGGCTTAAGATGGCATTAGAAATTAGCATTTAGAGATTAAAGGCCTATGGTGACTTGTTTTTTATTATTCTCTAGACATTAGGAGAATACTAGACTAGAGATAGTAAATTAGTACCATACCATCAGCATTTTAGTGAAGTGGTTGAATGGTTACAAAAGATTTCTTTCTTGTATGTGCCTAGAACTCAAAATGAATTCACTGATGTTCTAGCAACATTGGCATCCATGATTTGAGTATCAAATGGCATAGAAATTCAACTCTTAAAGATTGAGATTGAAAAGAAACTAGCTTTTTGCTCAATAACTGAGAGGCTTGAGATAAAAAAAAACTTGGTATCATGACATCAAAATGTTCCTCCAAAAGGTACATACTCAGAAGGTGTAGATAAGAAAGACCAAAAGGCACTAAGGAGGCTAGCTACCCATTTCTTGCTTAGCAAGTCCACACTATACAAAAGATGAAGATGAAGTAGATAACCTGATGAAAGAGATACATGAAGGAGTTTGTAGACTTCACATGAATGGACACATGTTAGCTCAAAAGATCATGAGAATAGGCTATTTCTAGATGACTATGGAGGCAGACTATATCAAACACATCAAGCATTGCCATATGTGCCATATATACCAGATATAAAGGTAGAATACATACTTACTCCTACTAATCACGTGTGTTACTAGGATAAATATTTGAGTATTTAAGCTAAAATGGACTAATTATAGATTTTAGAATAATATAATATAAAATGGCATAACAAAAAGGCAATTTGCTCATTTTACATTCTTGAAGTTGATGATAAGGTGTGGTATAGTTATTGACCAATATTGATTTAGTATGTTAATGTGATGATTATTTGGGAATTAGATGAAAATTGGGCTAAAAATGATGATTTGGTAATTTAGGAATAAAACTGCGGGTGAGAAAAGGACATTTTAGTAAATCTTATAATCTAGCCAACTTAGTGCTCATAACATTGAAGTTCCCAAAATAGCAATCATAATGGTATATAGATCATAATATTTGGATAAGAAATGCAAAAGTGATTGCCATTAAAAGTTAATTACACAAAAGATGTAAAACCAAAGTTTAAGCTAGTTTTCTTTGTGAAATTATACTGACTTTAGGAATTATGGATACCTAGATAAACCTAAGGAATGCAATTAAGAGCTTATATAGGATTAGGTGAGTCGCCTTGACTTCTTGTGTGTACATAATGGTCATGAAGATAATTAGATACTTGTGAATTCCTAAGTATATTAGGTTAATCACTCAAGTGTTATATATAGGTCGATATGATATTTGGATGTTGGTTGATGTAGCAGATTGTTGAAATGTGATTAATTGTGTGTACCCTTATGATTTTGCTTTTCTTGAAGTGGTTACAAGATGGATGACCACTTGCTATATATGAGCTATTATGATCTCACCTAAGTGAATCATATGACTCAATGAATTGGTTAATTGTTATATTGATATATTGATGCTCAATAAGTTGATTTTAAATGATAATTATTGATATTGTGAGCATACCTTCACTATTAGAAACGACTTGTTGATAGTAATGTGATGATATAAAACATGCTCAATATAATTGCTCATATTGATTGTCATGTCATGATTTAACTTTATGGAGTATATACTTGGTTTTGATGAATGCAATTTGGTATTTACATTATTGCATTCATGGCATGGCACAAAAAGGGTTTAAGGCCATATTTTTAAAAAGGTTGGTTTTAGAAAAACATTACTAGACATGAGGATCATGTTTTATAAGCTTAGCTTTCATTGAGTAAAGAAAGCTTGATTTTTCAACTTAATTTTATGGCATGCTTTGCGATATGGCATGGTTTTATGGAATATAGACTACATCTAATCGTACTTTTGTCACTCCATTTTATGTTGCCTAAGGGTCACTCACTCAATTATGAATCTTCATATTCACATGGTTATGTATCTCTTGATTCACTCATTTATAGATCTTTGATTCGCTTGGTTTTTAGGCCACTTTATGTCACCTGCTTAGCTTAAGCCTCCAGATGCTACTCAAGAGGTTATCTAAGAGCCACCTACTTGATTAGGATAATGATCAATGCATGTAATGTACAATAGCATGGCATATCATTGCATGGGTTTTACGATAATATTTATTTATTAGATGCAAGATTGATTATGCCTTGTTGTTGGTTAGTATACTACTATTGGATTTTCTTTTTTTTTTTTTTTCTTTTTTAGGCTCACTTAACTGGAATATGAGCTAATGAGTTAATGTTGTCTAACCTCAAGTATGCAAGATAAGGCTAAAGTTGATGTTGGAACTTGAAGCTTGGGGATTGGGGCATGAGAGCAAGAAAACTACCTATTTTATGTTATGGTCTTATGAAAGTTTAGTCATGGTTTATGTATGAATAAATTTTTAAGTGTATGGCTAGTAATACTTTGTGGAGTTAGGCCTTATCACCTTAAAGTTAATGTTTTAATAAAGGTTCTTATGCTATATTATCATACATTTGTGGTTTTAGTAAGTGCTTAATTCAAGATTAGACTTCTTGCTCCTAATCTTAGGATAGAATAGTTGCATTGTCTCCTAAGTTCCAAGTGCTCAATATATAGGCTTTAGGAGGCAAGGTGCTACATAACATTGAAAAGAAAAATTTTCTCATTTTGGCATCACCATCTTTACCACCCCCTCAATTTGTTACCACAAATGCAAAGGAAAAAAAGAAGAAGAAGTCATTAAGTATAATGATAGTGATATATGGACAATATGAGTAGAGTGGATTGAATGAAATAAGTGAATCCACTCCCAATTTAATTATTTTATTATAAAATGGCATGTAACTTGCAATTTGACAAGTGATCCAAAGAAAATGAAAATGATGTTGTCATATAGCAAGAATCATTTGTTGCAAAACTAATGATCAAAATAGCCACATAATTGACATTTCCTTATGAAGTAGATATACTTATACATATCAAGTTGGATTGGTCATTGAAATTTTATGTAAATAATCAATTTTTATTTAGTTTAGTCATTATCTTTCAATGAAATTAAAACAACCTTGCTTTATTGAAAAATTTTAATTGGTAACATTTTTTTGTTTCTAGATTTCAATTTTCATAAACCTTGAATCTTTTTTTTTTTTTTTCCTCATCTTGATCGGTGACCTTGACCTTACAAACGACCAAATTGATTTTAACCTTTTTATTTTTCTAACTTTGAATAATGGCAACTTAAATTTTTATTTATTTTATTTTTATTTTGAAGAAGTTTTTATAAAAAGGCTTCCTCAATTTTTTTAAGCAATTTTTGTTAAGGGAACCAAGTTTAATATAAGCTAAAATTGAAGAAAAAGAGAAATTTTTAAGCTCCATAATCATGTCATTGCAATTTCACTACTAGCATTAGCTACTAAATGACTTTTCTATTGCAATTATCTAGAAGGGCATCTTGCTTCCAATGTGACTCATTTATAACTCTCTCCCAGACCCAAAGCTTTCATAGCAATTAAGTAGTTAATAACCTACCTACTGAAACATGCTATTTAGCATCTAAATTGCAACCTATCACATAAGACTATGACTTTAGAAATTTATGTGAATTTAGCTACTAGATAAGAGGGAATGGTTGGCTAGATTGCCTTGAAAGCCAATTTGGTTGACTTATGGTCAATTGCTATAAGTATTTTGGTCAACCGCCTCGTGTGCTTGATCAATTCGAAATTACTTAAACAATGTTTTGCAAGTTGTTACTCCACATCTAATTGCTCATAAGTTAGATTCTTAGGATTGAAATATGATCTTGTGAAGTGTTCTATCAATTATCCAACTAAAATTATTCCTATTATCTTTTTCTTTTTGTTCTATTCATTTTAGATATATAACTAATTTCTCTACAAAATCTCATATCATAATTGAATCTTACTAATTTAACAATAAATTTATCTATTTCATTTAATCTTTGATTTACCCTTGTAATCATTACCCGATATTCACAAAGTGTGTTCACATCCCCTAAACTAAATTGACAAAGAATCCATTCTCACAAACAAACACAATGCCTATACCTACTTAGGAGCAACCTTTCCTGCATATCCATACAAGACTTAAGTAGGCGGGTTGAGATTCCATGAGGTACCCACTACTTAGAGTACCCTCCTAAAAGGGAAAATATAATATTATTGTTATTATTATAAGTTTATGGGTTTAATTCTTGTAACTTGTCATAAAGTTTTAGTTCTCCTATGAAAATTGTTTCAACTATGACCCTCTTATGAAACTAAGTTTGAAATCTAGCTTTTAAATTTACAAGTCTTTGTTTTACTAATTGAAAATAAAATGTAATGTTTCAGACTAAAAGTAGTTAATAATTAAGGCAATAAATACTTATGGACCATTTTTCGATTACTTAGCCTAAATATTTATAACTAGTGTTGATATGTTATTTACAACTTAGCTTTACATATCACTACGAAACATCTTTCATAATTTATGTTGGACTTTATATTCTTATGGGGTATCACTCCCTCCCCTTTGAACATATGGGTTATCATAATCTCCCCTTCGTAAACACGTGATGTTTTCATCGTGAGACCTTAGAACTATGCTTAGATCATAGGAGATTAACTTTGATACCATTTGTAATGCTCAAACTAAAAGTAGTTAATCACATAAAAGCATAGGGTTATGAGGACTTACTTCATAGTCTAAACTCTAATTTTCTTCCTTTCTCCTAACACAATAAGTGATGTCTTGTTAGTGTGCATATATGTATTTGTTTATTTATTTTTAATTTTCCTTAGATGTATTTTTTTCATTTTATTATTTTAGTAGGGGATTTTGATTCTTTATGATCTTGATCAAACATAGAACATGAAAATTTGTAATTATTTTCTTATTATATGATTATGCAAAATATGATTAATTATAATTAATTAAATAATTATCTAAAATCTTGCAATATTTAACTTGTAAGGTTATTATTATGTAATGGATGTATACATAATGTGGTAGGTTTAGTGGAAACTTCCAAACCCTCTTTTATGCAATGACAAGTGGTTCTCATTTTTCCTAAATTCCTTTCCTCTCCGCTCCTGTCCGCGAGAACCTTTATTCACGCTTAAAACAACAAACGGAATAGCCGTGAAATTTTGATCATTTCGCGCCTAATATGACGATTTCTATTAGCTTAGACAAGATGCAAGAAGTACTGCTTATCTTACTACTCCTGGCCTTCCTCAACAGTTGCCATATTGAAGCTGCATCTATTGGCCTATTTCACATTTGTAACGGCGTCAACTGCACTTACGAGAAGAATTTGAACACAACCCTCTCTTTCCTGTCAGACAACAAAACCACCAGTGCCGTTGCCACTGGGTTCGCAAATGCCACCACTGGCGAAGCCACACCGGACAGCGTCTACGTCCTATACCTTTGCCGGGGTGATGTTAGCCCAGCTGAGTGTAGAGTTTGTGTAAAGACAGCATCTAAGGAAATAATCCAAAGATACCTTGGGAAGCGAGTTGCGGTCATGTGGTACGATGAGTGCATGTTACGCAACTCGGATTTGCATATATTCGGTTCTGTTGAAACAAGGAGTGGAGCTCTCTTGGTAGGCACGAACGTGACCGAACCGGAACGGTTTAGTCAGTTGGTTTAGAAAACAATGAACGAAGTGATTCAAAATGCGGCTAACAGTGAGAACGGAAAGAAGTTTGCAGTTGGGAGGCTAACTTCACGAGTTTGCACACGCTCGCACAGTGCATGCCAGACTTGGCGGCAGGGGATTGTCACGACCGCCTTGTGCAAATAAGGGGACAGCTTCCATTATATAAGCAAGGAGCGAGATTCTTGGCTCCTAGCTGCAACATCAGGTTTGAGTTGTACCCCTTTTATGATGAATATGCGGTGTCTGTCCCACCACAAACTCCAGCGCAGTTCAGACCCTCATTCTCCGGCTTCTCCTCCGCTAGGCCCGATGACAAGTAAAGGTAAGGATCGATTTATAATTAAGGTTACGTTAACAGATGTCTAAAGGACCCATTAAAAGACACAGTTTCCAAGCCACTTATTGCATTTTCTACACTTGGACAATTATAATTGAAAATAGGAAATATCTCCAAATATCATGCTAACAAGTTCTGGGAGCCAGTTATTTAGAAAAATCCTTATAATCTTAACATAAGAAGACAAGATTATGATTAAGACTTCGGTTGTAGGTCTCTCATCCCTGGATTTTTACATTTTTGGGACTTGAATTAATAATAGCTTTGACTCTGTTTTGAGATCATGCTTGAAGTATACTGCAGTTTGATGAAATGGAAGGTCAGCACTATTTAATAATGCCTCATGGCAGATTGAAGTGAAAAAACCAATCTCGGTTGCTACTTGATATGAACTTAATTGATGTGAATGTAGTTTTCCGCTTTAGCTTCTATAACTTGACTTTCATTATTAAGATATATTTCAATTTATGGTCTATTTTATCTCTATTTTAATTGTTTCAGTAAAAGGCATCATATTTTCCACATTCGAGTATTTTGTTACATCAAGTAAAATCACTATCACAAAATTTACACGGTCACAACTTTCAAAGTTATTTCTTCATAAAATGAGGTTATGATTTCTAAAGTAAGCTAATTATCTGTGTCGGGAGAAGGATCTCAACAATTGTAATTGTTGCCATTGTTGCATCAACTGCAGTTGGTGTTGTTCTCATTGTCATAGGATGTAGCTTCCTTCGAAGAAAAGCAGCGACAAAACAAACCATCATAGGACTAGATGAAAGTGGTAAGCAGCACACCTCATGTTTTATGCTCCTTAAATAATCTTCCTGTGTCTTTCTTTGCAATATGCAATGCTGCAATTTGTATATAATTTGATGTGATTTCCCTTTCTACCAAATAGTTATAGAGGATATGAGCAATGCTGAGCCAATGCAATTTGATTTAAGCATAATACAAGCTACTACAAACAATTTCTCCCCTGACAACAAGCTAGGTGAAGGTGGATTTGGTGCAATTTACAAGGTAAATGATTGCTTTTATCCCACAATTGATGCACCCTTTCATTCAAGATCACTTGGAAAAAAAAGTAGACTATTGCATGATTACTTGGAAAAAATGCAAGGTACTCTACCAAATGGAAAATATGTAGCTATGAAGAGGTTATCTTGTAGCTCTAGATGAGGGGCATTTGAATTTATGAATGAAGTTGTCGTGGTTGCAAAATTGTAGCATAGGAATCTTGTGCAATTGTTTGGATTTTGCTTAGAAGGAGAAGAAAAGCTTCTTGTGTACAAATTTGTGCCCAACAAAAGTCTTGACTACTTTTTACTTGGTCAGTTCCAACTGTTAACTAGTATATCTAAAACCTTAAACTTTCATATTAGGTTATTGTGTATTCAAAATTTATCGTTGTATTTGAGTATAAATTCAACCTTTACATACTCTTTTATCTTGTCTTGGTTGATAAGTTTCTCATAAAAACATTATAGTCTATTTCTTACTATGATCTTGTTCTATGTAGATCTAATAAACAGTGTACTACTAGATTGGAACAAAGGCTATAAAATTCTGCTAGGCATTGCAAAATGAATACTTTGCCTTCATGTAGATTCTCAGCTCAAGATTATACATCATGATCTCAAAGCAAGCAATGTGTTTATTGGATAGTGAGTTGAATCCAAAGGTTTCTAATTTTTGCATGGCAAAGATTTTTGCAGTGGATCAAACACAAGGAAACACAAATAGAGTACTTGGTACATAGTAAGTTCACTCCCTATATTTTGCATGATTTAAGCATGTGCGTTTTGATCTTACCATCTTTCTAAGTTATATTAAGATGACAAAATTTTGAAAATTTTTCCAATTGCATGCAATGCCAATTTGAAATGATTGGACTTCCAATTTACTACATAAGATTTCCAATTCTTTGAATAATTTATGATGGTTTTTTTTTTTCCTTATAGTGGTTATATGCCTTTGAAGTATGCAATACACGGTTAGTTTTCTATGAAGTCAGATGTCTATAGCTTTGGAATATTTCTTTTAGAGATATTAAGTGGTAAGAAGAGCAACTTCTTGAACCAATCTAATTGCACTTAGGTTCTTCCAAGATTTGTAAGTCGAATTTCATGACTTTTCTATTCACATATAATCTTTACAATGTGGAAATAGGTTTGAGAAGTTTACGATGGTTCATTGAAATTTCTACTTAGGCTTGGAAACACTAGTGAAATGGTATGCCTTTGGAGGTAGTAGACCCACTATTAGGGGATTCTTTTGAAACAAGTAAAGCCATTAGATGCATTTATATCAACTTACTATGCATTTAAGAAAATCTAGTTAATAGACTTACAGTCACTACAATTGTTCTTATGCTTAATAGTCAAACTATTTCCATGGCTATGCCATGAGAGCTTGCATTTTTCTTCAATAGTAAAATAGAGGCCACATGCATGAAATCAACACCTTTTTTTTGAACAATGTATCCAACACTGAATTATACCCATGATAGATATGAAAATGTTTAGTGCCCTTGTTTTGTTAAAGCAGATATGTGGACAGTCGGGATCTTTTAAAACCAGCTGGTGAAGGTAGAGTTAAGACGAAACAAGTTTCCAACATTTGAGATAGAAACTATTCTATTATGCTGCTAGTTGTTGCTGATAATATTATTAAATCTACCACTTTTTCAATTCCACTAAACTAAAAATTGTCAATTTTCACAAAAATGAAGACAATTGATTATTTTTACATTGTAAAATAACATAAGGCACAACATTGTTGGTGGTGACTTAGCATGTGGCTTTTTGTTAACACATAATTTATATTTCTTATTCTAGGTGCAAAATGGAATATTAAGTTAAAGAATTGTTTATTTTAGAAAAATATTTTTTCTTTTCATTTTATCTATATTTAATTTTGTTTCAAACTTGATGTTTGGGTAAATTGTTTTTATTATCTAATCATAATTATGGTAAAGATGATGATTGGGGAATGAGAGTTAGGAGGTAAAAGCTATGTGTTTTTTATGAAAGGGTGTAGAAAATGCTTTATACATTTTAAAATGAACTTTCATTTTTTAGAGATAAATTAAGTAAAAAGCAAATAAGTTTAACTTTACGAGAATTTACTTGGTATTTATTTTTGTAGGTGGGTGTATATGTACTTACATAGGTGTTTGTAACAAACCGACACAAAATTGAGAAGCATAAGGAGCAAGTGTGATAAGTACTTATCATGTATTATAAGAAGTAAAGTTAAGAAATGCAAGATGAAAGTATAAAAGTCTCTCCTTTTATAATAACAAGTTAAGAGGCCATGCGATACACAAATTATATAAAATCTCAATGGCAAAATATAAGCTAATACAAAAAAAGTTTGATGTTAAAATTACTGTATAAACTTTTCACATTCTTACAACCTAAATTTTAATATTTTTAAAAGAATATACCAAACTAAATTTTTACTTATTAAATTTTAAACCTAAATTCAAATCTATTTTATTTTACACCTAATTGAACTTCTACTTGTCAATTTTACTCATTTTATGAGATGATGTGTCAAACACTCATTGGTCAAAGAATAGAAGATAGAGATTGGGTGGTAAATTTAACAAACAAAAGTTAGATTAAGTATGTTATTTAATACTTCCAACTTTAGGAGTGAAATTGAAAAACAAATAGCGTTCAGGTAATGTTGCCCCTATAAAATAAAATCTGAACGATGAAACATATATGTGCATTTATACTTGAAGAAAAAAAAGATGTTAGCTCATTCGTTAGCCGATAGCTATCTTAAATCCTAATTGATTGACATATATTAAGTGCAAAGCTCAATAGTACACAAGCTGCATACATAGATAGCATAATATTTCTCAGATCAGTATCAACTTTTCTCCATTGGTTTCATTCTTCCTTTGCCTAAAAAGAAAAAAAAAATGTCATTGTTCCACTATAAAGTCATGCCCATATATAAATTATATCAAACCATGAATGTTAATTAAAAGAAGAATAATAATTTATAAATATTAGTTATCTCTGTCATCACAAGGATCAGTCCTAACTATACATTATCAAACATAAGCCATTTTGATTATTTTTAAAGCATAAGTATCACTTATCCTTTTTGCTAGTCACACTATTATTAAAAGAATTTCCACAAATTGTTAAGTAATTTTCTATCTGTCTTGCAATTGGATTTGTTATATATAAAAGAAAATAAGGGGACAAAAAGTGTTAATTGCCCTCTTTGCTAGTCATATTATTACTAAAAGAATTTCTTAGGACAATCAATTCATTTGTATATATCATGCAATTTAATTTGTAGCATATAAAAGAATATAAGGGAGAAAAAGTGAGAAAATAGTAAAGCTGCTATTTTGATAATCGAGGGTGCCTCAATGAATGATGGATTAATACAATTACAATATGTAATGATCCAAAACGTTGCACACTAAGGTATTATGTGCTTTTTCATGAAACGCATCATAGTTTTGTTCATTAGTGCAATTGCTTCTTAGAAGATTATCCAACACTCCTCCTGAACATGCATAACCTCTAAACTACTACACCAAAAGATAACTTAATGATTAGAGTTCCATCATCTTCCATTTGAAGGATATTATAAAACAATCAATGAAAAATCTAATTGATAAAAACCTTTACTTATTCCTTTTACCTCTAAGATATTTTTATAATAATTTTAAATAATAAAATAAATATATTTCAATATTTAGATCTTTAATCTATTATTTCTTGGTCTTCAAATTATCCTTTGCTTTAGCAAAAGTTTCAACTAAACATACATAGAATAAGAGTTTGTAAATTTATTTATATTTGGTTACCAAGTAGGGGAAATGGTTGACTAGATTGCCATAATTGCCACTCCTGTCAAGCCAAGTGGTTAGCCTTTATAAGTACTTGATCAACCCACTCATGTACAACAAAAAATTTGTCAAACAATATTTTTTAAGTCACCCTTCTTCATCCATATCTAATTACTCTTAATGGAACAACCCTAAAGAGGGCCCAGTAGTTTTCAACTAAAAGCTATCATGAGGGATGAGTACACATCGTAGCTTAATAAGATTGGAGTATGATATCCTTATTACTACACATGTATGAATAAGTTATCAACCAGATGCAATACAAACATCACACATGGTGTGAAATCCCAAAATTTTCAACAAGTATTTATAAGAGATTATATAGTATTATCAATTTCAAAATGGTAACCATGCTTCAAATTATTATCAAAACTTCATTTTGGACATATCTTTAATAAAACACCAATAAATTATATTTAATATATAATGATACTAAAATGTCAAAATTTTTCTATATATTATCATCTTCATCCTCTATGTTTTTAACCACAAACATAAACATTTAAATCTTTCAAAAAAGAAAAAACAAACAACATTACTTATTTATATAATTCACCTCTCAAAAGGGGAGTTAGAGTTGAAGTATCTAATTGTTATATTTTTTAGTATTATTATGTGATAAATAGGAATTTATGGTAGTACTTGAAAAGTAACAAACAATATGAATCCAATTAAGCATAATGACCCTTTTCACACGTATGCGATAGACAAAATGGCATGCTATGTCACATTGTTAATAATTTCTATATACCTAAAATATGTTGGTTGTCATTAGATAAGGCTTCAAGATAAGAAAATAAAATAGCATTACGAATAAAGATAAAATCTTAGAGGGATAAACTTACAACAGATTGTCTAAATACCTCTAAATTAGTAAACATGAGCAATGATTTGCTATAAAATATGAATATATTTGTACTTGCTTCTACATATAAAAATAATAACAATAATAATATAGTATTGACATGGAAAAATACAATGAAATTATATAAGTGTAATGAAAGACTTAAATATTAACTAGAAATGATCACTATATATAATGAGTTAGTCATATAATACAACTATTGATTCTAAAATATGAAATTCTAGGAGAAGTTATACATAAAAGTACTGTTAAGTAACAAAATTACAAAACAAAACCTTCTAATTTACTTAATTATGAATAAGTTGCAATAAAATTTCATTGGAAAATAGCATAAAAGTATACTTCAAAGGCTAATAAGTAATGATATCTCACTATATGAAGTGGTATTCATGGATTCCCTCAACCCTTATCATAACCAATTAGATTTTATTCTAATTACAACACATAATATATATGTGTGTATGTGTGCACGTATGTATATATATATATATATATATACTTTAGAATTTTAATTCATATCCTTTAATCATAACAATACTGACAATTATACAATGATAATAAATAATATTACAAAAGATGAAATTGACCGTGATAGCAATAATCAAACCATCATTATTGGGAATTAGTGCATATAGTTATAAACAAAGATTTAAAACCCAATGGAGCAATATTTAATAAACATATAGAATCTGAAAGTCTACTACTAGTATTATTTTTTACAGATGGAATTATGATATGAAAACTCCTAATAGGAGAAATATAGTAAAACTAAAATTTTTGTTTACAAAATTCAATAAGTGAACAATTATAGCTTTACAAATTGGTGAGATCAATATATTATATAACATACTAATAGAGATAATTCATATGCAAGATGTAATAATTGTTGTTAATAAAAACATATTACTTAACTTTTGTAATCTTAATCACTAATGTTAACATACATACATACATAAATGAAGATCTAATTACGCGGCCAATAAATAGTGGATTGAATTGGATTTTAAGTGTCATTAAATAGGATTGCAAAAATAATTAAAAGATAACTAAATTAAATAGTCTAATACATGAAAGTTGCATAATAAGATAAATATAACTAATTTAAAAAATGCCTACATTTTGAAATATGCAAACACCAAGCTCTACTTCAATTATCTTTATTATTGTTATTATTATTTTATTTTAGCCTTCCTTTTCCTTTTTATTCTTATTTTAAACCCCTCAAAATTAGTTTTTGAATAAAGTAATAATATATTAACTAAAGGTGTAAACTTCATTTACATTGCAAATGATGTGCAACACCAACTAAAACCCATTGCACATTTTGTTTCTCTATTTGCTTTCCCATGCTTCTAACTAGGTCGTTACTCTCTCTCATGTTCTATATATTTCAAATCTTAGAAATTCCCCAAATGCAGTAAGAAAATCTACCTAAGTGAATACAATCTCATGCTAGATCCAATCAATCAATTAATCTCTCTCTCTCTCACCCTCCCCTTCTCTTCTTCTCTCTCTTGGCTTAATCTCTTCCTCTTTAATATGTAATTTTTCTTCACTTAACTCTCCCCTCTCTTGTCTTCCCATTTTCAAAAAATAAAAAATAAAAAATGAAATAAAAATATTTGTTTCATCTCCACGAACTTCATCGGCTATTGCATTATTTCTTCCTCTTCCCTCTTTCCCTTCTTGCCCTTCTCTAATCTCTTTTCCTTTTCTTCATGACCGATAATCCTTTGCTTTCAAAAAAGGAAATGAAGCCCTTTATTTTCTATTCAAGCAAATAATGACAGCATCACCATTCCCCAACATGAGTTCCTTCATCCTCTTCACATCTCCAATCACCTACTTTAGAGAGTCATCAAGTTTTGGTTTCATTCTTAACTATGATCTTTTTCTTCCCCGATGACAATGAAGGTGATGAACTTAAATTTCTCAATCTTGATTTGATTGTTATCCATTTCTTACTTTAATTTCTATTCCAACATTGCTTCCATTTTTCTATTCTAACTCTAGCGAGATGGTAAAGGAGTAGCTGAAGTTCGCTTAGGAAGAGGGAGACCGAAGCTCATTTTGCAAGCTTTGTTAGCAAATCCTTTCGTCCATTTTCTTTCAGTCATGAGCATCATCTTAATGGTTGATGCTTGGTCACTTTCTTCACTCTCCATTTTGATTTTTCCTTTTCGATGAGTTACCTATATAACCTACCGAGTTAACCATGCATACCTTTCATGGAACTCATTCCTTCACATTACAGTATTGAAAACATTACTCTCTTAACAATAAGTGAAACTAATTATATAATAATAAACTATCGAAGGGTACCAGGTATTATCTATCAATTGTCTCATAATCACTTTGATCCCTATATATATATATATATGTATTCTTTTAAATTTCTATTGGATAAGATGGTAACATGAGGTGTTGACACTCCACTATGAAATTGAAGAGTGTGTATATGATGATGACGTTATAAAATTTTAATTAGTCAATTACTACATAAGTATATATATATTCACTTATCTCAATTTACACAATTAGTTGGTTGGTATAAAGAAAATAGGTACATATACTTGATTGGTTAAGTGTAATCTTATGGTTATATAGTTAATTTCACTTGATTAATTACATAAGGAATACATATGTTTGTGTTGTGAATTTAATATAACATGGCAATTTATATGCCAAAGACATGCTAAAAACAAGCACTAGCATTTGACTCAATTTTAAATTTATGTATTACTAGAGGGTGATGCAATGAATAATTAAGAAGAAAAATAAATTTAAAAAATAAAATATGTTAATACAATTTGAAATTCATATTAATGTAACACAGTAGTCATTAATACAATTCAGAACTTTAAGATGAAATAATAAAAAAAAAGGGGGAGAGAAATATAAGACTGATCCATATATATATATGTACATACACATTGGTATGATAAAACAAATTAGTTGATCCCAAAAATGAAATACACTTACTAAACTATATATTTACATCTTTATACCTACATTTGTCAAAAAGAAAATAATAATAAACATCAAATAAATATAAAATAAATATAGTAATATATATATATATATAATAAAATCAATTGATAACATGTACAAAATATGATTATTCTATTACAATTATAAGATCACGAAGAACTAATTCAAAATGAAGAAATTACAACTGAAATACTGATTGGGTATAATCAAGAAATAGACAAACCAGACTTAGTATTTTTAGATAATTTAATACTTTACTTAGATTCTAGATATTTATTCTACTTTACTTTATCATTAGGTGAAGTAATCACACATTAGAGTTACTTGACAACTGTGATGACTAATGATGTGTATGGAAGGGTGAGTAGGAAACTCTATGATTTGCTACAATATATATGCGTTCCTATTGTAGTGTGTTACGTGATGAAAGGTATTGGCGAAGTGAGTTTTTCATGTTTTGAGGTCTATAATAGAGGGTTTGGGTGGTGTGAGTTGAAAGGCATTTGGATGGCTTCCAGATGGGCATCTAAACACTACGCTCATGATGCTACTATTCGGTCGGTATAATCCATACTATCTAGATGACATTCCATCTTCGAGACATGTATTACTTTACAATTCGAACGGTGCAAATTCACATCATTTAGCTAGTACCCCAACCTACCTTAATCCCCATTTTACAAATGTACAAAACTATATTCATATATATTTCTTCATTTGTAAAGTTCTATAAATATTTATGTGTTTTAAACTTACCTCTTTTTATAAATTAACTTATATATATTAATTTTATATTACACCGTTTATATATATATATATATATGATTGCATATAAATATAAATTTTTGACCACTATATATGTATATGGCATAATTGTAAATAAAAAATTGAATACATGCATATTGTTGGAAATGTAAACATAAAGATATAAATATGCATATACCTATATCCATAGACTTATACACACATGTATGTACCAATCTATCACCTGATCTAACTTAGTGTATATATATATGTATTGTTAAACAATATATATGCACATGCGTAAGACACGCATATGTATATACACCTATGAATGTAAAGTGAATCAGGAAACATAATGGCAAATGAATAGAGTGGAACATGTTTGATGAGTGGTGATTTATTGATTGAGTAACTAGATGACTTTGTTATTACTGATGGATGTGAAGAATGGATATTTCATGCTAGCTGATGAAATGGTTGATGGAAATTGGGTTGTAATATGCTAGTATTAAATTTGGCTTTGTATGTTGATTTACCGTGTATTTTATTTCCTTATGATTCATTTGTCTTGCCTACTTGATTTCATCTAGTTGTGATGATGCATTGCATATGGTTGTTCATACATAGCATATGATTGAAAATTTGCTTGAATTGCTTGTGTGTGTGTAATAAAGAGGGTATTGCACTCCCATCTCACCGAGTCGTTGTATGCTTACCCTTCCATTAATTGTTTTGCAGGAAACGTCATAAAAGCTTGGGGTAGAATAAGATGCTATGTGACAAGATCTTTTGAAATCAAGAATGCTAGAGTAAGATGTGTCATAATAGTTTATTTAGATGTAATCTTATTGTTAGGAATTCAATGTGGAAATAGAATTTGTAAGACTTAGAGTTATTTTTCCATTTTACTATTTTAGTAGGGGATTTTGACTTTCTACAATTTTGGTCGATCGTGAAATGTGAGACTCCATAATTATTTTTTTATCATATGATTATATGTAATATGATTAGTTGTAATTGATTAAATAATTATCTAAATTCTTGCGATCATTGATTCATAAGGCGGTTATTATATAACGGGTACACACGTGATGTAATAGCTTTTAGTTGAGACTTCCATGCTTCCTCCCTTTTAGGGCATTATGCATAGTTTTTTGGTGATTAGTGTGAACTCTAAGGTTTATACACTCCTCAAATTTAAGTTAGGGATTATCATATACCATTAATGTCTAAGCTGCATAAATTTCTCATACTTCACATCATTATATTTCAAGGTGACTTTAATGCACCCTTGTAACTCAAATATCCAAATGATAGGCAATACCCTTTAATGAGCTTCATTGAATAGATGACAACATTAAAGTCACTTAGTTTGCAGATGGTGGAGCATTAGTGCTTTAATTATTGCTTTTCACCAGTCATGTAGTAGTGTGGCCTTCACTTCAATGCAACATTTTGTGTAATGCTTATCGAGTTTTAAATTAACCAATCCGGTAATTAGTTATTTAGGGGTGATCAAACAAGTTATAATCAACAATTCAATCAACCAATCAACATGCAGAATGAAGATATTCACACTACATCATAGTTCACTCAATCAATAATTTATTTCATGAAGCACCAATAAATATCAAATAATCATGAGTCATGAACACTAAAACTGGTCTAGTCATCATATCTTATTTTCATGCTTTATCATGTCCATTGGCACCATCTTCAACCACTCTAAATGGGATTAGTGAATAATCCATTACTCTATTAAATCATTATACACATTTTGTTTGTGTTTTATATACTTATTTACATAGGTTTTCTAGTTCACAAAGGCTCTAACCCTTTTGAAAAGGTTTGGACACTTTTTTAAATATGAGGGGGTTATCCTATGATATAAATGCTTTGAACTTTTTGACAAAATGCGTTGCGAAGCATCTAAGAATTCTTTGGACTCTTTTCCTATGAACAAAACTGTTGATGAATTTTCAATAACAAAACTCATGTATGACATTCCAGAACTTCATTTTACCATCATTTTATCACTTTTGAAGCTAAATAGAGCAGCACATTCGTCATTAGCAACATTTGAATAATTTTCCTATCTTAACAATCATAAACAATATAGTAAATTATAGAATTTCTTACTCATCTCAACCTCTTAACTTAAAATTTGAAATAATGCTCGAGAAGTCACAGAAGATCAAATTCTTCACTTAGAATCAAATAGTGACAAAAGTTATAGTATGTAGTAGCTAAACTTATCAAAACTTGAACAAATCAAGTTTAAGAATTGTTTAGTTTGTGTAAATTCGACTTAAAATTTAAGTTTAATATTTACTTATCAAGTTCTAAGTACTCTTTGCAAGGATCATGACGGTGCTTGTGGTGTTTGATTGAGAGATAGTATGAGAAAGTTATAGTTTTTAGAAAATTTAAGAAGAATTTAGCTACGTAGCTTACGTTTGTGTTGTTGGAGAGATTTCCATAGATGGAGTTTTTGAAATAGTGAAAAGGAGAGAGAAAAGCTAGCATTTTATAGTACCTCAAGGTTGGTTGGACAAATTATTCAATTCTCAGTTCATTTAATACGCATATTAATGGTCCTATTAAATAATTTAGTTATTATTTTTGTATGAATACTTATATGTAAACTAAATAAATTGATCTAAGTATAAATATATACTTAAAAATTTTATTCAACTATCATATGCCTAAAATTTTAATTTTTATCTCTTATTTATTATAAATTACCCAATGATGGGTGTCGAATCCAACAAAAATAAAACCTACTCCTAGACAATTATATGATTTGTATATAGTGGTGAGTAGGGTCGAATCCATAGGGATTGGTTAAATATATTTCTATTCAAAGAGAATAAAGAGGAAAAGAAAACTGGCGGGGGGGGGGGGGGGGGGGGTTTGTTTGTGAATCGAAATAAAGTTGAAACAAGATAATAAAATCGTATATTGATAAGAGGCCTAGCCAAAGGAATCAAGATAGTTTAATTCTAGGAATTGATCATTGATGCAAATGTTTTCTATCCTTATTTCTAGATAAACTAGTTATGGTTATTAACAAACTCTAACAACCTATCTCTCTGTACTTCCTCGATAATCAAGAGAAGCTCTTTGATTATTTCCCTTTTCGATTAGACAACCCTAGACATTTGCTTAGGATTTAATCTACCAATAGCATTAAAAACTGGAGAGACCACCAATTCATGCAAGTAGATTATAAGATAACCCATTTAAACATGATCATACACCTCCATAACATGAATTCGATCGTCTATTTTATAACCAAACATGTTATTGTGTCACTGAGACTAGAAAAATCAAACAATTACGGATTTGATGTGCTAGTTGACAATATATTAATTTGCTAATTGAGTAGAAGAGCTCTAATTCATACCAATCAACAAAGATAATAATGACAAAACATTTAGAAGATATATGAATATCCAAAAACAAAGAATAGGATAAATACAAGTCAATTAGACCTCACAATTCGTGGAGAATTAAACATCTATGACCCTTTGGCTAGAAGGGTAACTTAGCTACTCATGTTCATCAGCAAAACGAAAAATAAAAATAAAAACATAACAAGCTTCTGTTTCCGGCTGCCTGCTCTACCTCCTCCTTTCCTTCTTGTCTCCAAGATGATCCAAGATTCAAAGATCCAAAGATGCCCCTAACCCTCTAGGGTTAGTTCTATTTATATTGTTAAAGGAGTGGCAGGTGATCTTTTGCTAGCAAGATACGAAAATATCTTTCCTTTTTCAAGTAGATTTCGAGAAGTGAATATTCGTCCACCTGGCACGCTCTACAACATGGCCGTGGGGCAAGCCGTGCCTTCCTCTGTGTGTAATTCATGTATCATCTTCCGTGTCTCGTGTGTACCACGGCTCCACCTACGGCTAGATTTCCAACCGTGCCTTCCTCTGTGCATAATCTACAAGTCTTCATCCGTGTCCAGTGTGTACCATGGCTCCACCCACGGCTAGATTTCCAACCGTGTCTTCCTCTATCAATGTTCCACAAGTTCTTCTCCTTGGCACGTCTAGCTTTCACCACGGTTTCCACCACGGCTGCCACCACGGCCGTGCCCTAAGCCGTGTCTCTCTTTCTCCTGTAGTGTATAGCACGGTTTACAACATGGCCAGATCTCAAACCGTGCCTCCTTCTAGACAGATACATGCCCATGTGCTTTCCTCCAATGGTGTAATTCCTTGTCTTGATCCAAGTTATAGATGACTTCTCTAATTTACTTGAATTAGCATCCTTGACTCCATTTAACCTGATTTATCACCATAATATAATTAAGTACCATTTCCTTATGAATTCTATAAAATCAATAGTAAATTAACACCATTTATGCTATAAAGATTGAGTATAAAATGGCTCTATCAAATTCCCCCACACTTAGACTCTTGCTTGTCCTCAAGCAATTGGATCAAATCAGTTAAGAAATCTGTCATAGATTATACAAACTTTCTTTTCATCATTCCAAGCATCTATTCATTTGTAATTCATGACTTGTAATTGTAATGTCTAATACTTCAACCAACTGGTTTCCTGTGATCAAATTACCACGGACAAAATTTAATAGCTAATCTAAACAAAAGAAACTTTAATCCTCATGTTTAGCAAAAGAATTTTTATTCCAAAAGTAAATACTTAATTCACTAAGGAAAAACACCCAATTAAACTTCATTGGACATTAGCAATCATATAATCCTTGCAACATAAAGCATATAGTATCAACTCTTTCCATAGTTTTTCTCCTTTTTCTATTATAAGTCTTGTTTTATTCAATGAATGTTTACATTCATGTTCTTTTGATTTATTCAGGCATCTATTTTGACGGGTTTTTGCCCGCTTCTTTTCATGATCTTTCGTCTTTTTCGCCCTTATCATTATAGTGAGTTCATTGAGTCAGCAACATCCCGAGCTCATCACTCAAGTGACCGGGTTTTGAGATACCCCTACCGACTCTTCCTCACTCTAACATTCAAGTTTGAATACTCTTAACTCAATTACTTGAATCATTGGAGTAATGGCTATGCTTGATTTTATTTTTTTTTAAATGTTATGATTGTTTTACAAACAACTTCAAAGAGTATACAGTAGCTAATATAACCTAGAAGTAAACTTGTTTATTTTTCACTTAGGGACTCGACTTACTCTTAGACTTCCAATTCTAAAACTAAATATAAGGTAAATTTGTTTCTTAAAGATTTCACTACTTAATTTTAACCAAGTATTCTAATCACAGCAGTAGGTGAGTAAAGCATTTGAACAAGTCAATTTCACATTTTGTAGATGCTTATTACAACAATTAGTACAATCTCCAGATTTCATGATAATTGTGAAAAAAATTTGGCTTAAAATTACTTAAGGACAAACATTCAAAGTTGGATCAATTCTCTATTCTCTATATTTTATTATCCTCTCCCCCACACTTAGCTTGAACAATGTCCTCACTGTTCATAATTCTGCACAATTGAAAAGGAATTAACAACTCAAGGAGCATTAGAGAATAAGAGAAAGGAAATACTGGTACTTCCCTAGTATTGGAGTTCTCCCCTTAAGCTCTGGAAAGTGTCATCTGATTATGTATATCCTTACTGCAACTAATCCAAAGAGATCAAGACAACACTAAAATCAAACAAAACTAAAACAAAACAAAACTAAAGCAAAACAAAACTAAAATTGAATTTTTTTTTTTTTGTTGACATGGGTTGCCTCCCATGAAGCGCCTTTCTTTAACATCTTTGGCTAGACGTTCCTGGCTAGATATTCGGATAAGGATTTTGATTCCAACTTTGGTGCCTGTGGTGATGGGTTAATAACATCCGCAACAAAAACAGTGGAGATATCGCTAGGATGTTTCATGGAATCATAAATGTTAAATTTAATCACTTCACCATCAAATTCCATAGTGAGGGTGCCATCATTTACATCAATTTTCGTTTTAGAAGTCTTAAGGAATGGTCGCCCTAATAATATCAATGATGAAGTATGAGAATCACTATCGTCCATGTCAAGCACATAAAAATCAGCAGGAAAAACCAACCCATTGACTTGGACTAAAACATCCTCTAGAACTCCCTTAGGATAAACATTGGACCTATCAGCAAGTTGAACAATAACACCTGTTTCCTTCAAAGGACCAACATTTAAACGTTGATAAACAGACAAAGGCATGACATTGATAGAAGCTCCTAGATCACACATGGCTTTAGCGATTCCAAGATTACCTATTTTGCAAGGAATGGTAAACATACCTGGATCCTTACATTTAGGAGGAAGCTTCTTCTGAATAATAGCTGAAACATTTTCACTCACACTAATCTTTTCATTGCCTTTCAGCTTCCTTTTGTTAGTGCATAAGTCTTTGAGAAATCTAGCATAGCGCGGTATTTGCTTAATTGCATCAAGCAAAGGAATATTTACCTCGACTTTGCGAAAAGTTTTCAGAATCTCTTTTTCTTCCGCTTCATTCTTGGATTTTGCCAATCTAGAGGGGAAAGGAGGTGGTATCAATGTGACCTTTGATGGCTCAACTAGAGACTTGCTAATCTGGTTGCCCTGCTGGCTCGGAGTCAAAATCTCTTTCTTGGTCTCTTCCTCAAGATTAGACGGATGTCCTTTCTTATTTGATCCCTGCAATTTTGTTCCACTTCTCAAGGTAATTGCATTAACGCTTTGCTTTGGATTTATGATAGTTTGAGAAGGTAACTTACCTTGAGTTTCTAACCTATTTACAGCAGAAGCAAGTTGGCTTACCTGATTCTCCAAGTTTTGAATGCTCTGCTTTGTTTCCTCCTGAAATTGTTTTGTATTAACAGCAAGAGACTTAACAATGTCCTCAAGAGACATACCTGAAGTGGAAGGAGCTTAGGGTACTTGGTGTGATGGCTTAGGCTGGAATTGTTGGAAATGTTGAGGGTTATTACCATATCGGAAGTTAGGATGATCCCTCCATCTAAGGTTGTAAGTATTCGAGTAGGGGTCATAATTCCTTTGTGGTTGTCCTGGGAATCCTCCTACAGCATTGGCGTGTTCATGATTGTCATCTTGTAATGTGGGGCACATGTCGGTAGGATGGTTAGGAGCAGCACAAATTCCACAAGCCTTCACCTGCTGGGTGTTTCCAAGAGCTAGCTGCTGCACAAGGGAGGTTAGATTAGAAATTTGATGTTCAAGGTTAGACAGACTTACCTCATTTACCTTCCTTGAAGACGTATCATGCCTATACCCAAATTGTTGCGAATTGGTAGCCATAATGGAAATCAATTCCCTGGCTTGACCAGGGGTTTTGTTTACTATGGTGCCTCCACTTGCAGAATCCATCATCTTTCTTTCCATCGGAAGCAGGCCTTTGTAGAAGTATTGGATGAGAAGTTGTTCAGATATCCTATGTTGTGGACAACTTGCACACAGTTGCTTGAACCTCTCCCAATATTCATGAAGAGTCTCGGTGTCCCTCTATTTGATACCACAAATTTCTCTTCTTATACTAGCGGCTCTGGATGCAAGGAAGAATTTGTCCAAGAAGAGTCTGACCATGTCTGTCCAAGTGGTTATAGAACCTAGAGGCAAATAAAACAACCAATCTTTAGCTTTAGTACTTAAAGAAAACGAAAAAGGACGTAGCTTGATTTGATCGTTGGTTATTCCTTGCGGCCTCATATTGGAACACACTATATGAAACTCTTTCAAATGCTTGTGAGGATCTTCATTCTCAAGACCATGAAAGGTGGGTAGCAGATGTATCAACCCAGATTTCAACTCGAATTCAACAGCTAGTTCGGGATAGTGAATGCAAAGTGGTTATTGATTCACATCCGGTACAGCCAATTCCCTTAATGTTCTCTCGGGATTTTCCATATCGTCTTCTTTTTCAGAATCAAAGGATGAGTCAGACAAATCCGATGTTAAGTTCAATCTAGTGGATGATCTAGCTTCTTGTCGCAGCCTCTTTAGAGTCTTCTCAATCTCCGGATTATATGTTAGTTCACCTGTCTAAGAAGAACGAGTCATACAAGAATAAAAATAAATTTGACACCAATCCCAGCAACGGCGCCAAAAATTTAATGGGTGTCGAATCCAACAAAAATAAAACCTACTCCTAGACAATTACATAATTTGTATATAGTGGTGAGTAGGGTCGAATCCACGGGGATTGGTTAAATATATTTCTATTTAAAGAGAATAAAGAGGAAAAGAAAACTGGGGAGGTTTTGTTTGTGAATCGAAATAAAGTTGAAACAAGATAATAAAATCGTATATTGATAAGAGGCCTAGCCAAAGGAATCAAGATAGTTTAATTCTAGGAATTGATCATTGATGCAAATGTTTCTATCCTTATTTCTAGATAAACTGGTTATGGTTATTAACAAGCTCTAACAACTTATCTCTCTATACTTCCTCAATAATAAAGAGAAGCTCTTTGATTATTTCTCTTATCGATTAGACAACCCTAGACAAGCGCTTAGGATTTAATCTACTAATAGCATTAAAAACTAGAAAGACCACCAATTCATGCCAGTAGATTATAAGATAACCCATTTAAACATGATCATACACCTCCATAACATGAATTCGATCATCTATTTTATAACCAAACATGTTATTGTGTCATTGAGACTAGAACAATCAAACAATTACGGATTTGACGTGCCAGTTGACAATATATTAATTTGCTAATTGAGTAAAAGAGCTCTAATTCATACCAATCAACAAAGATAATAATGACAAAACGTTCAAAAGATATATGAATATCCAAAAACAAAGAATAGGATAAATACAAGTCAATTAGACCTCACAATTCGTGGAGAATTAAACATCTATGACCCTTTGGCTAGAATGGTAGCTTAGCTACTCATGTTCATCAGCAAAACGAAAAATAAAAATAAAAACATAACAAGCCTCTGTTTCCGGCTACCTGCTCTGCCTCCTCCTTTCCTTCTTGTCTCTAAGATGATCCAAGATTCAAAGATCCAAAGATGCCCCTAACCCTCTAGGGTTAGTTCTATTTATATTGTTAAAGGAGTGGCAGGTGATCTTTTGCTAGCAAGATACGGAAATATCTTTCCTTTTTCAAGTAGATTTCGAGAAGTGAATATTCGTCTACCTGGCACGCTCTATAATACGGCCGTGGGGCAAGCCGTGCCTTCCTATGTGTGTAATTCATGTATCATCCTTCGTGTCCAGTGTGTACCACGGCTAGATTTCCAACCATGTCTTCCTCTGTCAATGTTCCACAAGTTCTTCTCCTTGGCACGTCTAGCTTTCACTACGGTTTCCACCACGGTTGCCACCACGGCCATGCCCTAAGCCGTGTCTCTCTTTCTCCTGCAGTGTGTAGCATGATTTACAACATGGCCAGATCTCAAACCGTGCCTCCTTCTAGACAGATACATGCCCATGTGCTTTCCTCCGATGGTGTAATTCCTTGTCTTAATCCAAGTTAGAGATGACTTCTCTAATTTACTTGAATTAGTATCCTTGACTCCATTTAACCTGATTTATCACCATAATAGAATTAAGTACCATTTCCTTATGAATTCTATAAAATCAATAGTAAATTAACACCATTTATGCTATAAAGATTGAGTATAAAATGGCTCTATCACCCAACAAACCTATTTTTCTTCCATACTTTTCACATTTTAAAATTTATTGTCATTTATTATAAGACTTCAGTTATACTTGAATTATTAAAATATTTTTCATATATTCTAAATTTTGAGCATCGATCTTTCTAAAACTTTTTTAAAAATTAAGTTTTCATAAAAAAAAGTCTTCCTCAAAACTCTAGTCTAGAAGTATTCCTTATTACGCTTATTTTCTTTAGTTTAGTATAGTTTCTCAAAATTTATAGGATATAACACTTAAGTTAGATTTTGGGGTTTAAATTATGATCCTATGAATGTTCTATCAATTATCCAACTAAAACTATTATTGTCCTTTTTCCTTTTCTCCTATTTTTATTTATAAATTTAATTAAATTTATAACTATCTTATGTATACAATCTCATATTGTAATTGAATCTTATTATTTTAATCATAAGTTATCTTTTTATTCATCCAGTCTTCGATTTAGGTTAATTCCCATTATTATAAGTTTATAGGTTTAATTCTTGTAAGTAGTCGTAAAGTTCTAGTTTGCATATGAAAACTATTTAAGCTATGATTGTTTTTATTAAATTATGGTTGGAAAAATTTCTAAATCTTCATTCCATGAATCAAAAGTAAAAGCTTAGGGCTTTCGGGGACTTATCTGCGTGGTGTAACCTTTCATTTTTCTCCATTCGCCTACAGGTAAGTGATTTCTTCTAGGCATGCATATATATTCGTTAATTTATTTTTAATTTTTTAACCTATTGACTCTTTACTTTACTTTATCTTGAGATATCCATTTGTGGATAGAGCATTTAGGGTTGGTCCCGCTGGGCCATTGCAGCTCGCTCAAACCCTCATCCAAGCTCTTTTTATTTATACCAATCTCTGAGTTATACGATCAGATTTTAAATTCAACGCTTCTGACTTTTGTTAGATCGAATCTTTGCACCTATTTACACAATAGATATGTATAAAAAAATAATACGAATAAAAAAATGAGTCGGGCAAAGATACACCTAATCATATTAAAAAAAATATATTGATAATTAATTCTTTTTTCCTAATTAGAATAAATAGAACATTTTAAAACATTTTAGCATAAATAGAAGTTACGAATTTTTATTTTGTTATTTATTTATTATAATATATTTATTTAATTTCTAGGCTTCGGTGTTTGAAGGGTTTTTTTTTAAAATAGTTTTGTTGTTTCCCTATCACCATCGGGCCTTCTCATACGTGTGAATAAACAGCAGAACATAGTTTGCCTGGGAGCCCTTGCACAATTAAGAACCACAAATTTATTACCTGACACGGTTGGCAGACCAGTAAATTAATATGGCCCCTTTTTTTATCCATGATCCAATCTTTATAAAATTCTTATATTAAAATAATTTGTATGCATATTTTAAGGTACCTAAAACTTAAGATTTTAAAAGACGTAAGATAACTAATTAAGTAAGAAGACTAAAATTAAGTAAGATGTAATATCTAAGCACTAATGGTTATGAAAATCCCTAACTTCAGGTAAAGGAGAATATTAAACCCTAAACTTCACATTAGTTACTAGAAGACCATGTATAATGTTGTATTATATATAGTTGTTCATGCAAAACATATGATTAAAAATTTTCTTGAAATTCTTTTACGTGTGTAGTAATGAGAATATTGCACTCTCATTTCATCGAGCTATGGTGTACTCACATTTCCATAGACTATTTTGTAGAAAACATTACAAAAGCTTAGGATGGGATAAGATATAATGTTATAGGATCTTTTGAAATCAAGAATGATAGAGTAGAATGTCTCATAAAAGATTATTTAGATGTAATCTTATTGCTAGAAACTCAATGTGGAAATAGAATTTGTGAGACTTAGAATAATTTTTACATTTTACCATTTTGATAGGAGATTTTAATTCTCTACGATTTTGATCAATCATAGAACCTAGGAATTCATAATTCTTTTCTTATTTTATGGTTACATGTAACTGATTAAATAATTATCTAGATTCTTGTGATCTTTGATTCGTGAGGTGGCTATTATGCAACGAGTATACACGTGTTGTGATAACTTTTAGTTAAGACTTCCATGCCTCTCCCCTTTTGGGGTGTTACTCATGGTTTTCCAATGATCAATGTAAAATCTAAGGTTTACACTCCCATTAACCTTAGATTGAGGATTATCATATACCACCAATGCCTAGGTTGTCTAAATTTCTCATACTTCACTTTCATATATTTCAGGGTGCCTTTAATCCATTCTTGTAACTCAAATACCTAAAATGATAGGCTAGATCCTTTAAAAAGCTTGATGGGAATCAACCCTATGATTGCAACAGTGGGGAAACCTAATTGAATGCATGAGCCTAGAAATCTACATATTACCATATTTATCTAATAATGCTTTATCTTTGCACTTTAGTAGGTACGTTTATCAATTTTACAGGATGGCAAATAAAATGCTCTAAGGATCAAATTGGGGATATTCTTAGAATTACATCCAACGGTCCACAATGAGTTCAATTGAAGTGAAAAACTAGCCATTTGAAGACTATTTGTACTTATAATTTGTTGTTTTTAGAACCGGTTACTTAAGTGGCTTATTTGTAATTTTTTGTGTTATTTTTATCCTAATTAGAGCAAGTATAAATACTTGCTAAGTAAGGTTTATAAGGGTTTTTTTTTTTTTTTTGAACATTTACACACTTGACTTTTGTTGCTATGGGAGCTCTCTCTCTTCACACCATCTACTCTTATCAATTTCACTTGTGAAATTGTGGCGAGTTGGCTTAGGAATTCTTGTGAGTTATATCAAGATTTTCTTAAGTTGCATCTAATTATTGCTGGTGAGTAATATCTAGTTATAATTGGTTGATTTTGTTTGTTCCTTTGTCATGCCATTTAAGGTTCCTGTAAATTAGGGATTCATGCCATTTTAGGTTACTATTGTTTAATTGATTCTTCAATTGAATTGTGAACGTGTAATTGGAATTGAGCACATCATAATTTGCTTGATTTCATGATAATTAGGGTTCACAAGGATTAAAGGGTCACGCCATTTGTGGACTTGTTTGATTGATTCTTCAATTGACATTATGTAATTGCAATCCATTAATTGAGGCACATCAAAGCTCCATCAAACATGTGACAACCTTCAATTCACTTAGTTCATTGATAGCGTAGCAATAGTGCTTTAATGATTAATTTTTGCGAGTCATGTAATAGCAATAGCCTTCATTTCAATGCAATGTTTTGCACAATGCATATTGGGTTTTAAATTAAACCAATCCATTAATTAGTTATTTAAGGGTGATAAAACAAGTTATAATCAACAATTTAATCAACTAATTAACATGCCAAATGTAGATATTCACACTACATCATAGTTCATTCAATCAACAATTTATTTCATGAAGGACCAATAAATACCAAATAATCACAAGTCATGAATACTAAAATCGGTCTAGTCTTGCTTTATCATGTCTATTGTCACCATCTTCAACCACTCTAAATGGGATTAGTGAATAATCAATTACTTTATTAAATCATTATGCATATAAATAATCCTAATATACATTTTGTTTATGTTTTATATACATATCTACATAGGTTTTGTAGTTCACAAATGTTCTAAGCCTTTTTGAAAAGGTTTGAACACTTTTTTAAATATGAAGGGTTTTCCTATTATACAAATGCTCCAAATCATCTATGAGTGCTCTGGACTCTCTTCATATGAATAGAACCATTGTTGACTTTTCAAAAACAAAATTGGCATATAACGTTCCACAACTTCATTTTACTATCATTTTATTATTTTCAAGCAAGATAGAGCAGCACATCTGTCATTAGCATCATTTAAATAATTTTTGTATCTCAACAATCATAAACAACGTAGTAAATTACCAAATTTCTTACTCATCTTGATTTCCTGACTTAAAATTTGAAATAATGCTTGAGAAGTCACGGAAGATCAAATTCTTCACTTAGAATCAAATAATAACAAAACTTATAGTTATATCTAGTAGCTAAACTTATCAAAACTTGATGTAGTTTGTGTAAATTGGACTTAAAATTTAAGTTCAGTATTTACTTATCAAGTTTAGCCTTGTTGTGAAGTACTCTTCATAAGGATCATGACGATGCTTGTAGTGTTTGATTGAAAGGTAGTATGAGAAAGTTATGGTTTTTTGAAAATTTAAGAAGAATATAGCTACATAACTTGCATTTGTGTTATTGGAGAGATTTCTATGGAAGGAGTTTTTGAAACATTTAAAAGGAGAGAAAAGCTAGCAGTTTATAATGCCTTGAGATTGGTCGAAAAAATTATTCAATTCCTAGTTCATTTAACAGGGATATCAATGGCCCTATTAAATAATTTAACTATAATATTTTTGTACAGAAACTTACATGTAAACTAAATAAAATGTTCTAAGTATAAATATACTTTCAAAAATTTTATTCAACTATCATATACCTATAATTTTAGTTTTTCTCTTTTTTGTTATAAATTACCCAACAAATCTATTTTCTTTCATACTTTTTACATTTTAAAATACATTATTATATATTATAAGACTTCTGTTATACTTAAATTATTAAATTATTTTAATATATTCTATATTTTGATCATCGATCTTTCTAAATTTTTTTTAAAAATTAAGTTTTCATAAAAAAAAAAAAGGTCTCCCCCAAAACTCTAGCCTATAAGTATTCCTTGTTACATTTATTTTCTCTGGTTTTAGTGTAGTTTCTCAAAATTATGAGATGTTGCACTTAAGTTAGATTTTGGGGTTTAAATTATGATCCTATGAATGTTCTATCAATTATCCAACTAAAACTATTATTGTCCTTTTCTTTCCCTAATTTATTCAAAAGTTTAAATTTATGACTAACTTATGTATACAATCTCATATTGTAATTGAATCTTATTATTTTAATCATATGTTTATTGATTTATTCATCTAATCTTCGATTTAAGTTAATACCCATTATTATTATTATAAGTTTATAGGTTTAATTCTTGTAACTTGTCGTTTGTAGGTGAAAACTATTTAAGCTATGATCCTTTCTATTAAACTATGGTTGAAATCTAGCTTTAAAATTTCTAAGTCTTCGTTCCATGAATAAAAAATAAAAGCATAGGGTTTTTGGGGACTTACTTGCGTGGTGTATTATTTTAAATTTTTTAGCCTATTGTACTCCTTGCTTTAATTTAACTTGAAATATCTATTATACGTATCAAGAGAATTTTGGCATAAATAGAAGTTATTAAATTTTATTTTGTTATTTTTGTATTATTACAATAAGTCTATATAATCTATTGAATGGTGTTTGACGGTTTTTTATTTTTTTTTATTTCTTATATATATATATATATTGTTTTTTTTTTTTCCTATCACCAATGGACCTTCTCATATGTGCGAGTAAACAGCGGAGCATAATTTCCACGTATAAGAGCCACAAATTTAACTCTTTAAAAGCTAAGGTTGACTTTAAGTCAATGGATGCCTTATATTACGCGTAAGAAGACGAACTCGTAGGACAAGTCCAGGGAAATATCTTTTTGTCTTTTTCTTCTTCTTTTGTCATTTTTTTCTACGAAATAGTCAAGTTTGTTTTAAAGTCGTATTAGAAAACCATAATTGAATTATCGACGAGAACAGCACTCCCCGTTGATGATACTCTTCCGTCTCTTTCATCTGTTTCTCTCCTTTTCTTCTCACCAGCTGCAGCACAGAAAATTAAATAATATATCCCTGTGAATGTATATATGTATGTGTGTGTGAAGGAATTCAATACAAACTATTTGATCATCTCTCGCCAAATATGACGATTTCTATTAGCTTTAGCAAGATGCAAAAAATCCTCCTTGTTTTACTGTTCCTGGCCTTTCTCAATACTCGCCATACTGAAGCTGCGCCCAATTACCTACATCACTTTTGCAACGGCGACGACGGCAACTACACTTCCAACAGCACCTACGAGAAGAACCTAAACACAACCCTCTCTTCCCTGTCAACCAACAACACCACCAACGCCATCACGGCTGGGTTCGCAAACGCCACCACTGGCCAAGCCACACCGAACATCGTCTACGGCCTATATCTTTGCCGGGGTGACGTTAACCAATCTGTGTGTGGAGATTGTGTAAAGACAGCAACCCAGGATATAATTCAAAGATGTCATGGTAGGCGAGTTTCGGTCATATGGTACGATGAATGCATGCTGCGTTACTCGAACTCGTATATCTTCGGTTCTGCTGAAACAAATAATGGTGCTATCTTGATGAACACAATGAACGTGACCAATCCGGAACAGTTTGGTCAGCTATTTTTTGAAAAAACAATGACTGAAGTGATTCCGAAAGCAGCTAATAGTGGGAATGGAAAGAAGTTTGCAGTGGAGCAGGCTAACTTCAGCAGCTTCGGCACGATGTACATTCTTGCACAGTGCACGCCTGACTTAAAAACCTTAGATTGTTATAAGTGCCTTGTGACAATAAATTTAGGACTTCCATTAGATAAGCAAGGAGTGAGATTCTTAGCTCCTAGCTGCAATGTTAGATATGAGTTTTACCCTTTTTATAATGAATCTGCTGTGCCTGTTTCTCAAATAACACAGGGCCCGGTCCAATCTCCTCCTCCTCCTCCTCCTCCGCTGGTTCCAGTGTCAACAAGTAAAGGTAATGATAGATTCTGAATACCTATTATATTAATAGTTGCTTGAGTCAACTCGGTGATTTTACTAGTTTTTAAGGAATAACTCAATTTTCGTGATAGTGATTACAGATTTCACGAGCATTCGATAAATAATGTTAACAAGTGTAGAAAGGTGCTTGTTTGCAAAATCCTTAAGAGAAAAGCATGCAATTTCATAGTAAAATAAGACAAGATACTAAATGGAATTTGGTCATCTGGTTTCTGCATCAAAGCAAACATCTATAGTACAGGAGTATTTTAAATAAACAACTTGATTTATCAGACTAAATAATTCTGATGGAATTGAGGTGGAGTAAGTAAAAAAAATCATGAGAGGATGTTGCCAATTTTTGATAATGAAATAAGTTAGATCATAGCACAAGGTTTACAACACTTAAAATTTTCTAAACTATTGCTACATGAAACGGGGATAAATTTTTAAAATAACCCAATTATCAATGCAGGGAGAAAGATCGCAACAACTATAATTATTGCCATTGTCGCAACAATCGCAACTGGTGCTGCACTCGTTTTTGTAGGATGTTGCTTCATCCGAAGAAAAGCAGCTACAGAGCAAACCGTTATAAGACAATATGAAAGCGGTAAACATCAAGTGTCATGTATTTAGCTCTTTAGACAATCTTTAGATCTCTTTCTTTATAGTATGCTACACTGCCACTTGTGCAGAATTTAAAGTGCGTTCCTTTTTCTTTTGAATTGTTGTTAGAGTATATGAGCAGTGTCGAGTCGTTGCAATTTGATTTGTGCACAATACAAGATGCGACAAATAATTTCTCCCATGACAATAAGCTAGGAGAAGGTGGATTTGGTGTGGTTTATAAGGTAAAGGACACCTTACTGTCCCAAAATTGAAACACCTTTTTGATTTACAACATTCAATTGATTCTAAAAGAAAAGAGATTCCCATTATGTGGGGAAAATGTAGGGGACGTTATTTAGTGGACAAATAGTTGCTGTGAAGAGGTTGTCTCTTAGTTCGAGACAAGGAGCAAATGAGTTTGAGATTGAAGTTGCAGTGGTTGCAAAACTTCAACACAGGAATCTCGTAAGATTGTTTGGATATTGCTTAGAAGGAGAAGAAAAGCTATTGGTATACGAATTTGTTCCCAACAAGAGTCTCGACTACTTTTTATTTGGTCAGTACTAACTCTTAACTGACATATGCACAACCACATCAAACATAATAACCTTAAACTTTTAGACCAGCTTGTTGTGGATCTTAATTGGTTTTTGCAATATTAGAATTAGGGATCCTAACCTTTTACCACAGTGGTGCACTTAAAGACTACTAGATATAAGATCAAATTAGATATAAGAGGTTTAAACTTTTAGATTAATTCACTATAAATCCATAGTTTATCACCATCAATGGCAAAAAGCATTGCTATGTAATAGAAGCAAAACATAGGTTAATGTAATAAAAATTGAACTTAGTTTTTAGTCATAAAAAATTGTAATTAGGTGATGTTATTAAATTATCGTTATGATCTAATCATCTTAGTGAAAATGTAAGTTTCACTTCTATTTGGTTAGATGACTTTTTTAGCATGATAAACTTTGCTTCAACATTTGTGGTCCATTTCTTACTATCAATCATGTAATTTTGCAGATCCACAAAAGAAAACACTATTAGATTGGAGCACACGTTATAAAATTCTAACAGGAATTGCAAAAGGAGTACTTTATCTTCATGAAGATTCTCGACTTCGTATTATACATCGTGACCTTAAAGCTAGCAATGTTTTATTAGATAATGAGATGAATCCGAAGGTTTCTGATTTTGGCATGGCAAAGATATTTGGAATGAATCAAACGGAAGGAAGCACAAATAGAGTAGTGGGCACATAGTGAGTTCGATTATGATATTCTATCATTTGCCATGTTGATTCACTATGTATGCTAAAAATTAGTACATCATTTGATTATTCGCTATCTTGTCATCATATGATTATTCACCATCTTGTCATTTGTAGTGGCTATATGGCTCCCGAATATGCAATGCATGGTCAATTTTCTGTGAAGACAGATGTCTACAGTTTTGGAATATTGCTTCTTGAGATAATAAGTGGACAAAGGAGCAACTACTTATGCCGATCTGATTGCATCGAGATTCTTCCAAGCTTTGTAAGTTGAGTTTCACTTATTTTCTTAGATGTAACTTTTATAGTGAATAAAAAGCTTTGAGAAGCTTATGATGGCTTATTGAAATTATTCCCTAGGCTTGGAAACATTGGAGCAATGGTATGCCTATGGAAGTTGTAGACCCACTATTACAAGATTCATTTGAAAGGAGTGAAGTCATTAAATGCATTCATATTAGCTTACTATGCGTTCAAGATAATCCAGCCGATAGACCTACGATGGCTACAATTATCCATATGCTTAATAGTCAGATAGTTTCCATGGCAATGCCTCAAGAACCAGCATTTTTCTTTCACAATAGCACAAAGGCCATGAGCATGATATATTCAGAAGGCTCGAGCACTGCTAAATCCAAACTGTTGTCTGTGAACAAAGTATCCATCACTGAATTATACCCTCGATAAATGTAAGTAAGCATGTCCAATTTCTTAATTTAGCTTCCATTTCTTTTATTATAGTAGATATGTGTTCCATCAACAACTTTTGAAACCAATTCTTAAAGGTAGAATTATGAAGAAGCAAGCTTCCAACATGGGAGATAGAACCATTATAACATGATGCTATTTTTTGTTATTAATATTATTAAGTTTACCACTTGTCCAATTCTAATGGACTAGAAATTATCTCTTTTCTCAAAAATGAAGACAATTGATTATTTTTACAATATAAAATAAGATGAGTCATAACATTGTTGATGTTGACTTAACATGTGGATTTTCACTAATATATGCAATCTATATTTCTTGTTTTAGGCGAAGAATGGAATATCGAGTTAAAGAATTTCTTGTTTAGGCAAAACATTTTTTTTTTGTTAGTATCTTATCTCCATCTTATCTATATTTGTTTTATATTTAATTTGTATTTATTTGAAATTTGTTTTTTGAAAAACTATGTGACTTATATCTTCTTTTTTCCCATCTCAAACTTGATGTTTGTTAAACTATCTTTTCTACATGTTATCATAATTATAGTAAAGATGGTGATTAGAGAATGAGAGCTATGAAGTGACAGTTATATATTTTTAATGGAAAATTGGACCAAAAAAATATATTTTATTTATTAGAAAAAGAAATTTTAATTGGTTTCTTTTTACTAAAAAACTAAATAATGTAAATGATAAATAAATCTAACTTTATAGGGATTCATTAGATATTTAATTTTATGAGAGTGTATATATGTACTTATATAGATGCTTGTAGCAAACCAACATAAAAATGAGAAACACAAGGATTAAGTGACAAACTATATATAATAGGAAAGCTTGGATTCAAATCTTAAATCATGTAATGCACAAGGAATCAACAATTTACATCCACTAAAAGATTACAAATCCTAAGGTTAATACTTAATTTTCCTTTTGAATAGTTGACCACAATTAACCTAGTTTAGTTCATCCTAGTTGACATAAGGTGTCATGTGGTCACCTTGGGTGCTACTCCCACTAACATAGTCAATTAAGCCTTATGGATTGTCGACCATCTTGGCTAGTAGATCTACCTTTTTTATGGTCAACCTAACTAAGTGTGCTATTCGTTCAATTGACCTACACATGCTAGTTTTTCCATATTTAAGTTTTAACACCAATTCCATCTTAAGTCTTATCTCAAAATAATCTATTATTTCAAAAAAAAATTCTTTAAGCACTTATCTTCTAAAGATGATAAGCTTAATTTTATTTCCATAGTGTATCTCCAAATTTTCAGTTATAGGAAAGTTATCTATTCTTTTTACAAATCCTCAATATCATATAGAATTCAACCTATTATTGTTATTCAACATTAATTCATATTCTATCACTAATTCATGATTAAACACCTAAAGCTTGTAATAATAGAATAAATTTAAACACATAATCTAATGAAGGAGGCATACACCTCAAACCATCATGGATTCTTGCATTAATCACACGATCACACAGACTTAATACAATCTTTGGCTTCCCCATTTCCCTTCATTTGTGATTCGCATTATTGATATTCTTTTTTCTTTTCTTATCCAAATTGTATAATATTATGAATTCACAATTCTTAGGTCAGCTCCTTCTACGTGCTTCACTACAAATTAGTATTAAGCTTATCATTTACCCCAATTGTTAAATTGAGTAGAGCTAAATAGAGGAATTAGATGGTTCTACATATATAAGAGAAAGGTTAACCTTTTGTTTAAAGAAAAATCCTGGAGAATCATAAATAAGATGGGGTTATTTCAACTAATATAGGTAAAACAAAACTATAGAGAAGAAAAAGATAAAGAAGAGAAGAGATGGTATGATTAGGCTAGATAGATTGGTATCATCACTATTTATAGCACCCTTTCTTGGATATAACTAAGATACTCTCTCTAAAATATAATTCTTTGGTTGAATGACACTTGAATTCTTTGGAATTGTGTTATATTATAGAGGATCTATCTAATTAGATGCTAGTCTTTAAGAAATGCAAGAAGAGTTGAGTTGCTATTAAGCACGAGAAGCTATGGTAGGTTTATTAGCTAGATTCATGTGAATGCAAAGTAAACCTATATGGATATAACATGCAATTTCAAATCTTGATGTAGATTTTAATATGAGATCGATAATTAAGATTGGTAATTCATGCTATTGTTTCGTGTATTGTATACATTTTCAAAAGGGTTCATATCTTAAAAAACCTTAATCCGTAGCATAACTCATTTATTAATTGTATTTGAAATTCTAAACCCATGATTCAATCTATTTAACTAGTGTAACTTGTGACCCATTTATCAAATAAAAACTTATAAATAAATCTGTAAAATGTTTATAGACACTAATGATAAAAAATAATCATAAATCTATATAATTTAGTACCCTTAATATTTTGATTGGGAGACTTTAGTTATAATTTTTTCAATAAAAACTTCTATTATAAAAATGATAAATGAGCTGTATTTATTTTGAAGTATGACTTATGTGTGTGTTTATACATACATGCATAAGAGTATGTGTTCATACATACTTATTTATTTGTTTTAATTTCTTAATCTATTCACTCCTCGGTGTACATTATCTTGAGACACCTATTATACATTTTGGCATGAAAGTATGCTATTAATTTTTATTTTATAATTACTTGTTTATTATCACATTAAGTCTATATATTTATTTAATTTCTATTTCCCTTCTTTTTTTCTAATTTTTCTTATAGTTGACGTGCACTCACGCGCCTGAATAAAGAGAAGAACAAGTCAAAAGGTTAGTAAGTGCCATAACGCGTAAGAAGGCGACCTCGTAGAACAAGCCAAGGGAAATCTCTTTTTGTCTTCGTTCTTTTATAGTCAAGATAAGTTATTTCATTTTATTACTATTATTATTATTTTTGCCATCAATTAATGATAGTTAATTAATGTTAGTTAGAGTGTGGTTGAAGTATTCGGAAAATCATAAATTATTGGCAAAAACAGTACCCACTCAATCGATAATACTCTTCATTCTCTTTCATTTGTTTGTCTATTTTTTATGTCCAGTAGCAGAGAATCTCGCGTGCTACAGAAAAAAGATATTCCTCAAGATTGTTTAACTGGGAAAATAAATGAATGAAAAATAAAAAATTAATTGTTGATCAATAACGTTCCCATATTCTTTTACTTTTACTTCTACTCATATTTAGCTTGGATAAACTGAAAATTGAAATTAAATATATCCCTATTGATATATTAAAAGGTATCCAACACAGCTATTTGAATTTAATGCATAATTTCCTAGTACAATCAATTTCTATTTTTTTTAACTTATTTTCAATGGTCAAGAATATGTTTTTTTCTTTTTAAATTTTACTATAATAACACTATAATTAGATCGGTTTGGAATAGGTTCATTGAAACCTAAACCCAACCTAACAAAAGATTTATATGTTCAAAACCTATCCTGACCTGGTAGATTTTTTTTTTTTCCATCCAACTCGAACATGACTTAAATGGTGATTAATTTTTTTTTTTCATACTTCAACTTATTTTTATATTTTATTTCTTTAATTTATTATTAATCTATTTATGGTGGAAAGAAGTGAAAAATCAAATATAAAAATTTAAAAAATCAAATCAAATCAAATATAAAAATATACTAATTAAAAATATAAAAATAATAAACTAAAATATATTGATTATAAATTATAATATTCATTTATTATTTTTTTAAAAAAATTATAGGGTCGGGTTTTTTCATTAGGTTTTTTCTAAATATTGTAACTTGACCTTAAATCTTATTAGATTTTATTTCATGTCTCAAAACTCGACCCTAAACCCTATAGGGTTTTTATTAGGTCAATTGAGGTAGATATCCTATGACAACTCGCTCGAGTTACATTCCTAATTTCAATCTACATATATAAAGAATGAGGACGTCATGAATTTGGTAACTTTTGCATAAATATACATTTAGTTCAGTATAATGGAATAAGATGAAAGAGGATAATAATTTCTTTTTTGTTATTTCAATTTATGATGGAAGGTATTTTTGAAATAAGAATTATATTTTATGAAGATAAACGAAAAAGTAAATAAGTCTAACTTTATGAGGATTCATTAGGTAATGAAGAGTTGAGTTGCTATTAAGCATGGGAAGCCATGGTAGGTCCATTGACTAGATTCTCATGAATGCAAAGTAAACCTATAGGGTTACAATGTGCAATCCCAATTCTTGATGTAGAGTTCAATTTGAGATCAATAATTAAGATTGATAATTCATGTTATTGTATTGTATATTGTATATGTGTCCAAAGGTGACCATATTTAAAAAACCTTAATCCGTAACACGACTCGTTTCGTAATCGGATACGAAATTCTAAATCCATTATTTAATCCGTTTAATTAGTATATCTCGTTACTCATTTATCGATTAAAAACTTATAACTAAATCTGTAAAATACTTATAAATAAAAATAAAATTGTAAAAGAAAATTTATCGTGTGCATACAGACTTATTTATTTGTTTTAATTTCTTAATCTATTCACTCCTCCGTGTGCATTATCTTGAGATACCATTATACATTTTCGCATGAATGTATGCTATTAATTTTTATTTTATATTTACTCGTTTATTATCAGATTAAGTCTATATATTTATTTAATATCTATTTTCCTTTTTTTTTTTTTCTAATTTTTCTTATCATTGACGTGCACTTACGCTCATTAAACAATCACTGAACTTTCTCCTACCTGAATAAGGAGAAGAACATGTCAACAAGTTAGTAAGTGCCATACGCGTAAGAAGACGACCTCGTAGAACAAGCCAACGGAAGTCTCTTTTTGTCTTCGTTCTTTTATAGTCAATTAATTAATGATTGATAATTAATGTTAGTTAGAATGTGGTTAAAGTATTCGGAAAATCATAAACTATTGGGTCACTTTCATTTGTTTGTCTATTTTTTACGTCCAGTAGCAGAGAATTTTGCGTGCTACAGAAAAGGATATTTCTCGAGATTGCTTGACTGGGAAAACAAATGAATAAAAAATAAAAAATAAAATAATTGTTGATCAATGACGTTCGCATAGTCTTTTACTTTTACTACAGCTCATACTTAGCTTGGATAAAATGAAAATTGAAATTAAATATATCCCTATTAATGTATTAAAAGGTATCCAATACAGCAATTTGAATTTGATGCGCAATTTCCTCGTACGATCAAATTCTATCTTTGGAAAAAAAAATATTTTTTCTATTTTTTTCAACTTATTTTCAATGGTCAAGAATATACTTGTTCTTATTAAATTTCACCACAATAACCCTATAATTTGATGTATTTCAATCTACATATATAAAGAATGAAGACGTCATGAATTTGGTAACTTTTGCATAAATATACATTTAGTTCACCCTAATGGAATAAGATGAAAGAGGATAATAATTTCTTTGGTGTAATTTCAATTTATGATTGAAGGTATTTTTGAAATACGAATTATATTTTACAACAGTAAAGGAAAAGGTAAATAAATCTAACTAAATGAGGATTCATGAGGCATTTAATGTTATAAGAGAGTATATATGTACTTATATAGGTGTTTGTAGCAAACTAATACAAAAATAAGAAACACAAGGAATAAATGACAAACTATATACAACATGAAAGACTGGATTCAAATCTTAAATCATACAATGAATAAAGAATAAACAATTAATGTCCACTAAAAGATTATAACAAATCCTAAGCCTATCTCTTAAGACTAATTGATTTTCCTCTTCAATGATTTATCACAATTAACTTAGTTTACTCCACCCTAGATGTCCTATAGGTTCACCAAGTTGACATAAGTTGTCATGCAATCACGTTGGATGCTACTCCCACAAACACAACGGACTAAGCCCTATAGGCTATCACCAAGTTAGCTAGTCAATCTACCCTAAGTTGATCAAAGGTCTTATATAGTTGACTTACATGTGCTGATTCTCTAAGATTCAAGTTTTAACATTAATTTCATCTTGAGTCTCATCCCGAAATAATCTTTTACTTTAAAATCTTGTCTTTAAGTGCTTATATTGAAAAGGTGCTAATCTCATTTCCATTTTCATACAATATCTCCAAATTTTCAATTATCAAAAAAGTTATCTATTTTTCTTTCAAATCCTTAATATCATATAGAATTTGACTTATTATTTTGATTCAACCCTAATTAATATTTTATCTCTAATTCACGATTAAACGCCCATAGGTTATTGAAGTAAAGCTACATGGATATAACGTGCAATTCCAATTCTTGATCCAAAATTCAATATGAGAATAATATCTAAGATTGACAATTTGTGTTACTATATCATATATCGTATGCGCGTCTAAATGAGTCTATATTTATTAAACCTTAACCCATGACACTACACATTTATTAATCGTATATGAAATTATAAACTCATAATTTAACCCATTTAACTAGCATATTTGTTGTTTGGGTTGGACTCATTTATCAATTAAAAACTTATAAATAAATTTATAAAATGTTGTTAAATACAAATGATAAAAGATAATCATAAATTTATATAACTTAATAAGCTTAATAATCTCAATACTCTCTATTGGGATACTTCAATCATAATTTTTTTATTTTTCCTTTTATGAAAACTTCTATTATGCAAATGATAAATGAGTTGTATTTATTTTGAACTGACTTATGTGTGTGTGTATATATATGCATAAGTATAGGTATGTATACATATTTATTCATTTGTTTTAATTTCTTGGTCGATTCACTCCTCATGGTACTTTATTTGAGATAACTATTATACATTTGGCATGAATATATGTTATCAATTTTTATTTTATAACTGTTTGTTTATTATTACATTAAGTTTATGTATCTTATTTAATTTCTATTTTCTGGGATTTCACAATTTCCTTTTCTAATTTTTCTTATGGCTAACGTGCACTTACGCTCATTAATAATTGTAGTCCTCGGTAAGGTTGTCCAGGCCTTTTCATGTGTGAATGAACAGAAAATAATTGACCATAGAAAAGTCGAAATTTCTTCCTTTTTTTTTTATATATATATAGTTAAGATGAGTAATGCTAGTTAGAATGTGGAAAAGTATTTGGAAAATCATAAATTATTGGCAAAAACAACAGTCCCCGAATAGATGTTACTCTTCAGTCTCTTTCATTTGTTTCTCGGGCTTTATCTCCAGTAGCAGAGAATATCGCAAGCCGCAGAAGAAAGATATTCCTCGAAATTGTTTGACTGGGAAGATATTCACACTCTTTTACCTTCACTTCTACTCATATTTAGCTAGAATTTTCCATCCCTATTAATGTATTAAAGGTATTCAATACAGCTATTTGAATTTAATGCACAACTTCGTAGTAAAATCAAATTATATCTCTAAGATAAAAAAAATTCTCTTTTCTAATTTTTTTTCAACTTATCTTCAATGATGGAAAATATATTTTTCTTATTAAATTTCACCACATTATCTCTATCATTAGATGTATTTGAGTCTATATATATAAAGAACCAAGACCTTATGAATTTCATAATTTTCCCTTTAATATACTTTAGTTCACTATAATGAAATAAGGCTTGGCAATTATGTTTCTGGTGATATTTTAATTGGAGGTATTTTTGGAATAGAAATCACAATTTATGAGGAATAACAGCAAAAAGAGAACAAAAATTCCTATCTATTCCACAAAATAGACATTACATATGTATGGTGGACGAATTGACGTATAAGCAAAATCACATGCCTATTGCCATAGCTGTACAAATAGATATAATAAGAATATGCCTCAAGGATTGGTGGCTATTTCTTGCCAACTAAACAAGGAAATAATTATTTTATAGTAATAAATATATGTACAACCTTTTATTTTCTTAATAGCAATGGATTTTACGTTGTACATACATGCAAAGCCATTGTATATGTTTGGACGGGTGGAAAATAGCAGAAATGAAAGGAAATGGGAGAAAATGTTATGTTTAACAACTTAAGTAAAAAGTAGAAATGAGTAAAAAAGAAAAAAGAAAAAAGAAAATTAGTGAAAACATTTCTATTTTGAAATTCATTTATTTCTGCAAATGGAGAAAAATAGGCAAAGATAGGTAGAAATGAGAGAATTACACAATTGTTTATTATAGCAATGTTAAAATAAAAAAATGAGGCAATTTTATTCAATACTAACTCCATTTCTCATCATTTCCTTTTTCAAGACAATCCAAACAAAGCAAATAGAAACTTTTCCTTTAATTTTTTTTATTAAATACAAAATAAAAATTACACTTCATTCAATTTCCATTCTTTTCTTTTTCTTTCCACTCATTTATGTCGATTTCACTTCCATCGACAATTTATGGTTAATATTATATCTCTTGATTTCCCCCTGTGATGCCAACCACACAATTTAAATGGAAAAGAAAAGCTTCCTTCAATTGTCCGTCCAATTTTTTCTCATGTATCCAGATATAAAATGAAAATTCATCTTTTTTTTTTTTTTACCCCACTCTTTCCTCTGATATTCACCTGTTTCTGTTCAAATTGCCAAACACGGTATTGGTGATGCAGAGCATGTTAACCCATGGATTGAGCTATTCTCAGTCTTAGCATGACTTTTCTCCATTGGAACTGTTTTTTGGTCTCCGCTTTCCTCTCCTTTCCCTTCCAGTCCCCCAAGAACCTTTAATCAAGCTAAAAACAATAAACGGAGAAGCGATACGATTTTGATCATCTCACTCCTAATATGACGATTTCTGTTTGCTCTGACAACATGCAAGAAGCCCTACTTATACTGCTCCTGCCCTTCCTCAACACTTACAATATAGAAGCTGCACCTATTTACCGATTTTACTTTTGTAGCAACAGCACGTGCGCTTCCAACAGCACTTACGAGATGAGCCTCTTCACAACCCTTTCTTCCCTTGTAACCACCGACACCACAAACGCCACTGCCATTGGCTCTCAAAATTCACTGCCGGTCAAGCCACACCGAACATAGTATATGTAATACATGTTTTGTATATATATATAAATAAATAAATAGATATATGTATAAAAATATGTTAACTCGTAAATGAACATATGGAACAAGGATATTTTTGTTTTTTTCTAGTAGGACTATAAATGTGAAACTAACTTAAGGTTGTTTTCTTTTCTGCACACTCTTACAATTCCAACCACCTAAAGAGATCGAGTGACACAAAGAGAGAGAAAGAGTGAGAGAGCTTGTCTAGAAAAACCTAAAGCAATCTGAGTAGGTAGTGTGGCAAAGAAAAAAGTAACGATTTGGGAAACCTTGCAAGAATTTTTCTAACAAGTGGAGACCAATCACAAAACGATTTTTGGTTGTACAAGAAACATAAAGACAAGAGAATTCTTGGATTAAGGAGTCGATACACAAGAAGTTTGATGTAAGTTTTCTAACTTACGTTAATTAATGAGTATTTACATATTTTAAAGATGTAATGGAGTCTAGGGATAAAAGGAACGAATTTGGGCAATTTGGAGTTAAATATTAGGGTTTCTGGGTTTGGCCAAGAGATACATGATCGCCCAACACGGTCGTGTTACAACCGTGTTGAACTTAAATGTATGCGAAGAGATACACAACCATCCAACACGATTGTATTGCCCTTGTGTTAAAATAAGAACACGATGATGTGCTCAAAACCAAGTTAAAGCACAATCAAATGGCTCAAGAAAACAAGTCACAATGAAATCACAAAACCGGTCCACTTAGGTGAACAATTCACGTGAACAACCTTTGAAGTTTGATGGAAAAATGAGATCAAATGATGTATTTGCAATCCCAATTTGTAATATTCACCAAATGACAACAAAAGAATTGAATTCCACGTGAAATCAGAACAAAATGGATGGCATCAAAACCGTGATATATCCTCTTCCAACAATTCCAATTCACGCCAATCACTAAAATGGTATTGAATTCAATAACTGAAAGAATAATCAATCTTAACAAGACAATTGTTCATGAATTACACTTACAATAGTTCCAAGAAAGATTCAAATCCACCTTAGATATGACTCACTAGAGAAGAAATGAAAAACAATAAAGATGAAATCGATATGACTCACAATTCCCCTTTGTCGCACTCACCACAATTCCAATTCTTGGGTTGAAATTGATAAGAGGTTTTAAACTAAGGATGAACCCTAATTCCACAAGTGAATGTGCTATGTTTGATTTGCAAAAAAATATGCCCCCCTCAAACCCTCTTCTAAGCAAGTATTTATACTTACTACTCTTAAGGTTAGAAAGTTGTCAAAATTACAAGTTTGCTACTTTTAAGGTGGCTAGTCCTAAATGAAAATTACAAGAAAATGAAAGTGTCCCAAAACCAAATATAACAAAAAAAAAAAAAAGTTCATAAAAGAAGAAATATATAAAAGAAATGGTCCTTCATGATGCCAGTCTTCAAGAAGCTTTTGAATTAGGTTCTGTTGACAACCCTGGTTCGCTCAGTAGCATAGGTGTTTTTGCATTCTGTAGGACTGATAAGTGAACCTGCTAAAATGCATCAAAATTATAGTACAAAGATATAGAAAGTAGGTTATTTTTCTCAAGATTAGGTTTCTCTAGCAAAACCTTAAAGCTAGATTATGGAGACCCTTAGCTTGGGCTCTGGTGATAGGTCCTGGAGGAGTCTGATTCCTATCATCTTCTCGGGCTTCTAGAAGATTTGCCCTCAAATCTGATGGATCTTCATGCACACCATCTACTAAGTAGGGTGAGAGATCGAAGACATTGAAAGTTGCTGATACTCCATACTCTCCTGGTAACTCTATGCGATAAGCATTGTCGTTGATGTGCTTTAAGACCTTGAATGGTCCGTCTGATCTAAGAGATAGCTTCTGTGACTTTTTATGTGGAAACCTGTCCCTGCTAAGATTAATCCAGACTAAGTCACTTGGATTATAGAGATGAATTTTCTTGTGTCAGTTTCCTTGGATTCTCTACTGTTCCTAGGTCTTCTGAAGGTGTTCAGTTGTCTGATCATGGATGTGTTGAATTTGCCAAGCTCGGTCAACTCCATTAAGACTTTCTTCCTTTGTCGTTGGGCCAGCTATAAAATCCAATGGAATGGAAGGATTATAGCCATAAACAACTTCAAAGGGAGACTTACTGGTTGAACTATGAGTAGACCTATTGTAAGTGAACTTAACAATAGGAAGACACAAGTCCCAATTAGTACGATTCTTGCCAACTGTTGCTCTGAGTAGATTCCCAAGCATGCTGTTGACAACCTCTGTTTGTCTATCTATCTAGGGATGGCAAGAGGTATTGTACATCAGTTTAGTACCTAGTTTTCTCCATAGCGTCTTCCAAAAGTAACTAAGGAACTTAGTATCTCTGTCTGACACTATGCTGTGTGGAACTCCATGTAGTTTGACAATTTCCTGCACGAAAAGGTTAGCAATAAAAAGAGCATCATCTGTTTTGTGACATGGCACAAAGTGTGACATTTTGCTGAATCGATCAACAACTACCATAATAGAGTCTTTCCCCCTTTGCGTTCTAGGTAATCCCAACACAAAATCCATATTAATATCAGTCCACGGTTTGGATGGTATAGGTAAAGGCATAAATTCATCATGTGCACCTTTCTTCCCATTGGCTCTGTTGCAGACACCACATCTTTCTAGTACCCTATGGACATCCTTTATCATACCTTTCCAATTAAAATTCTCCTTTAATATGGCTAAAGTTCTCTTCTCACCAAAATTTCCTGACGGACCACCTACATGTGCTTCCCTTACCAATAATTCCCTCACGGATCTAGATGGAATACATAGTTTTCCTGATTTATATAGAAAACCATCTATCACACAATATCCATCATACATCTCACCTCCAAGACACCTCTCTATGACAGTTTTGAATTCCTCATCACATATATATTGTTCTTTCAATAACTCAAAACCTAGCAATTTTAACTGAAGAGAAGTGATAAGTACATACCGTCATGATAAAGCGTCAACAACAATATTCTGATTGCCCTTTTTGTACTTTATCACATAAGTAAAACCCTCTAGAAATTCTACCCACTTAGCTTGGTGCTTAGACAAATGATGTTTTATCCCCTGAAATGTTTCAAAGATTCATGATCGATATAAATAATAAACTCCTTCGGGAGGAGATAATGCTGCCACGTCATGAGAGCCCTTACTAAGGAATAAAATTCCTTATCATATATAGAATAGTTTAAAGTTGCTCCACTCAGCTTCTCACTAAAATATGCTATTGGTCTCTTCTCCTGCAATAAGACAACACCAATTCCAATCCCTAAAGCATCACATTCCAATTCAAAAACTTTGTCAAAATCAGGTAAGACTAGTAATGGAGCACAAGTGAGTTTTTCTTTTATCTCTTAAAAACTCCTTTGGGCCTTTTCACTCTAAATAAAAGGAAAACTCTTCTTAGTCAGTTCTGTAAGAGGACTGAAAATACTACTGAAGTTTTGGACAAAGCGTCTATAAAAGGATGTAGGCCCATGAAAACTTTTTACCTCAGTAACTGAAGTGGGTATTGGCCATTCTTTGATCGCCCTCACTTTCTCCTCATCCATCCTAACACCTGGACCTAACATAACAAAACCTAAAAATGTTACCTCAGTTTGGCAAAAGGAACACTTCTGAATATTTGCAAATAGCTATTGTGTACTCAATACTGAAAATACTGCCCAAAGATGCTCCACATGTTGTTATAGGCCTTTGCTGTAGATCAGAATATCATCAAAATAAACAATAACAAATTTTCCTAGAAATTCTTTCAGTATATGGTTCATCAACCTCATAAAAGCACTAGGAGCATTACTCAAACCAAAGGGCATAACCAACCATTCATACAATCCATGATGTGTTTTAAAAGCGGTCTTCCATTCATCCCCTTCCCTCATCCGAATATGGTGATATCCGCTTTTAAGATCCACTTTAGAGAAAACCTGTGAACCATGCAGCTCATCCAACCTATCATCGAGTCTAAGAATAGGATACCTGTATTTAATGGTGATTTTGTTGATGGCTCTGCTATCAATACACATTCTCCAAGTTCCATCCTTCTTAGGAACAAGAAGGGCGGGAACAACACATAGGCTAAGACTCTCTCTAACAAACCCTCATTCCACCAATTCATCTACCTGACGTTTCAATTCCTTAGCCTCCTCAGGATTCATGCAATATGCAGGTCGGTTTGGTAACACTGAATCGAGCATAAGATCAATAACATGCTCTATCCCTCTCAAGGGCGGTAATCCTGCTGGCAAATCATCAGGAAAAATGTTAGTATACTCATTAAATACCTGAGAGACTGCTGGAGGCAGAGATTGTGGTTCCCGTAACCTTAATACACATCTCAACTGAAGTAAGTATGTCAGAGCCTCTTCTATGATTAGCCTCTCCATCTCACCCTGTCCTATTAACAACACCTTTTTTCCCTTAGAATCATCATATGACATCAAGGTCTTTTTAACTTCTGATGGTCGATTAATCTGTTGTTGGACATTATTGACCTCTAAAGGTGACATAGGATTCAGAATAATTTGTTTGCCCTCCTTTTGGAACACATATGTATTCTTAAAGCCATCATATAAGACCCTCCTATCATATAACCAAGGTCTGCTAAGCAAAATATGGGATGCACACATAGGCAAGATATCACATTCAATTTCATCACAATACTTGTCCCCTATACTGAAGGGTACCCTAGCTCTTTGGGTAACATAAAGACTTCCTTGATCATTAAGCCACTGCAGTTTATACGGTTTAGGATGTAGAATAGTTGAAAGCTTTAGCTTCGATACCAACGATGCAACTACTACATTAGTACAACTACCACCATCTATTATAAGGACACACAAATTTCCTTGTACCCTACAAGAAGTGTGGAACAAGTTTTCCCTTTGTTCTTCCTCCTTATTAGCAAATGTACTTAATGTTCGTCGCAATACATTAGCATATTGAAGCATTTCACTAGACATTGTGCAATTCAAATCCAATCAACACATGAACAACATTTCCCACTTCTTTCAAAATCACAGTGCAACAAATTTTCTAAGTTCCATAAGTTACTCCTTCATAAACAACTCTCACAGTAACAACATAAGTGGTAACAACAACAAATATGCTTCCACTTCCACGGCAAGGATATCAACACAACAAATATATCACTTTCCACAAATGTAATCCGAAACTTAACAATAGGCAGCAACTCCAATTTAAATTTCAACCTCTTCACTAATTGCAAGCCTTTCTCAATTGGTAAGAAATAAAGTTCAAATTCAAATAGCACTCATTAACTCCCACAACTTAATTGATGAGTTTGAATTCAATTAGATTCCTTACTACTCAACACAATGCAAATCTGTAAAATACACTTCCCCAATTCAGAATTTACACAATGGAATTACAACAACAAGCTTCACAACCTCCCTCATGCCACAAGCTAGTCACGATAAGAAAAAGGTAATTTTTTTCAAGTACACAAAATTGTTGAATTAACAACACTTCAATTCTTCTTTCCTTCCACGAAAATAATTAATCACAAGAAGCTACAACAATCCCTCCAATCTAACTTCAACAAGCAGCAAATCAAATTTCAATTAAGGCAATCTTCGTAACTCAAAACTAAAACTCACAATTACGGTTCAAAATTGAATAACCCTAATTGAAGATGATGATCACTAAATCAACCAACAATTGATCCCTTCTCTCAACTTGTGCTCTGATACCAAAAGATGATGTGCTCAAAACCAAGTTAAAGCACAATCAAACGACTCAAGAAAACAAGTCACAATGAAATCACAAAACCGGTCCACTTAGGTGAACAATTCATGTGAACAACCTTTGAAGTTTGATGGAAAAATGAGATCAAATTATGTATTTGAAATCCCAATTTGTAATATTCACCAAATGACAACAAAAGAATTGAATTCCACGTGAAATCAGAACAAAATGGATGGCATCAAAACCGTGATATATCCTCTACCAATAATTCCAATTCACGCCAATCATTAAAATGGTATTGAATTCAATAACTAAAAGAACAATCAATCTTAACAAGACAATTGTTCATGAATTACACTCACAATAGTTCCAAGAAAGATTCAAATCCACCCTAGATATGACTCACTAGAGAAGAAATGAAAAACAACAAATATGAAATCGATATGACTCACAATTCTCCTTTGTCGCACTCGCCACAATTCCAATTCTTGGGTTCAAATTGATAAGAGGTTTTGAACTAAGGATGAATCCTAATTCCACACGTGAATGTGCTATGTTTGATTTGCAAAAAAATATGGCCCCCTCAAACCCTCTTCTAAGCAAGTATTTATACTTGCTACTCCTAAGGTTAAAAAGTGGTCAAAATTACAAGTTTGTCACTTTTAAGGTGGCTAGTCCTAAATGAAAATTACAAGGAAATGAAAGTGTCCCAAAACCAAATACAACAAAAAAAAAAAAAATAGTTCATAAAAGAAGAAATATATAAAAGAAATGGTCCTTCATGATGCCGGTTTTCAAGAAGCTTTTGAATTAGGTTTCATTGACTACCCTAATTCGCTTAGTAGCATAGGTGTTTTTGCATCCTATAGGACTGATAAGTAAACCTGTTGAAATGCATCAAAATTATAGTGCAAAAATGTAGGAAGTAGGTTAGTTTTCTCAAGATTAGGTTTCTCTAGCAAAACCCTCAAAGCTAGATTATGGAGACCCTTAGCTCAGGCCTAATGATAGGTCCTGGAGGAATCTGATTCCTATCACACGACCTCCTAACACAATCATGTTTCAACCGTGTTGAGTCCAAAAGTCATGCTAAGAGATACACAACCTTCCAACACTGTCGTGTTTTAACCATGTTGAATTAAGAGAAACACAACCTCTCAACACAATCATGTTCCAATTGTATTGAAGCTAAATCTCACCGAGAGATACACGACCTCTAATACGGTTGTGTACTAACCTGTATTAGGCAACCCGACCTCTAACATGGTCGTGTTAAGTGATGAACTTTATTATTATATATAAAATTATCTTTTTAATTAACTAAGTTCCACACAAGCAAAACAATTAGTAAAACCTTAGTTAACTTAATAGAATAAGAGGAATTATGAGAGTTATATTATGTTGGACTAGTACTAAGATTAATGTATTGATTATATAAATATCAACTTAGCTTAAGTTTAGGACAAGAAGTGCGTAAGGCTAGGATTCTGGGTACGTGTTTACTTTGTTTGTTGTATATGATTGTTAGAAAGCTATCCAATGAGTTATATGTGGAATAATGAAATACTAAGATACAAAGTGATTTATGTGGTATCATGAAGTAATATAGTGTTATGTGAATGAAATAAGATATGTTGCTTATGTTTAGCTCTGCCTAGGGGCCTGTAGTGGTAAATCCCTAGGGAGCACCTCAATGATCGGTATGCTACGTTATCTCTAGTAGAGCTGTGTATCGAAATGATCTGAGGTAGATTAGGGCTAGATGTGGCCCATAGTGGTAGTTCCTATTAGGGTTAGATAGGGCTTATAAAGGTAGTTCCCACTAAGAGAAAACTTGTGTATACCGAGGTCATGAATACCCCTATGTGTTATAATTCATTTTGGTGTTGATGTGTAAACTGAATTGTGAAAGTGTTGTAGATAAATGTTACATAGATGCATTTGATATTAATGTGGTGTGTCATGTGCATGTGAGCGTAGGTGTGGAACTCATGTAATGAGGTTAGGCTTACCCCCCTTCTTATATTTTTTTTTTTAGTTGTAGGAAAAAATGATGAATAACTAAAGTATAATGATTACATGGATGAAATAGGAAGAGAACACTATTATTATGTGGAAGAAGACTGACAAGAATTATGAACATTTGTAAATTGATGTTTTATGGTTAAATTGAAGTTATAGAGACAAATTTCAACTTAAGATTTTGTTGTTAAATAATGACATTTGGTGAGTCATTCCTTTGATTATTGTTATAATAGTATGATGGATAATGTATATGAGCATGTTTGAATTATGTTGGAGTTTTAGAGCCTCAGTATGTTACTTGGTAGTAGTGATACATAGCGGGTTATGATGCTCCGAGTTCTGAGGTGTTATAGCTTAAGTGGTATTAGAGCTTAGGTAGATGATCCCTAGAAGCTTAAGTTTTGATAGAAAAAAAAAAGTAAGTAGTATCGAAGCACTAGGTTTTGATGAACTTTAGAAATTAAGATGTGATCAAACAGAGATTTAATTTATGACTTCTAGAAATAAGTAATGATCTAAAAGGTGTAGGATTCAATCAATAGAAGTTAAGTTGAAATCTTTAGAAGTTCAAATAAATGATCTATAGATCCATAAGAATGAAGAGAGTGAGTAAATTAGGGGATAACTATTATATTGTGTTAATCCTAATATTCTATGCGGATTTATTTTATTGAATATTCCTATTTAACTACACATATGTGTATGTATATGTTTGAGCTTGAGTATACATAGATATATACTATCACTAAATCCCCTTATAAATTCTAACTCTATAATTGATAGAGCCATTTTATACTCAATCTTTATAGTATAAATTGTGTTAAATTATTATTGATTTTATAGAAATCATAAGGAAATAGTACTTTAATTCTATCATCGTGATAAATCAGGTTAAATGGAGTCAAGGATGCTAATTCAAGTATATTAGAGAAGTCATCTACAACTTGGATCAAGACAAGGAATTACACCACCGGAGGAAAGCACACGACCGTGTATCTGTTTAGGAGGAAGCACGGTTTGAGGCATGGCCAAGGTGCAAACCGTGTTACACACTGCACAAGAAGGCGACAATGTGGACTTTCAACAGAGAGAGACACGACTTAGGGCACGGTCGTGGTGGCAACCATGGGAGAAACCGTGCTTGGAGCCGTGGTGGAAGCTAGGTGTGCTAAGGAGAAGAAATTGTGGAACATCAACCAGAGGATGGCACGGCTTGAAATCTAGCCATGGGTGTAACCGTGGTACACACTGGACACGGATGAAGACTTATAGATTATGTACAGATGAAGGCACGGCTTGAAATCTGGTCGTATGTGTAACCGTGGTACACACTAGGCACGGATGAAGACTTGTAGATTATGCACAGAGGAAGGCATGGTTGGAAATCTAGCCGTGTGGTAGGGCGTGCCAGGCAGACAAATCTTCACTTCTCGAAATCTACTTAGAAAAGGAAAGATATTTTCGTATCTTGCTAGCAAAAGATCACATGCTCTCCCTTTAATAATATAAATAGAGCTAACCCTAGAGGGTTAGAGGCAACTTTTAACTTTTAAATCTTTGGGATCTTGAAGAACCTTGGATCATCTTGGAGGCAGAGCAGGCAACCGGGTTTATCATGTTTCTACTTTTTATTTTCGTTTTATTGATGAACATGCGTAGCTAAGCTACTTTTCTAGCCAAAGGGTTATAGATGCTTAATTCTCCACGAATTGTGAGGTCTAATTGACTTGTATTTGTTCTATTCTTTGTTCTCGGGTATTCATATATCTTCTGCTCGTTTTGTCATTATTATCTTTGTTGATTGGTATGAATAGAGCTCTTCTACTCAATTAGCAAGTTAATATATTGTCAACTAGCACGTCAAATCCATAATTGTTTGATTGTTCTAGTCTTAGTGACACGATAACATGTTTGATTATAAAAGAGATGATCGAATTCATGTTATGGAGGTGTATGATCACGTTTAAATAGGTTATCTTATAATCTACTGGCATGAATTGGTGGTCTCTCTAGTTTTTAATGCTATTGGTAGATTAAATCCTAAGCGCTTGTCTAGGGTTGTCTAATCAATAAGAGAAATAATCAAAGAGCTTCTCTTGGTTATCAAGGAAGTATGGAGAGATAGGTTGTTAGAGCTTGTTAATAACCATAACCAGTTTATCTAGGAATAAGAATAGAAAACATTTACATCGATGATCAATTCCTAGAATTAAACTATCTTAATTCCTTTGGCTAGGCTTTTTATCAATATTTAATTTTCTTATCTTGTTTTAACTTTATTTGATTCACAAACAAAACCCCCCATTTTCCTTTTCCCTTTTATTCTCCTTGAATAGAAATAAATTTAACCAATCTCTGTGGATTTGACCATACTCACCACTATATGCAAATCATATAATTGTCTAGGAGTAGGTTTTATTTTTGTTGGATTCTACACCCATCAATAATCATTCTACTGTCTCAATTTACACATATTGCCTCTAAAAAGAAATATCAGGCGGGGTTAATCTAGTGCTAGATAGGGTGAAGATGCCTTAGAGGATAGGAACCCTCAAAGACCACCTCAATAGGAAAGCCCAGAGCAGGATAATATCACTGCTACTCAGCTACTAAAGACTGTAAATGCTCTAGTGGGAATGTTGGCATAACAACAACAGTAGACTGTGAGATCTGCTAAGCCTGTAGAGGAACCATATGGGTTGGACAAATTTATAAGATTGGCTAAGGAGTTACACCTAAGGTTGATCATCCAATAGAGGCTGAATATTGGATCATTGAGACTAAAAGCACCTTTGAAGCCTTCATGGTCCCATAAGATAAAAACGTGAGGTATGCTGCTTATATGTTGAAGGGAGCAGCTATAGATTGGTGGACTAGTATGTCCAGTAGTAGGAGCTCCTAACCAATGGCAAAGGTTTAAGGAACTCTTTTATGAAAAGTTCTTCCTTCACACTATCAGGGACAAAATGGAGGCAAATTATTGTAACTGCCAGTAGGGTAGAAGATCTGTTGAAGCATATGAAGCGGAGCTGAACTGCTTAAGCAAATTCTTACTAGAGGTGATGAGAGGAGATGGTGCCTCCCAAGCTAAGAGATTCTTAAGGGGACTAGAGCCTACTCTACAACATGAAGTGGGGCTTTTTAATTGACTACTTATGTAGAAGTAGTTGATAAAGTAAAATACTTAGAGTAGAGCAAAAAGAGAACAGAGGAACAACTACATCACAAATTAGGATTAGTTCTGGGAAAAATGCCTGTTTCCAACATATCTTATGCAAATAAAGGGAAGAGGTTAGTTGTATATCCAACCTAACCTATGACTTGTGTGCCTAAACCTCTTCAAACTAAGCCTGCACCTCTAACATTACCTCCCCCACCATAGGTAGGTCAAGGTGTGAGATGTCTTAGATGTTAAGGAACTCATGATCTGTAATAGAGTAATTGGCTAGAAGGGGCATGTTTCTTCTGTGGTAAAATGCAACATACCAATAGTGATGAGGACTAGCTAGCATAAAAAATGAAGGAGCTAAAATCTGATGATCCATTACATGGTATTGGAGGCTCGATGACCTGAGCTAGAGCTAAGAGGATGAATGAAGCTCTACAAAGGTTAGTCATGGACTTGCAAGCTAGGGAATCAAGCTATACTGAAGGAGAACCAACATATGTTAACTTGATTCACATGACCATGGAAGGATGAAATAATTTAAAGACATTAGGATAATTTTATTAAACTAATACACTAGAGACATATTTAGTTTATTTTGTTCTATTTTTCTTTTTTTTTAAGTTATATTATTTAGTTACTTACTCGGTTATATAAGGATAAGGACAGATTAGACAACTTAGGTTTTCCGTATTGTATTCGATACTATATATGCCGTGCAAGGGGGCGGCCAAAGACACATGATTATTGAGTGAAAAAAACACATCCTTTTCGTAGGAAACAATGAAACCCTTTTTGTTCTTTTGCAAAAGAACTTTTCCATAGGAATTATTAACTGAATTGCTAGGAATACCTTTTGCTAACTTAGGTTTCAATCAACATTTTCCATAGGAATTATTAACTGAATTGCTAGGAATACCTTTTGCTAACTTAGGTTTCAATCAACAGGAGTGATTGAGGTCTAGTTATGCATCACTTATTCAAGATGATCCTCAAGGTAATTGAATCCAATGGTGTTGTTAGGGTTCTAGGTTTAATATACCTAAGGTTTCACGCATCATTTGGTATTGGAGCTTCGACTTCTTGAATCAAGGAATCTCTATCATTTTTCTTTATTTGTCTATTGTTCTTTTCCATATTCATATTTAGAAAATTCGTATAAAAAAAATCTTGTGCTCATCATAGACAGTGGTAGTTGCACTAATGCTATATTTGCTACACTGGTAAACAAATTACAACTAACTATTAGTCCACATCCTAGCCCTTATAACTTGCATTGGTTGGATAATCGGAGTAGTATTCACGTTATACAAAGGGCAGAGGTGTCAGTGAGTGTTAGGAAGAAATATCATGATGAGATCCTGTATGATATGATCCCCATGTGTGCATTCTATTTACTATTGGGTAGGCCCTAGATGTTTGATCGAAAGGTGTTGCATGATGGCTTCAAAAACACTTATATGTTTCGAATGGGAAGGTCTTGAATAGTATTGGTACCTATGTCTCCATCTGAGGTGCACAAATTCCAAGAGTAGGTCAGGACTACTTCAGTTTCGTCTAGTAATCAGGAAAACAAGACAACATAGGTATTCGGGTTTAGTCTAAGAAGTGACCCTCTAGATTTGAGGGTAAATCTTTCAAAGGCCCGATGAGATGATGGGAATCTTCCCGACGATCTGGATGGGTAGGGAACTTGATGTGCTTAAAAGGGGGTTTAAACATATGCAAATGAACCAATTTACAACCTCTAAAGGATAAGATAAAAATCGGTTTAAAGGGAAACAAAATTGTGTAAACCCTAAGTGATGGAATGTGATCTGGATGATAAAATCAATGATGATTAAATCACAATGATGCTATTACTCAATAGAATCATGAATTCAATCAACATCTAATGAAGTTCCAACCAATCAACACATACAAATAAACCATAACCTATCCTCACAACAATGCTAATCCATGCCACAAAATGTAAAGTAAAATTGATGGCAATAACAAGTGCTAAAACCAATCAATCTTATATCATTACAAAAGAGGAAACAAAAGACACCAAATTCAGATCAAAGAACCACCTTAATCAACCCTAGATATAACTCACTAGTGATAAAAAGGAAAACACAACGTAGGGAATTGATATTACTCACAATTCTCTATGTTGTAACTCGTCACAATTCCAATTTTGGATTGAAATTGATAAGAGCTAATGAAACTAGGAAGAACCCTAATCCCTCACACGAAACGTGTTTGTTACAAAATTTCAAGTCTCATCTCCAAATCCCTACTTAAGCAAGTATTTATACTTACTTCCTTTAGGGTTAAAATATCCACAAAATTACAAATATGCCACTTTAGGGTGGCCGATCCTAAAACATTAAAATACAACCAAACAAAATGTCCCACAAAGCTTATAAAATAAATGGTTCAAAAATAAATTACAAGTAAAAAAATAGTCTTCAACAAACTAGCTCTTTAGTAAGATTCATCGATCTAACTCATCGCTAGTTCAGGTCGGTCCATGCATAACCTATAAGCTGAGTTTTAGTGAGTTTATCTATCACCTTATAAAGCCCGATAAGTGTGCTTATTGAAAAACACAAGACAAGAGTAATAGAAAAGAGGTTAATATATTAAAAATTCTAGGATATATCTCATCTGCAACACATGTATTGGTCAATTATCCACTAAGGCCTCTCTTGTTTCAACCTATCCACTAATATTGTTGCCCCCTTTTCTAACTCATCTATATGTTGTTAACCTTCATGGCCCTCTAATGGTTGGCTCAACTGCTCATGGCCCTCTGAAACCTCTAAAGGTGGACATAGCTGTCTCTGAATAGTCTGGTCCTCTAATGATGGGTTAATCTAACTATAACCCTCAGAATCCTCTAATGGTTTACTTAACTGCTCATGAGCCTCTAGTACCTCTGAAGGCAAGCACAATGACCCTTAAACAATTTAGTCCTCTAGTGGTCTGCTCATCTGATGCCGATCATTAGGATCCTTTAAAGGTTGGCACATCTATGTCTGACAAATTTTGTGCTCCATAGGTTGGCTCATGTAATTAGAAATCTCAGGAATCTTTAAAGATTTGATCATATGGCTATGATCCTCAAGAATCTTTGATAGTTGTCTTATCTATCTTTGCATCTAGACCTTTGATGGTGACATATGGTTTAATATTATACGTTTACCATCCTGTTAGAACATATAAGTATTTCTGCACCCATCATGTAATACCATCCTGTCATACAACCATGGCTTGCCAAGCAATATATGGGATACACACATGGGTAGAATATCACATTCAATTTCATCGTAGTATTTATCCCCTATACTAAAGGGTACCCTAGTCCTTTAGGTTACACAAAGACTCTCCTAATCATTTAACCAATGTAACGTATAAGGTTTGGGATGCGGATAGTTTCAAGTTTCAACTTCAACACTAATGATGTAGCTATAACATTAGTACAACTACTACCATCAATAATAATTACACACAAGTTTCCTTATACCCTACAAGAAGTATGGAACAAATTTTCTCTTTTTCCATCATCAATGGTTGGAGAAGAAGTCAATACTTGATGTATCAAAGTAGTAGAAGTATGCACATCATTTGACATGGTTATTAACTAACTTCAACAAGTTAATAACACGCTTCACTACAAGCATCACAACAATACACCTTTACACACCTACGGTGCTCACACTCAACTAATATAAGAATTGCTTATTGTTACTTTAAGTAAAGTGAAGTGAAATAATTGAAGCACAAATAAATAATTTTTGGTACTTCAAGTAAAGTTAAATAAATGAAGTACACACAATTACTTCCAAGTAGTTAAGAATTAAATTCAACCACAAGTGTTTAAGTAATGAGTTCAATTACTTTCACACTTTAATTGTTTTTTTGAATTCAAATTCTACTACTTAACTTTCCTTTCCTTACTTTAGTTTCACATTAATTAAATTCACAAATTATAGCACCTTAACACAAGCACAAATGCACAAGTTCACCACCACAAAAATTCCCTTGCTCATGGTTCCACCACCAGTCATGCCACTAACAACACTTCTCTAAACAACAAACATTGAACCATGCTAAACACACACATACACCCTTTACTAAATTTATAAGATATAACACCACACAACAATCAAATCACCTTAAAAGAAAAACACCAAATCCCCTTTAAGCTTCACACACTCCCACGGTTCACTTATATAACAACACCACAACAACTCCCTTTCTAATCATGGTACAAACACAATCATCCACTTTACGTGTAGCACCTTCTTTACACAACTCTACAATACACTCATACCACCACACACACTACACACACACAACAATTCACACTGCCACTCAAACTACACACACACATAGTGCACTTTTTCAAACAACAACAATAATACTTCAAATGTATCACTTCTTTACCTTAACACATATAACACCTCTTGTTGGAACTCCCTTACACCGAAACTTCAAGAACAAAGGAAGTAAGCAACAATTCAAATAACTCCACTAAATGCACCTTTTCCATAAAAGGTAAGACAATTCAAATTCAAACAACAATCCTTAATGCTACTCAATAACTAATTCAAGTTAACAGATGTTTGAATTTCAAATATCTTCCTATTCTTCACACAATTTCAAATCTGGAATTTACACACAACAATGCTCAATTCTAAAATCATATAAGGATCACACTTCCCTTTTTACCAAAAATATTGTATTTCCAATTCTACAACAAACACCAGGAAATACACTTCTTATTTTTCCTTCAAAGGTCACAACAACAACAAGATGATAAGGGAATCGCAATTGCACCACGTCTACAACAATAAGCAGCAACTTCAACTCCTCAACAACACAATTAAACAACTCAATCTCCACTTCACAATTTTGGATCAAGATGTTAAGAACCCTAATTGTCAAAAGAAGATCACGAATTTCCCTTCTCTTAACCTACGCTTTGATACCAAAAGATGATGTGCCTAAAAGGGGGTTTAAGCACATGAAAATGAACCAATTTACAACCCCTAAAGGACAAGATCAAAATTGGTTCAAAGGGAAACAAAATTGCGTGAACCCTAAGTGATGGAATGTGATCCGGATGATAAAATCAATGATGATTAAATCACAATGATGCTATTACTCAATTAAATCATGAATTCAATCAACATCTAATGAAGTTCCAACCAATCAACACATACAAATAAATTGTGACCTTTCCTCACAACAATGCCAATCCACGCCACAAAATGTAAAGTAAAATTGATGGTAATAACAAGTGCTAAAACCAATCAATCTTATATCATTACAAAAGAGGATACAAAAGACACCAAATTCAGATCAAAGAACCACCCTAATCAACCCTAGATATGACTCACTAGTGATAAAAAGGAAAACACAATGTAGGGAATTGATATTACTCACAATTCTCTATGTTGTAACTCGCCACAATTCCAATTTTGGATTGAAATTGATAAGAGCCAATGAAACTAGAAAGAACCGTAATCCCTCACACGAAAAGTTTTTGCTACAAAATTTCAAGTCTTATCTCCAAAGCCCTACTTAAGCAAGTATTTATACTTGCTCCCTTTATGATTAAAATGTCTACAAAATTACAACTATGCCACTTTAGGGTGGCCAATCCTAAAACACTAAAATACAACTAAACAAAATGTCCCACAAAGCTTCGAAAATAAATGGTTAAAAAATAAATTAAAAGTACAAAAATAATCTTCAACAAGTTAGCTCTGTAGTAGGATTCGTCGGTTCAGCTCATCGCCGGTTTAGGTCAGCTCATGAATAACCTACAAGCTAAGTCTTAATGAGTTTGTCCATTGCCCTGTAAAGCCCAATAAGTGTGCCTGTTGGAAAACACAATACAAGAGTAATAGAAAGGAGGTTAATATATAATTAATTTTGGGGTCAATTTGTTCAAAAATGACCCCCATCGCCAAGATTTGAAATTCTTTGGTTTTTGTCCTAATGATAGGTCTTGTAGGATTTTGATTCCTATCGGAACTTGATTTGGATGATGGTCTAAATCACTCATATAAATACTTTTTTTATTTATCTAATAAATATTTGAATGATAATTTAATAGGTACAATGATCTTTCTTCACGGGATGCCAAATGAATCTCATTGTTGGTCAATTAAGGACATCATCGGATTCTCATTCAATGGCTTGCTATGATCAACATTGCCTAGATGCATCAGCTCTTTGAAGATTATTATCTTTTGTACTTGTAACTATTTTCTTTGGACTATTTATTTTGTAAGTTTTTGAGACACGTTTTGGTTGTAATTGGTGCTTTTAGGATAGGCCACCCTAAAGTGGCATAGTTGTAATTTTGTGGACATTTTAACCATAAAGGAAGCAAGTATAAATACTTGCTTAAGTAAGGTTTTGAGGGATTAGACTTGAAATTTACAGCAAACATTTTCGTGAGAGATTAGGGGATTTCCTAAGATTTCATAGAACTCTTATCAATTTCAAATCCGATTGGAATTGTGGTGAGTTTGCAACCTAGTGAATTGTGAGTTATATCAATTCCCTAAGTTGATTTTCCTTATCATCACTAATGTGTAATATCTAGGGTTGATTAGGTTGGTTCTTATTGTTCTGATTTTGGTGTCACTTTTGATCCAAAATCCATTCATATTATGTTATCAAATTAGGAATTGATAGTAATTATTAGGTGTTGACTTAGTGATTTAAGTTTAAGAGTTCCAAATTAAGTTCCTAGCAAAAGAATTATAAAAGTAGGTTATGAGGACATCCTTTTGTGAGAGATAAACACGAATGGAATTATGAGTATATTAATTGTGAGCAATACACGAGTGGGGGTGAAGAACAATATATATATATATATATATATATAATTTCTTTTACTTATGATATTACTCTGTTGAAACTTTAGAATAATGTCGGGATAGAACACTAATGGAGGAGAGAGTAGAGTGATGTTTGAAGAGTTTATGGGGGACATGAAGAGGATCTTAACGGGTGAACTTGAATAGATCCATGAAAGAATGGATAAGATGGAGAGGAGTAGGGAACTGTCTAATAGTACCACTATCAGGCGAAGAGTAGGTAGACTGAATAGGGGAGGAGTTATGATAGAAGAGGGTGAGGATTTTGATTTTAAAGATTACCAACATGTTAGGGATAGGGGGAGTATCTAAAGGTGTGATAGTAATTTGGAGAGTATTAAATTGAAAATCCTAACATTTCAAGGAAAAAATGATCCAAAGTTATATTTAGAGTGGGAGAGAAAAATGGATCATGTGTTTTAATGCCACAACTACACTGGGGAGAAAAAGATAAAACTGGCTGTAATAGAGTTTTTAGATTATGCTAGTATATGGTGGGATTAGTTGGTGAATAATAGGCGCAGGTATGGAGAGTAACCTGTTAGCACTTGGGAGGAGATGAAAACTATCATACAGAAGCATTTCATTCTTAGTCACTACCATAGGGACTTACTTAGGAACGTCCAAGGTTTGACTCAAGGAAATAACAGTTTAGAGGATTATTACAAAGAGTTAGAGATGGCCATGATTAGGGCGAGAATTGAGGAGGATGATGAGGCCACTATGGCTAGATTCATCAATGGGTTGAGTAAGGAAATAACTGATGTAGTAAATCTTCACCATTACTTAGATATGGAAGAACTTCTACACAGGGCTATTAAAGTAGAGCAGCAAATAAAGTATAGGAGTGAGTAGAGGATTGGTTTGACTTCTAAATCTCCATGGAAGTCTATGTAGAAGAGAAACTCTACCGATTCAAAGCCTAAGGAGGATGTGAAGGCTAAGAATTCAATTGCTGCACCTAAGGGAAAGATTGACACTAAAAACTCTTCTAAAACAAGAGATATTAAATGTTTTAGGTGTCAGGGATTTTAGCACATTGCATCCCAATGCCCAAATCAGAGAGCTATGATTATCAGTGATAGTGGGAATATAGAGAGTGTAAGCTCTAAGGAGGCGGAGGAGTCACCATTGCAAAAGTATGATGATGTTGACTTGGAGGGACCCATGAGGGGATCCAACATGAACATATTTTTCATACACAATGTCATGTGCAAAGTAGAGTTTGTAGCTTGATAATTGCTAGTGGTAGCTGCACTAATATTGCTAGCACCTTACTAGTAGATAAGATGCGGTTAAAAACTATGAAACATCCGAGATCATATCAATTACAATGGTTGAATGAATGTAGGGAGGTTAAGGTGACTAAAGAGGTTCTTATAGCCTTTTCCATAGGAAGCTACAAGGATGATGATGTGTGAAACCTTAGGTATATTAAACTTAGAACCTCGACGATGCTAGTTAGTTTCAATTACCTCGAGGATCGTCTTGAATAAGCGATACGTAACTAGACCTCAATCAAACCTGTTGATTGAAACCTAAGTTATCAAGAGGTAAAACTAGTAATTCAGTTAAGAATTCTATGGAAAATTTCTTTTGCTAAAGAATAAAAAGAGGTTTTTGTTCACTCACAAAAAGGATGTTTGTTTTCATTCCATAATAAGCTCTCCACGATCGGCCCCCTTTGCACAACATATATAGTACACGAATACAATATGGAAAACTTTACACGATATGGAAATCTTAAGTTGCTTAATCTATCTTTATCCTTATGTCACCGAGTAGGCAACTAAATAATATAAACTACAAACCAATAAATAAAAATCAACACAAAACGAATGTGTCTCTATTGTAGCGGTTCACTAAAAATATTTATTGTCTCTAAATTATTTCATCCTTCCATGGTCACATGAATCAAGTTGACACATGTATGTTTTTCTTTTGTGTAGCTTGATTCCCTAGCTTGGATGATGTGCCTAAAACCGTGGTCTAAGCACATGCAAATGAACCAAAGGAACAACTTCAATTCACAAGATCAAAACCAGTTCAAAGGGCACAAAAATTATGTGAACCTTGAATGAAGTAGGTGAACCGATTACTATATTTCATGAAATGAATATCACAATGATGTATTCCTCAATAAAGATCATAAACTATACTTGACAATCACGTGAATAATACACAAGATCAACATGAAAAATTCCAAAATCTTCCTTTCCAACAAGACCCAATTCACACCACAAGATGAAGAAAAATTTGATGGTAATAACAAATGCTAAGAATAAATCAATTAAGTAGTAATAATTTGATTACAAATGCAATCAAATCTGACTAAGGAACTTCCAATTTAACCCTAGATATTACACACTAGAGAAGAAGAGAAATCACAACAAAATGAAATTGATATGACTCACAATTTCAAGTGTTGCACTCACCACAATCTTAACTCTTAAGATTGAAATTGATAAAAGGAAATTTAAATGAGGAAACCCTAATTCTCTCACGTTAAATGAAGTGTATATTCTAAAAAATGGCCTCCTAAAACCCTACCTTAAGCAAGTATTTATACTTGCTCCCTTTAGAGTTAGTACACAAAATTACAACTATGCCACTTTTAAGGTGGCCGATCCTAAATGAGAATTACAAAGAAAATGAAAGTGTCCTAAAAGAAATTACAACATAAAATAGTCCATGTAAATGAAAAATATATAAAAGAAATTAGTCTTTAAGATACCAGTCTTCTAGGTAATTTCAAATTGAGCCCCAATGAAGTTCTCGACTCACTCAAAAGTATAGGTGATTTGGCACCCTGTAGGACTGATAAGTGAACCTGCTGGAATGCATAACAATTATATGGTACAAATGAAGAAAATAAATTAGCTTTCTCAAGATTGGGTTTCTCATGTAAGATTCTCAAAGCTAAATTATGTAGACCCTTAGCTCGAGCCCTAGTGATAGGTCCTGTAAGAGTCTGATTCCTATCATCTCTTTGGGTTTCTGAAAGATTTGCCCTCAAATCTGATAAGTCTTCATGCATGTCGTCTGATAAGTATGGTGATAGATCTGCAACATTAAAGCTCGCTAATACTCCATACTCTCTGATAAGATCACATTATACTTATATTTTCTTTTGGATTTATATTAAATTTATTTCAATATTATAAGAAAATATAAAGAAATGATTTTTAATGATGTTTATTGTGAAAATTCAGGTTTTGAGGACCCAAAAGTAAATTACAAGTTAATTGGAGGCGTTTTTCACAAAATTGAAGAAGTGAGCGGAGGATTGCATTAAAGGTCGCCGGCCTTAGGCCAGCCTACTATCAAAGGCCGTCGGCCTTGAGCCGGCCTACATTGCTCTTCGGATATCCATTGCGAAAATCTCTCCAAAATCGTATCTTAATTAATTTGCTGACTCAATTCTTCATCAGATCAACCTTATCCTCCTCCTCTTTGGATCTATAAATAGACCCCTTGTGTGAACCTTGAGGGCATCCTTTGTTTTAGCATCCTTTGTTTTTCTTTTGAATCATTAGAATTCCCTTAGGAACTTTAGGATTTTATATTCTCTTTAATTCTTTTACATTTCATGTTATTCCAAATTTTAGTTTGAAGAAAGAATGTTATTTTGCTGAAGTTTGCTTTTAATTGAAGAATTCTAGGAATCATTTCGGAAGATTAAAGTTCTACAAACTCTTGAAGATTATAGCAATTGTTTCATTTACTTTATTTTCTTTTATGCCATTTATTAGTTTATTCTTGTTATTCAATATGAATTCCATTGCACCTATTTATTTCAATTGTTTTTATGCAATTCATACCATAATGTTCTAAATCATCCTTGTGGGAAACATGATGAAGTCATAATTCAAACTAAAATGATCATTGTATTCATGTTATAGGACAAATAGATATAGGGAATTTTCATATAAGAAGTCTTGCTATGAATTTTATTTTGTAATTGAAATCAATGCATAGGAATGTAAATGACTCGAAAGAGAAATTTAGGTTTTATCAGGAATTCCTAAGTAAGATTTAATAATTCATGTGGAAGCAGCGTTATTGAATTTTATTAGAAATTGACCTAAGTGTTTCATGCAATATTTTTATTAAATTTTTCACTAAGGGATTGGGAGAAATTATTTTAAAGCTATTAGGAAATCATATAATTGGGAAATTTATGATTATGAATTAGAATCCTCCATTGATTTTAATTAGCGGGAGCTATTAAATTAAATTGGGGTAATGTTACTTTAAAACTTGATAAAGGATTAAGGTTTTGTCAATTTCTTGTGAAAATCCATATAGCTATGAGTTATTATAACATGAAGGCAATATGATTAGTAGAAATTAGGGTGGATTCTATTTCCCACCATCAATTCATCATTTTTCAAACACAATTCCCTTTTTATGCATTTAGTATGATTCATTTACATTCGATTCTCATCAAATATCATTGCCTAAATAATAGTAGAATTTGATATAGGTCAGTTACTTAATCAATCTTCGTAGTTCGACACTCTTCTCTCACTATATTACTTGATCCGATCCGGTACACTTACTGGTATTTATTTACGCTCATTGTATATCTCTTTTTGTGTAGATCACTCTCCTAGTAACTCTATCTGGTAGGCGTTGTTGTTTATGCGCTTTAAAACCTTGAATTCTGTGACTTCTTACATGGAAACTTATCCCTGCTAAGATTAATCCAGACTAAGTTACCTAGATTATAAAGATGAATTCTTCTATGCCTGTTTCCCTGGATTCTCTACTGTTCCTAGGTCTTCTGAAGGTGTTTAGTTGTTCTATCATGAATGTGCTGAATTTGTCTAGCTCGGTCAACTCCACTAAAACTCTCTTCCTTTGTTGCTGGTCCTATTATAAAACCCAATGGAATAGAAGGATTATAGCCATAAACAACTTCAAAGGGAGACTTACTGGTTGAACTTTAAGTAGACCTATTGTAAGTGAACTTAACAATAAGAAGATACAAGTCTCAATCAATAAGATTCTTGCCAACTATTGCTCTGTGTAGATTCCCAAGAGTATGGTTGACAACTTCTGTTTGTCCATTTGTCTGTGGATGGCAAGAGGTACTATAAATAAGCTTAGTACCTAGTCTTTCCATAATGTCTTCTAAAAGAAACTAAGAAACTTAGTGTTTCTGTCTGACACTATGCTGTGGGGGACTCCATGTAATTTGACAATTTTCTACACAAAAATGTTTGCAATAAAAGGGCATCATCTGTTTTGTGACAAGATACAAAATGTAACATTTTACTGAACCTATCAACAACCACCACAGTAGTCTTTTCCCCTTTGTGTTCTAGGTAACCCTAACACAAAATCTATATTGTTATCAGTCCAGGGTTTATCTGGTATAAGCAAAAGCATGTATTCACCCTGTACACCTTTCTTCCCTTTAGCTCTCTTACACATACCACACCTTTCTAATACCTTATGGACATCCTTTATCATACCCTTCCAATAGAAATTCTCCCTCAATATGGCTAGGGTTCTCTTCTCACCAAAGTGTCCAAACAATCCACCTGCATGTGGTTCCCTCACCAATAACTCCTTCATAGATCCAGAAGGAATATATAGTTTTCTTAATTTATACAGAAACCCCTTAATCATGCAATAACCATCATGCATCTTAACCCCATAACACCTCTCCATAACAATCTGGAATTCCTCATCACATATATACTATTCTTTCAATAATTCAAAACCCAGCAGTTTTGATTGAAAAGAAGTGATAAGTATATACCGTCGTGATAAAGCGTCAGCAACAATATTCTAATTACCCTTTTTGTACTTTAGCACATAAGCAAAACCCTCCAAAAACTCTACCCACTTAGCTTGGCGCTTAGACAAATTTTGTTGTCCCCTGAAATGTTTCAAAGATTCATGATCTGTATAAATAATAAACTCTCTCAGGAAGAGATAATGCTACCATGTCATGAGAGCCCTCACTAAGGAATAAAATTCCTTATCATATATAGAATAGTTTAATGTTACACTACTAAACTTCTCACTAAAATATGCTATGGGTCTATTTTCCTGCATTAGTACAGCACCGATTCCTATCCCAAAAGCATCACATTCTAACTTAAAAACTTTGTCAAAATCAGGTAAAGCCAATAATGGAGCATAAGTGAGTTTTCTTTTACCTCTTCAAAACTCCTCTAGGCCCTTTCACACCAGATAAAAGGTACATTCTTTTTAGTCAGTTCCATGAGAGGACTGACAAGACCACTCAAATTATGGATAAAGCATCTATAAAAGGATGCAAGTCCATGAAAACTTCATACCTTACTAACTGAGGTAAGTGTTGGCCATTCCTTGATTGCCCTCACTTTCTCCTCATCCACCCTAACACTTGAACCAGATACAACAAAACCTAAAAATGTTACCTCAGTTTGGTAAAAAGAACACTTCTAGATATTTGCAAATAGCTGTTGTGCCCTCAATATTGAGAATACTGCCCAAAGATGCTCCACATGTTATTCTAAGTTTTTGCTGTAGATCAAAATATCATCAAAATAAACAACAACAAATTTTCCTAGAAATTCTTTCAGTACATGATTCATCAGCCTCATAAATATACTAGGAGCATTACTTAAACCAAAGGGCATAACCAACCACTCATACAGTCCATGACATGTTTTGAAAGCGGTTTTCCATTCGTCCCCCCTTCTCATCTGAATTTAGTGATATTCACTTTTAAGATCTACTTTAGAGAAAATCTGTGAATCATGCAGCTCATCTAACATATCATCAAGTCTAGGAATAGGATACCTGTATTTGATGGTGATTTTATTGATGTCTTTGCTATCGATACACATTCTCTAAGTACCATCCTTCTTAGGAACAAGAAAGGCAAGAACAGCACATGGGCTAAGACTCTTTGATGTGCTCAAAACCAAGCCTAAGCACACAAAACCCAATTGAAAGACCAATTACACAATGAAATCAAACTAGTCCTCCAAATTGCATAAACCGTCAATCTTCATAATTCCAAATCCACAAATATGAACATGTATGAAGATTGCATATCCAAGAATAATAATGCTCTGATACCAAAAGATGATGTGCCTAAAAGGGAATTAACCACAAACAAAAACAACCTAAATATCAACCTCAAAAGGCAAGATCAAATTCGGTTCACAAGAGAGACAATTTACGTAAACCCTAATTGATGGATGATGAATTAAATGATAAAATCAAAGAGATGAAATCCACAAAGATGATTATCTTCAATTGAATCAATTAACCAACTTAAATTCCAAGAGAATCCCAATCAACAATACACAAATTCAAACCGTGATCCTCCTCACAACAAAGAAATTCCACGCCATAAGTATAATGAAAAATTGATGGTATTAACAAGTGCTAAAAACCAATCAATTATGCAATGATAATTTGATTACAAATGTAATCAAAGTCTGTCCAAGAAGACTTCAATCTAACCCTAGATATGACTCACTAGAGATGAAAAGAAACACAACAATGAGAAATTGATATAACTCACAATTAACCCTTGTTGCACTCGCTACAATTCCAATTATTGGATTGAAATTGATAAGAGAAATTGAACTAGGAAGAACCCTAATTCCCTAACGTAAAGTGTATCTTCAAATATGAAAAAGGGCCTCCTAAAACCCTACTTTAAGCAAGTACTTATACTTACTCCCTTTAGGGTTAAAAAGTTCGCAAAATTACAACTATGCCACTTTTAAGGTGGCCGGTCCTAAAAGACAATTACAAGAAAATTGAAGTGTCCCAAAAGAAAGATTACAACATAAATAGTCTAAAGAAATAATTATAAATAGACATAGTCTTCATCATGCTAGCTCTTCCATTGTATTCATCGGCCTAGCTTATCGCCGGTTTAGGTTAGTCTATTGATAACCCACAAGTTGAGTTTTAGTGAGTTTGTCCATCGCCTTGTAAAGCATGATAGGTGTGCTAGTTGGAATATATAATACATGAATAAAAGAAAAGAGGTTAGTAAGCAAATAATGTTGGGGTCGATTTGCTCAAAATGGACCCTCATCGCCAAGATTCGAATTCCTTTGACTCTTGTTCTAACGATAGGTCATGTCGAATTTTGATTCCTGTCATCTCCTCGGGTGTCAAAAAAGATTTGTCCTTAAATCTGACAGATTAAATGCAGTAGAGACTCTGTTTCCTCCTAGCAAGCCACCTAAAGAAATATCACTATAGAATCCTAAAATCTGAAATACCATAGGTGGTGATTGTTTTCTCTCTTCCATTTCTAAGATGTATCTCATCTGCAACACAAATAATGCTCCATTATCCACTAAAGTCGCCCATGTATCAACCTATTCCACTGAAACCGCTTTCTCCTTTTCTAACTCATCTGTATGTCGCTAATCCTCATGGTCTTCTAATGGTTAGCCTAACTTCTCATTGCCCTCTAAAACCTATGAAGGTGAACACAACTGTCTCTGAATAATCTGGCTCTCTGATGATAGACTCATCTGACTCGAACCCTCAGAATCCTCCAATGGTTTACTCAACTGCTCATGAGCCTCTAGTATCTTTGAAGGTTGGCATGTCTGCTTCTACATAATATGTCCTCTAAAGATTAGTTCATGTGGTTGTGATTCTCAGGAATCTCTAATGGTATACAGATCTGTTGCTGAACCTTTTGGACCTCTGAAGGCGACATTGAATTTAGAATAATATGTTTTCCCCCCTTCTGGAATATATAAGTATTGATACGAACCGCGCTAACCTGTGACGAAACCCAATACCAATACGTTTGAAATTCGTTACCTAAGATGCCCAAACACCTAAAGTGGAAACCGCGACTCGTTGTCTATAAGCGAGACAAGAACCTTGGTATAATATGAAGACACCACAATCGGGATGAAAGAAGAATTGATAAGTCGGGATGAACGCCACAGAAATTAATCCGATAAGTTCGATTTAGTTCTTGAAGAACCAAGAGAGGAGCCTCTCAAAAGTGTCTAATGTTCTAAGATGTATGTTGTATATCTCTCTATTCTAAACCCTAGGAGCTTTATACTAGGGTTATAATTCGTGAAAATACAAGTCCAAAACGACGTAGCTTAGATAAGTTGTGTAAAAACACAAAACAGAACAAGAAAGGCCGGCGGTGTAGCCATAAAGGCCGGCGGCGTTGGAATGAAGGCCGGCGGCCTTGAGCCGGCCTTGAAGAGATACACGGCCGTGTACTTCTAGGCGTGTATCTTTCTGTGGATTTCCTTGACTCCATGCACAGTCGTGCCTTTTAGCCGTATGTCTGGCCGTGTATGATTCTATGCAATGTTGAGATTCCTACACGGCCGTGCCTTGAAAATATACGCCCTCTTCATCCCGTGTCCGGTGTGACTTGTACAAGAGCAAGGGTCTTCCCATGGTTGTTCCAATCCTTTCCAACTTCATGATTGCTCCAATCCTTTCCGGCTTCATGGACATCCTTTATCAACCCGTTAAGTGCTTCCTTGAGTCGTTTCGCTCGACTTCTTGTGATTGGTCCAGGCGACACTTCAAGAGGATCCACATTTCTTCTTCGGGCTTGGCTCTCATCATGGACCTCATCATTCCCCTCCTCTTGAAAAGGATTTGTCCTCAAATCATCACCTACATCAGAAGGACTCAGATCAGTAACATTAAATGTAGCACTTACTTGATACTCACCAGGAAAATCTATCTTGTATGCATTATCGTTGATGAGCTCAAGAATTTGAAACGGTCCATCACCTCTAGGAAGTAATTTAGATCAATGCTGCACGGGAAACCACTCTTTGCGCATGTGAACCCAAACCCAATCTCTAGGTTCAAAGACAACTTGTCGACGACCCTTGTTGGCTTGTTTCACATACTGCTCTATTCTTCGCTCAATGTTCAGCCTTGCCTTCTCATGGATCTGTTTAACAAATTTGGCTTTCTTCTTGCCATCTAGATTAACATACTCAGAAATAGGCAAAGGTGATAAATCCAAAGGAGTTAGTGGATTAAAACCATACACAATCTCAAAAGGAGTAAATTTAGTAGCAGAATGCACTATACGGTTATAAGCAAATTCAACATGCGGCAAAAAATCCTCCCAACTTTTAATATTCTTTTTAATTACAGCCCTAAAAAAAGTAGATAAAGTTCGATTCACTACCTCAGTTTGACCATCAGTCTGTGGATGATAAGTAGTAGAAAACAATAACTTAGTTCTTAACTTAGCCCACAAAGTCTTCCAAAAGTAGCTTAAGAACTTAGCATCCCTATCTGATACAATTGTTTTAGGCATACCATGCAATCACACAACTTCCCTAAAAATAAATTAGCAATATTACAAGCATCATCCGTTTTGTGACAAGGAATGAAATGTGCCATTTTAGAGAATCTATCAACAACTACAAAAATAGAATCCCGACCATGTCTAAACCTGGGTAATCCTTACACAAAGTCCATAGAAATATCTATCCAAGGCTCATGAGGAATGGGAAGTAGGGTGTAAAGCCCTTGAGGTTGGACTCTAGATTTCGCTTGCTTACATGTGACACATCACTCATAAATCCTCTCAACATCTCGTTCCATGTGAGGCCAATAGAAGTGTTCCTGTAATACCCCTAAGGTTTTAGCTATTCCAAAGTGTCCCATTAAACCTCCTCCATGAGACTCCCTCACAAGTAATTCTCTTAAAAAACAAAGTGGAATACATAGTTTACTCTCCCTAAATAAGAATCCTTCATGTTTATAAAATTTTCCATGCCCACTCTTCTCACATTGTACATACTCCTCACAAAAATCTCGATCAGCAACATATAACTCTTTAATGTGCTCAAAACCAAGCAGTCTAGAACTAAGAGTAGAGATAAGAGTATACCTTCTAGAAAGTGCATTAGCAACAACATTCTCTTTACCTTGCTTGTAGTGGATGACATATGGAAATGTTTCGATGAACTCGACCCAACGAGCATGCCTTTTGTTCAGCTTGTGTTGCCCCTTCAAATACTTCAAGGATTCATGATTAGTGTAGATTACGAACTCTTTTAGCCAAAGGTAGTGTTGCCACGTCTCCAAGGCTCGAACCAATGCATATAGCTCCTTGTCGTAAGTAGGGTAATTCAAGGTTGCCCCACTTAGCTTCTCGCTAAAGAATGCAATCGGTCTTCTCTCCTGCATAAGCACTGCTCCAATAGCTAATCCTAAAGCATCACACTCAATTTCAAATGTTTTAGCAAAGTTAGGTAAAGCAAGTAATGGCGCCTAAGTCAGCTTATTTTTAAGCGTCTAAAAGGCCTTCTCTTGTTGCTCTTCCCATCTGAACCCTACGTTCTTCTTAATTACCTCAGTAAGTGGTGCTGCAATGGTGCTGAAATCCGTCACAAATCTCTTATAAAAGCTCGCTAGTCCATGGAAACTCCACACATTACTTACATTGGTTGGACTAGGCCATTCTTGGATTATACGAACCTTTTCTTCATCAACCTGTATTCCTTGCGCACTAACAACAAAACCAAGAAACACAAGTTTGTCTGTGCAAAAAGTGCACTTCTTGAGGTTAGCATATAATTGTTCCTTTCGAAGCACTTCTAAAACTTCCCTCAAGTGAGATATATGCTCTTCTAAACTCTTGCTGTAAATGAGAATATCATCAAAATAGACAACCACAAATTTTCCAATAAAAGTCCTCAAAACATGGTTCATAAGTCTCATAAAAGTACTAGGTGCATTAGTTAAACTGAAAGGCATTACTAACCACTCATATAATCCATATTTTGTCTTAAATGCGGTTTTCCATTCATCACCTTCTTTCATTCGAATTTGGTGATATCCACTTTTCAAATCAATTTTGGAAAAGACATTAGACCCATGTAACTCATCTAACATATCATCTAAGCAAGGAATGGGATGACGATACTTTACCGTAATGTTATTGATGGCACGGCAGTCAACACACATTCTCCGTGTCCTATCCTTCTAAGGCACCAAAATCACAGGCACTGCACATGGACTCATGCTCTCTCTCACGTACCCCTTCTCCATTAATTCATTGACCTACCTTTAGAGTTCCTTTGTCTCCTCCGGATTGCTCCTATAAGCTGGCTTGTTTGGAATCGATGCTCTGGGTACAAGGTCAATCTGGTGCTCAATACCACGAATATGTGATAATCCCTTTGGAATCTCCTCAGGGAAGACATCTTCAATGTCCTGCACAAGAGACACAACCTTAGTAGTCAAACATGTTTCCTTAAAAACCAGCAACAACATAGGTTGCTTCATCACTAACGCTCTTCTCACTACACTCGCTCTTGCCACACAACTCTCCTTTTGTAGGGCTGCCCTCTCCTTTTCACTCACCACCAAAGTTGATCCCCCTTTAACTTGGCTTCTCACACTCTTTCCAGCCTTCCTCTCTTTTTCCTTTTGATTTTGACTTTTGTATTCCTTTTCTTTCTCATTGTCTTTTGCTCTCTCACTCTCTCTCTGCTTTTCACTCACCTTATGTTTTGCAAAAGACTGTTGTAGCTGCAATTGATCCTCATACACCTATTTAGGTGTTAACGGTTTAAGATTAAAGCTTTTCCCCTGGTGAACAAGCGTGTACTTGTTAGAAAAGCCATCATGAACAACCTTCCTATCAAATTGCCATGGCCTCCCTAACAACACATGACATGCTTGCATTGGCACTACGTTGCATAACACCTCATCCTCATACTTACTAATGCGAAAACCAATCAAGGCTTGCTTACTCACCTTAGTTTCTCCACTATCATTCAACCACTGCAATTTATATGGACTAGGGTATCTAACAGTTTTGAGCCCCAGCCTCTCAACAATAAAATTACTCACTACATTGGTGCAACTCCCTCCATCAATGATCAAACTACAAATGTGATCTCCTAGATAACATTTAGTATGAAATATATTCTCTCTTTGCACCTCTTCTTCTTCCTTCACCTGCACATTCAAAGCTCGCTTCACTACTGCCACTAGCCTCCCCATTGCAGGCTCCTCATCATCACTAGCATCCTCTGATGGAGGCATATCATCTTCTTCACTATCCCCTTCAATCTCATACTCACCATCATCACGTAAAATAATCACACGCCTATTTGGACATTAACTAGCAATATGGCCTCTACCTTGACATTTAAAACACTTAATGTCACGATTTCTAGAGTAGAAGAATCAGGGTTACCTTGGTTACTAGGAGTAGAACTCGCTTGCCTCAGCTCTCCTTTTGGTTTGGTGGGTAAAGGCTTTTCTTCCTTCTTCCATTGGTTAGTCTTCCAGGTGGATGAACCATTACCCTGTTGAAACCGTGCATTACTACTACCTTTCCACCTATGTTGGTTCTCAACCTTTATAGCCATATAAACCATATCCTCCAATTCTACATAATGTTGCAATTCAACAACATTTTGAATTTCTCTATTCAATCCAGCAAGAAATCTAGCCATTGTAGCCTCTCTATCCTCCTCTACATTCGCCCTAATCATAGTGACTTCCATCTCCTTGAAATACTCATCTTCACTTCGGCTTCCCTGCCTAAGGGTTTGCAATTTGTTGTGCAATTCACGATAATAATACGTAGGCACAAACTGCTTCTTCATCACCCTTTTCATCTCTTCCCAAGACTCAATAGGTGGCTCACCACTCCTTTTTCTATTCAACATTAATTGATCCCACCACATTATAGCATAATCTGAAAATTCAATGGCAGCAAGTTTTACTTTCTTTCTCCCACTATAATTATGACAATCAAACACCATCTCCACCTTTTTCTCCCACTCTAAGTACGCCTCGGGATCATTCTTCCCTTGGAAAGGAGGAATCTTCATCTTTATGCTACTCAATTGATCATCCTCTCTATTCCTATCTCCTCTATCTTCCCGATCCCTAGTTCCTCTATTCCGACGACTATATCCTCTATAACTCCCGAAAGAGGGCTCATCAAAGACATCATCCGACATTTCATCTCCACTTCTTTGTACTCTCCTAGATCGACTCTCCCTCTTACATCCTTGGAAGACGTTTGTAGATTGCTCTAGTCTTTGCTCTACCGTCTCATGAATTTGTTCCATTCCCTCTTGGAACATCCTCTTCATTTCTCCCCTCAACGCCTCAATTACTAACCTAGCATCAAACATTCCCTTCTCACCTTCAGGAGAATGTTGTCTCGACATTGTCCCTGCAGAAAAGATTAGTACTAACACAAATATATATATAATTAAACCTCATGATACACTCCCTTACGTGTTTCGCTCAAATGATGATATCACACAGTCACTCGTGTATTCTCACAAATAACGATGATATCAACTCGCCAATTTCCTCTTCTCAATTCCCTTAGAGCTAACCCGAACTACACCAATTCCCTTCCGTAGAATTCAAAACAACTCTAGGGTTCATAAATTTTCCTCTATTTTTCTATCCGATTTTTTTTTTTTTTGTCTTTGTTGTTGCTCTTGATCATGTTTTTCTTTTCTTTTCTTTTCCTTTTTTTTTTCATGATCGACTAGTAGATACTACACTATCAAAAGACAATTAATATTACGAAATTGAATGCTAACAATGGATATAAATGATTGGAGTTAGGGTTTTGATGTTACCTTCCTCAAACCGAACTGATGTTTTGATAAACTTAAGCTCTGATACCAAACTGATACGAACTACACCAACCTGTGACAAAACCCAATACCAATACGTTCGGAATTCGTTACCTAAGACGCCCAAACACCAAAAGTGGAAACCGCGACCCGTTGTCTATAAGCAAGACAAGAACCTTGGTATAATATGAAAACGCCATAATCGGGATGAAAGACCGATTGATAAGTCAGGATGAACGCCACGGAAATTAATCTGATAAGTTTGATTTAGTTCTTGAAGAACCAAGAGAGGAGCCTCTCAAAAGTGTTTATTGTTCTAAGCGGTATGTTGTATATCTCTCTATTCTAAACCCTAGGAGCTTTATACTGGGGTTACAATTCGTGAAAATACAAGTCCAAAATGACGTAGCTTAGATAAGTTACGTAAAAACATAAAACAGAACAAGAAAGGCCGGCGGTGTAGCCATGAAGGCCGGCGGCATTGGAATGAAGGCCAGTGGCCTTGAGCCGGCCTTGAAGAGATACACTGTCGTGTACTTCTAGACGTGTATCGTTTTGTGGATTTCCTTGACTCCATACACGGTCGTGCCTTTTAGTCGTGTGTTTGGCCGTGTATGATTCTGTGTAATCTTGAGATTCCTACACGGCCGTGCCCTGAAAATACACGCCCTCTTCATCCCGTGTCCGGTGTGACTTGTACAAGAGCAAGGGTCTTCCCATGGTTGTTCCAATCCTTTCCAACTTCATGATTGCTCCAATCCTTTCCGGCTTTATGGACATCCTTTATCAACCCGTTAAGTGCTTCCTTGAGTCGTTTCGCTTGACTTCTTGTGATCGGTGCAGGCGGCACTTCAAGAGGATCCACATTTCTTCTTCCGGCTTGGCTCTCATCATGGACCTCATCAAGTATTCCTAAAGCTATCATATAAGACCCTCCTATCATATAACTGAGGCTTGCCAAGCAATATATGGGATGCATACATAGGTAGAATATCACACTCGATTTCATCACAATATTTATCCCCTATATTGAAAGGTACCCTAGCTCTTTGGGTCACATGCAAAATCCCCTAATCACTAAGCCAATGCAATTTATACGATTCAGGATGTGGAGTAGTGGCAAGTTTCAGTTTCGATATTAATGATGTTGTTACCACATTGGTATAACTACCACTATCAACTATAAGGACACATAAATTTCCTTGTACCCTACAAGAAGTATGTAACAAGTTTTCCCTTTGTTCATCATCTTTAGTAGTAAATGTAATTAATGTCCAACGCAATATATTAGCATAATGAAACATTTCACCAGACATGACTGTGTTTAAACCTAACAACATAATAATTATCTTCACACTTCCAAGGTTCAAGTTCATAACCAAGCTATAAGTGAAGTACACTCAACTACTTTTAAGTAGATAAAATTAAATTCAACTACAAGTATTTAAGTAACTAGTTCAATTACTTTCACACTTTAATGACTTGTTTGAATTTCAAATTCTACTACTCACTTTCCTTTTTCTTGCCTTGGTTTCTCACCACTAAAGCACACAATTGGTAGCAATTAAATACATATACAATACTCAATTCACCACCACACAACTCCCCTTCTACTCACGGTCCCAATATGTTCATGCCTCTACCAACAATTATCTTTACAACACAAACAACAATCAATGCCAAATATACACACCCTTCACTAAGTTTACAAAAACACAACACTATATACACTCCTCTTCAAGCCACGGTGTACTTTCCCCACTTCCACACAAATATCAAACTGCAACTTCAACACTAAAGGCAACTCAAATTTTAAATTCGAAATGAGTTCAATAATTACAATATTCCACAAATGGTAAGAGGCTTTTTCAAATTCAAAAGATACACAATTAACTATGACTTAATGTGTATTTGAGATTTCAAATTGACCTCTTAATGTATGCTTTCAATTCTAGTTTGAAATTTGAAAATAATAATTGTAAGTCCTCCAATTTCCAAAAATACACACACTATACAATTCTACTTCACAATTGAAACACCACTCTTCCCCTCTACGGTTTGCTATCTATGCACTACACTCTCAGACTATAGCCTCAATGTGCAACACCTTACTCCACACAACTTCCACAAATTCACACAGCTACACACACTTGCACACACAACAAGTCACACCGCCACTCACACTAAACACACAACTTCACTAATTTTTTTACAAACATAACTCTACACAAAAACAACCACGGTGCATAACCTCCCCAATACAACACACACAATACTTCAAAGTATACACTTCCTTGTCACTACACAATCCCAATTCACACCATAAACCACAAGCAGTGGTAGCAACAAAATTCAAATTTGAAATCACTCCACTAAATGCAACCTTCTCCACAAATGGTAAAAACAATTCAAATTCAAAAAACACTTATTCAATGCTACTCAATGAATTGCTTCAAACTTAAAGAAGGTATTTCAATTTCAAATGGATGCTTATCCTTCCACACACTTCAAATCTGGAAATGGTAAAATATTCTCCCCAATTCCGAAATCAACAAAAGTCACATTACTCTTTTTACCACAAATTATTGTAATTCCAATTCCACAATCAAAAACTAGGAAATACACTTCTTACTTTTCCTTCCAAGCTCACGTCAACAACAAAATGATAAGGATTCACAATTGCCCCACGTCTACAACTACAAGTAGTAACTACAACACCTCAACAACATAATTAGACAATTCAAGCTTCACGTCAAGCAAATTCAAATCAATGTGCTATTCAACAATTCCCTAACTTTCAAATTCAAATTGCAATCAATCCCTTCTCACAACCTCAAGCTTTGATACCAAATTATGATGTGCTCAAAACCAAGTCTAAGCACATCCAAAACTAATTTGAAAGATAATTAGACAATGTCAATCAAACTAGTTTAACAATTGTACAATTCCTTAATATTTATAAACCAATTCCCACAACAAGGACGTGACCAAGAATGAATCTAAGTATAATTATGCTCTGATACCAAAAGATGATGTGCCTAAAAGGGAATTAAGCACAAACAAAAACAACCTAAATATCAACCTTAGAAGGCAAGATCAAATTCAATTTACAGGAGAGACAATTTGCATGAATCTTAACTGATAGATGATGAATCAAATGATAAAATCAAGGAGATGAAATCCACAAAGATGATTATCCTCAATTGAATCAATTAACCAACTTAAATTCTAAGAGAATCCCATTCAACAATACACAAATTCAAACCGTGATCCTCCTCATAACAAAGAAATTCCACGCCACAAGTATAATGACAAATTGATGGAATTAACAAGTGCTAAAAACCAATCAATTATGCAATGATAATTTGATTACATATGCAATCAAAATCTATCCAAGAAGACTTCAATCCAACCTTAGATATGACTCACTAGAGATGAAAAGAAACACAATAATGAGAAATTGATATAACTCACAATTTTCCCTTATTGCACACGCTACAATTCTAATTCTTGGGATTGAAATTGATAAGAGAAATTGAACTAAGAAGAACCCTAATTCTCTCACGTAAAGTGTATGTTCAAATATGAAAAATGGCCTCCTAAAACCCTACTTTAAGCAAGTATTTATACTTGCTCCTTTTAGGGTTAAAAAGTTCACAAAATTACAACTATTCCACTTTTAAGGTGGCCGATGCTAAAAGACAATTACAAGCAAGTGGAAGTGTCCCAAAAGAAAGATTACAACATAAAAAGTCCAAAGAAATAATTATAAATAAAAATAGTCTTCATCATGCTAGCTCTTCCATTGGATTCTTCGACCTAGCTCATCACCGGTTTTGGGTCGGTCCATAGATAACCCACAAGCTGAGTCTCAGTGAGTTTATCTATCGCCCTGTAAAGCATAATAAATGTGCCTATTGGAATATATAATACATGAATAAGAGAAAAGAGGTTAGTAAGCAAATAATGTTGGGGTCAATTTGCTCAAAATGGACCCTCATCGCCAAGATTTGAATTCCTTTGACTCTTGTCCTAATGATAGGTCTCGTCAAATTTTGATTCCTATCACTCTCTCTAACAAACCCCCGCTTAACCAACTCATTTACCTAGTGCTTCAATTCCCTAGACTCCACGGGATTCATGTGATATGCGAGTCAATTCGGTAATACTGAACCGGGCATAAGATCGATAGCATGCTCTATCCCTCTTAAAGGTGATAACCCTACTGGCAAATCATCAAGAAAAATGTCAGTATTCTCATTCAATAACTGAGAAACTGCTGAAGGTAGAGACTGTGGTTCCTGCACCCCTAGTGTACTTCTCAACTGAAGCAAGTATACTAGACTCTCTTCTGTAACTGGCCTCTTCATTTCACCCTATCCCATCAATAATACCTTCTTTTCGTCATAGTCATTACACTGTACTGAAGCCGTTTTAACCTCTGATGCCCTACTGGTCTATTGCTGAACCTTTTGAACCTCTAAAGGTGACATCGAATTCAGAACAACGTGTTTGCCTTCCTTCTAGAACACATAAGTATTCCTAAAGCCATCATGCAAGACCCTCCTGTCATATAACCGAGGCTTGCCAAGCAATATGTGGGATGCACACATAGTTAAGATATCACACTTAATCTCATCATAATATTTATCCCCTACATTGAATGGTACCTTAGCTCTTTGGGTCACATGTAAACTCCCTTAATCACTAGGCTAATGCAATTTATATGGTTTAAGATGTGGAGTGGTGGTAAGTCTTAGCTTTAATACTAATGACGCAGCTACTGCATTGGTACAACTACCACCATCAACTATAAGGACACACAAATTTTCTTCTACCCTACAAGAAGTATGGAACAAGTTTTCCTATTGTTCGTCATCCTTATTAGCAAATGTAGTCAATGTTCAGCACAACACATTAGCATATTAAAACATCTCACTAGACATTGTTGTGTTTAAATTCAACACCACAATAATAATCTTCACACCTTCCATGGCTCAAGTACACAACCACTCTTAAGTAGATAGAATTTAAATTCAACTCTAAGTGCTTAAGTAACTAGTTCAATTACTTTCATACTTTAATGACTTATTGAATTTTAAATTCTATTACTCAACCTTCCTTTTCTTATTTTGATTCCACACTACAAAGAACCACAATGTGCAGCACCTCAACAAATACAAAATAATCAAATCCACCACCACACCACTCCTCTTTTTCTCACGGTTCTACACTAATCATGCCTCTAACAACAATTGTCTATACTACATACACCAAAACTCACGCCAAATGCACACTCTTCACTAAATTTACAAAAACACAACTCTACTCACACACCTCTTCAAGTCACGGTGTACTTTTCCACTTCCACACAAGTTAACAAACCATAATTTTCAACAATCAAGGAAGCTCAAATTCAAATTCAAATTGAGTTTAATAATTGCTCTATTCCACAAATGGTAAGGAGCCGCTTTCAAATTCAAATGAACACATAATTACTCAATCACTTAATGTGTGTTTTGAAATTCAAATTGCTTCCTTAACTCACATCTCAATTCTAAAAATTCAAGTTTGAAAATCATAAATGTTACTCTTCACTCTCAAAACTTCAACAAGATAATTCACACTTCTTCAATTGATCACAAAGGATCAACACTCTTTTCTCTTCATGTTTCACTTCAAAGATACTTCATATTTAAGGTCAAGTCTCAAAGAATCCAAGAATGTTACAACTCTCCAAGTGTACAACAACTAAACAACAAGATAATACTTTAGCAACACAAGGAATAAAAATGTAACTCTACTTCACAATTGAATCAATGTGATAATTCAATAACCCTTAATTTTTTAATTCCAAATTGCAAAATCTCTTCTCTTAAACCTCAAGCTCTCATACCAAAAGATGATGTGCCTAAAACCAAGGTCTAAGCACATGAAAATGAACCAAAGGAACAACTTCAATTCATAAGATCAAAACCGGTTCAAAGGGCACAAAAATTACGTGAACCCTAAATGAAGTAGGTGAATTGATTGCTATATTTCATGAAATGAATATCACAATGATGTATTTCTCAATGAAGATCATAAACTATAATTGAAAATCATGTGAATAATACATAAGATCAACATGAAAATTTCCGAAATCCTCCTTTCCAACAAGACCCAATTCACGCCATAAGATGAAGTAAAATTTGATGGTAATAACAAATGCTAAGAACCAATTAATTAAGTAGTAATAATTTGATTACAAATGTAATCAAATCTGACCAAGAAACTTCCAATTCAACCCTAGATATTACATACTAGAGAAGAAAAAAATCACAACAAAATGAAATTGATATGACTCACAATTTCAAGTGTTGCACTCGCTACAATCTCAACTCTTGGGATTGAAATTGATAAGAGGAAATTTGAACTAAGAAACCCTAATTTTCTCATGTTAAAGTGAAGTGTTTATTCTGAAAAATGGCCTCCTAAAACCCTACTTTAAGAAATTATAAGTACTTGCTTTCGTTAGGGTTAGAAAGTACACAAAATTACAATTATGCCACTTTTAGGGTGGTCGGTCCTAAATGAGAATTACAAACTAAATGAAAGTATCCTAAAAGAAATTACAACACAAAATAGTCTACGCAAATGAAAAATATATAAAAGAAATTGGTCTTCAAGATGCTGATCTTCAGGGTACTTTCGAATTGAGCCCTAATGAGGATCCCAACTGACTTAAAAGTATAGGTGATTTAGCACCTTGTAGGACTGATAAGTGAACCTACTAGAATGCATAAAAATTATAAGGTAGGAATGAAGAAAATAAATTAGCTTCTTCATGTAAGATTCTCAAAACTAAGTTATGTAGACCCTTAGCTCTAGCCTTGGTGATAGGTCATGTAGGAGTCTGATTCCTATCATTGTATGATGTGCTCAAAACCAAGCCCAAACACATGCAAATGAATCAAAGAAACAAACCCAAACTCAAAGTTAAAACTAGTCTAATGGAATCAAGAAATTACGTGACCCTATTGGAATTTTGATGAAATCTGATGGTCAAAAGATGCAATTAACAATCTATCTATGTAATCTTCACTAAATAACAACAATTTCAAGTGAAATCCACGTGAATTATATCAAGAAGAATAGATCAAAATCATGATTTCAACTTCTTACAATTCCCAATTCACGTCACAAATGAAGATGATGATATCAAGTACTAAAACAATCAATCTTATAACAAGATAATTGATCACAAATGCAATAAAAAATCTGACCAAGAAAATCCAAATCAACCCTAGATATGACTCACTAGTGATGAAATGGAAAACACAACAAAGAGGGGATTGATACTACTCACAATTACCCTTTATTGCACTCACCATAATTTCAACTCTTGGAAATTGAAATTGATAAGAGAAATTGGATTTAGGAAACTCTAAGCCTTCTCACGAAAAGTGATGTTCAAATCTAAAAAATTTGGCATCCTCAAACCCTACTATAAGCAAGTATTTATACTTACTACTCCTAGGGTTAGAAAATTGTCAAAAATTACAAGTTTTCCACTTTTAAGGTGGTCGATCCTAAATGGAAATTACAATAAAATGTAAGTGTCCCAAAAGAAAAATACAATATAAAATAGTCTATAGAACAATTACAAAGTACAAAAAGATCATAAGTCTTCAGGAGCTAATGCTTCGGAATGGAAACAATTGCATTGGGTCTTTGATTGTAAATCTGAAAATGTCCCATGTCCATCAACTAGTGTAGGACATATTGGCATCCCATGGAGAATTATTATTGTACCTGTAAGATTATTTCTCAAATAGTTACTAGAATATAGAACATAATGTAAAAATATAAGAGATTTAGACCATCAGCCAAATCCAATTTTGAAGGTATAGGTGGTGCCGGAAAATTTCTCATCATCTCCTCGAGCTTCTAAAAGATTTGCCCTTAAATCTAGAGGATTAGTTTTGGAACTGAACACTGATATCTCTATTGTCCTGTTCTTTCGGCTATCAAATGTAGTGGATGTAGTTCTGATCTGTTCCTGAAACTGATAAAACCTCAGATGGAGTCATTGGCGATAGAACTATGCGAAACTCGCCTATACTGAACATGTTGGTGTTTCTAAACCCATCATGTAACACTCGCCGATCAAACAACCAAGGTCGACCCAATAGCAAATGGAATGCATGCATAGGGACTACATCACATAGGATCTCATCATGATATTTCTTCCTAACACTCACAGAAATCTTCACCCTAAGTGTAACATACATACTACCTCGATTATCTAGCCAATGCAAGTTATAAGGGCTAAGATGTGGAATAGTAGACAGATGTAATTTGTCTACCGGTGCAACAAATATAACATTCATGCAACTACCACTATCGATAATGAGTACACAAAGGTTACCTCCGATTTTGCAAGAGGTGTGAAATATGTTCTCCCTCTGAATGTCTTTAGTATCAGGAGATATAGTTAGAGCCTTGCATAACACATTAATGGGTAGATACTGTTCACCTGTACGCTCCTTATGTGTCTCTATAGTTTGGTCATCATAATACTCTTGTAGTGCCGTTGGTAAATCTGTAGGTTCAGTCTGTTCGTTATCATCCTCGACATCTTCCCAAGTGCCCTCCATAACAGTCATCACCCTCTTATTTGGACACTATGTTGCCATATGCCTAAATCCCATGCATTTAAAGCACTTGATCTGGCGTGCCTTTCCACTAGTAGATCTGGGAATAGTCTGCTTCATATCTGGCGTTATTACCTCTTTACCTTTCCCAGTAGGTAAATTTTCTCTAATAGTATTTGGGGTAGTTCTGTCCATTGCTTTCACTGCCTCACCTACTACCTTTGTTCCCCCTGATCGACTGCCAACTGCTATAGGTCTAGTAATAGCATTAGGCTTACTGCTTGGAGCCCTAAACAAGTTGGACCTCCTTTACCTCTCCACTTTCAAAGCCAACTGAATAGCCTCATCAAGTGTACTATAGTGCTGCAGCTTAACAACACACGCTATTTCATATTTCAAGGCTGAGACGAAGTGTGCTATGGTTTATTTTGGAGGTTCAACGGACCCTTACCTAATCATGAGGGTTTCAAATTCCTGCACATAATCATCCACTGTCTTGCCTCCTTGCCTCAAGGTTTGCAGTTGCATAAACAGTTCCTGTTTGTAGTGCTCAGGAATGAACCTTTTTCTCAATACCCTTTTCATATCCCTCCATGTCTGAATCTCAGCCTCTCCATCCTTACGCATGTTGATAATCAAATTCTTCCACCATAATGCAGCGTACCCTATAAACTCAACAACAGCCAATCAAACCCCTGTATTATCATCGATCTCATAACATTTAAAGAGACCCTCAACCTTGTCCTCCCAATCTAAATAATCATCAGCTGATCCCGTGCCATCATAAGAAGGCATCTGCAGTTTCACGTACTTCAAGCCTCGAGGTGGCCTGAAATCCCTATTCTGATATGGATTAGCCCCAAAATTGTCATCCCTTTCTTCCCTATATGGAATATGTTCCTCACCCATCCTTCTATTCAGATTTCCATCTCTCACTACTCTATCTCTATGAGGATTATGTGGAGCTACCCGAGGTGGTGCCTGATGGTTTACCACTGGTGGTTGTGGTAATGTCATTCTGTCAATCCTAGTTGCTAAAGTAGTAGCTATGGTAGTTAGATCCTAGAGTTGTTCTTCCAAAGTCCTCTTACTTGTAACATTATGACCCTTACCTCCACCAACTTGACTATTGGCCTCATCACCAATTCCCTTATTCATGCTATCATTCGACATAGTTATAGACTCAGTATATTGAACCTCAAAGACAATTTGAAGCAAAGCAGCACACCTCACAATCACACTGCCTTTAACGCCGCACAATAGCTACTACAAAAGGAAAACAAAATAACTCCACTTAACTTCACTCAAAGCATATGTATGCTATTACAATCCATGTGTAGCACTCTTCTCCACAATAAGTTAACACATCACGGTGCAATACTTCTATAATCCACCACCACATGCACCACTTGCAATCCCCTTTTCAATCAACACATACAAAACACCAAACACACACCCTTTACTTAGCACACAAATGCAATGCAACACACACACACCTTTTTATACACGGTGCACTCTCCACTTTTAACACAATTTTCCCAAACTGCAACTTACACATATGCAACGCAGCAATAATTCAAATAGCACTCCTTAATGCAACTTTCCACAAATGGTAATATTCAAATTGCAAATTCAAATGGAACATAGTCAATACCACTCAATAACTTCCTCAACTTTATGGATGTGTTTGAATTCAAATAAATTCCCTAATATCCCACACAATGCAAATCTGAAAATTATACACTTCCACTTTCGAATTGCACAAGAAATTACACAATACACTCCACAAGCTTCTTCAAAAAACAATAACATACTCATGGTGTAGTGCTCCACTTCCACGGCAACAAAAAAAAAAAAAAAATACTCCACTTCCACGGTAACACCTACAAAATGGAACCAAATAATGATACTTCTCCAAATGGCAAGTAATTGATTCCAACTAGTTAATGTGCATTCAAAGTAATTAACATACAATAACTCTTATAACTAATGTTTGATTTGAATTCAAAAATAGTTTCCAAATTCTCCACATCACTTGAAGAGATCTACCAAAGAAATAACTCTTCCAATTCTAAAATGTCAAGTAATCAACATACACTCATTAACAAGCTTCAACTATTTGAATCCCTAAATGATGGAATTCAATTCAAGAGCCTCCTCTTCTTCCTAAAGTAAATAACTCACGATAAGGATGAAGATAACAACTTAATTTTCTGAAATTCAATTCAAATCAAGAGTTTCCACTATCTTCTTCAACAAATCAATCACAGTAAGGATGAAGTAATTTTCAAATTCGGAAATTTGAATCAATAATACACTTCTACTCCTCTTCCCCTTTCATGAGAATGATCAATCACAAGAAGCTATAGCAAGCCTTTCAATTTAACTTCAACAAGCAATAAATTCACTTCTCAATCAAGACAATTACGTAACCTCAATTCATAACACACAATTTCGGATCACAATATGAAGAACCCTAATTGAACATGAAGAATAAGAAATCAACTAACACTAAATCCCTTCTCTTAACTTGTGCTCTGATACCAAAAGATTTTGTGCTCAAAACCGAGCCTAAGCACATGCAAATGAATCAAAGAAACAAACCCCAACTCACAAGTAAAACCAGTCCAATGGAATCAAGTAATTGCATGACCCTAATGGAATTTTGATGAAATCCGACGGTCAAAAGATGTAATTAACAATCTATCTATGTAATCTTCACCAAATAACAACAATTACAAGTGAAATCTACATGAATTATATCAAGAAGAATAGATCAAAACCATGATTTCAACTTCTTCCTACAATTCCCAATTCACGTCATAAATGAAGATGATGATATCAAGTACTAAAATAATCAATCTTATAACAAGATAATTGATCACAAATGCAATAAAAAATCTGACTAAGAAAATCCAAATCAACCCTAGATTTGACTCACTAGTGATGAAATGGAAAACACAACAAAGAAGGAATTGATACTACTCACAATTACCCTTTGTTGCACTCGCCACAATTTAAACTCTTGGAAATTGAAATTGATAAGAGAAATTGGATTTAGGAAACCCTAAGCCCTCTCACGAAAAGTGATGTGCAAATCTAAAAAATTTGGCCTCCTCAAACCCTACTTGCTACTCCTAAGGTTATAAAATGGTCAAAAATTACAAGTTTTCCACTTTTAAGGTAGCCAATCCTAAATGGAAATTACAATAAAATGAAAGTATCCCAAAAGAAAAATACAACATAAAATAGTCCATAGAACAATTACAAAGTACAAAAATATCATAAGTCTTCATGAGCCAATGCTTCGAAATGGAAACAATCGTAGCGGGTCTTTGATTATAAATCTAAAAATGTCCTGTGTCCATTAACTAGTGTAGGATATATTGGCATCCCATGGAGAATTATTATTATACCTATAAGATTATTTCACCAATAGTTACTAGAATATAGAACATAAAGTAAAAATATAAGTGATTTGGACCATCAGCCAAATCTAGTTCTGAAGGTATAGGTGGTGTCGAAAAATTTCTCATCATTGTAAGTCCATGACTAGTCCTTGTAGAGCTTCGTTCATCTTTTTAGCTCTAGCTCTGGTCATCAGGCCTCCAATACTATGTAATGGATCATGAGGTTTCCGGTTCTTCCATTGTGATGCTAGCCAATCCTTATCATTCCCTCCTTCCTCAAAAAGATTTTTCTTCGAATCACCTGCATCATAAAGAGTAAAGTTAGAAACGTTAAAGGTAACACTAATGTTACCATAGTGGCTTGACAGATCTATCTTGTAAGCATTGTCATTAATGTGCTCCACCACTTAGAAAGGTCCATCGCCCTTTGGATGCAACTTAGATTTGTGTTGCTCAGCAAAACGTTCCTTCCATGGATGTACCTAAACCCATTTACCAGGCTGAAATATAGCTTTGACATGTCCTTTTTTAGCCTATCGGGTATAGTATTCATTCTTCTTTTCAATGCTAGCCTATACTTGTATATGTAAATCCCTAACAAATTCTGCCTTCTTTATGCCATCAAGATCAATAAACTCATTAGTAGGTAAAGGCAATATATCTAATGGAGTTAAGGGATTAAAACCATACACAACCTCAAATAGAGAGTAAGATGTAGTAGAATGTATAGTCCTATTATATGCAAACTCTACAAGAGGCAAACATGTTTTCCATTGCTTCAAATTTTTATCAATCATAGTATGAAGCAATGTGGAAAGTGTCCTATTATCAACTTCTGTTTGTCCATCTATTTAGGGATGTGCCATAGTAGAAAACAGTAGTTTAATGCCTAGCCTATTCTATAAGGTGCACCAAAAGTGGCTCAAAATTTTCACATCTCTATCATTAATGATAGAGTTAGGTAAACTATGCAATCTAACGATCTCCCTAAAGAATAAATCAGCTATATGTTGAGTATCATTAGTTTTAGAACAGGTAATAAAGTGAGTCATTTTACTAAACCTATCAACGACAACAAATATGCTATCTTTACCGTTCTAAGATCTAGGTAAACCTAATATGAAATCCATGGAAATGTCAATCCAAAGCTGACTAGGCATAGGTAAGGGAAGATACTCCCCATGGGCATAACTTTGGACTTAGCCTTCTTACATGTAATGCACTTGTTACACAAAAGTTGTACATCATGTCTCATTGTAGGCTAGTAAAAATGTTAATGTAAAATATCCAAAGTTTTATTTACTCCAAAATGTCCCATGAGACCGCTCCCATGTGTCTCCTTCACTAGTAATTCTCATATGGAATTCCTAAGCACACACAACCTATCTTTCTTAAACAAATATCCCTCATGCCTATTCTAGTCGCCATACCCACTTTCAGAACAAGCAAACCGAATTTGATTAAAATCAGCATCATGTTCATATAGTTTTTTCATACTTTCAAACCTAAGCAATTTAGTATGTAAAGAGGTTAGTAGAGAATACCTCCTGGAAAGGGCATCAGCCACTACGTTCTCCTTGCCTTGCTTATATTTGATGATGTATGGAAAGGTTTCAATGAACTCTAATCACTTGGCATGCCTCTTGTTTAGTTTTCCCTACATCTTCAGGTACTTCAAACTTTCGTGATTAGAATAGATGATGAACTCCTTCGGCCATAGATTATGCTGCCATGTCTATAATGTCCTCACTAAAGCATATAACTCCTTGTCATATACCGGATAGTTTAGAGCAACACCATGGGGTTTCTCACTGAAGTAGGCTATCGGTTTGTAGTCCTACATTAAAACACCACCCTTACCTTTCTTAGAAGCATTACATTCAATCTCAAAAACCTTATCAAATCTTGGTAATACTAACAAAGGAGCATTAGTTAACTTACCTTTCAACCTTTGGAATGTCTGCTCATGGAGCTAAAGTCTCTCACAAATCACCTATGGAAACTGGCTAAACCGGGGAAGCTCTTGACATCATTGGCATTTTAAGGTGTTGGCCAATCTTAGATTGCCTTCACTTTCTCCTCATCTATAGCTATTCCATCTGCTCCTACAAGAAAACCAAAGAAAACCATAGATTCCATACAAAACGTACACTTTTTCAAGTTGGCATATAGTTGGTTTTCCCGTAAAACAATAAAAATACTTTGCAAATGTTGTACATGATCATCCAATGTCCTATTGTATATTAGGATATCATCAAAATAAAATACAACAAATTTTCCTAGGAATGAATGCAATACATGATTCAGTAACCTCATGAAGGTACCAGGTGCATTAGTCAACCCAAAAGGCATTACCATCCATTCATACATGCTATGTTTTGTTTTAAAGGCAGTTTTCCACTCATCACCCTCTTTCATACGAATTTGGTAATAACCGTTTTTATGGTTAATTTTTGAAAACAAGCATGCACCATGTAACTCATCAAACATGTCATCTAATCTAGGAATGGGATGTTTGTACTTAACTATAATTTTGTTGATCGCGCTACAATCCATGCACATATGCTACGTCCTATCCTTCTTATGCACCAATATCATTGGAACTGAGCATGGGCTCAAACTCTCTCGCATAAATCCTTTCTTCATCAACCTATCCACTTGTTTTTTAATTTCCTTATCCTCCTCTAGATTGGTTCTATATGCTGGCTGGTTCGGAATGGAAGCACCCGGCATGAAGTCAATTTTATGCTCTATACCTCATAGAGGGGGTAATCCTTGTGGTACTTCTTCAGGAAATAAGTCTTCAAATTCCTGCAACACAGAGACAACAACACTAGGTACAAAAGAGTTAACGTCAATATTAGAAAAATATAAATCCTTATACATAAGTACAAGTAACTGTTGTTAGGCCATCATTGCACTTTTAATCTCACTCTTCCTTACCATTTCCTCTGCTCTTAGTGTTTGTGTGTATTTTCCGTCTTTGCTCACCAATGTTTGTTTCTCACTCATTTTATTTTTCTCACATGCACTCAAGTGTTTTTCCCTGAATTCCTTTTCAATTCTCATTTGATCTTCACTAGCTTCACATGGCTTTTGAAGCGTGAGAACCACTTTCCTTTTGTTTAAAATAAAAGAATATCGGTTCTTGTACCCATTGTACATAACCTTTCTAACAAATTGCTAAAGTCGCCCTAACAAGATGTGGCTAACCTTCATAGGAACCACATCACACATAACCTCGTCTTTGTAGCTCCTTATAGAGTAGGCTATAAATACCTACTTAGTCACCTTAACCTCTCCACAATCACTCAACCACTACAATCGATATGGTCTAATAAGATGTTTCACAACTTTCAACTGCATCTTTTCTACTAGTAGGGTGCTAGCAGCATTAGTATAACTGCCACTATTGATTATCAAGCTGCAGACTCTACCCTGCACTTGACACCATGTATGAAAAATATGTTCACGCTGGATCCCCTCACCATCCTCTTGGGGTTATACACCAAGTACTCTCCTCGTGACATACAACTCACCACTCACGGGTCCCTCTAAGTCAACATCCTAATACTTCTGCAATGGTGACTCCTCCTCCTCCTCAGAGCTCACACTCTGTACATCCCAACTATCACTAATAATCATAGCTCTCCGATTTGGACATTAGGATGCAATGTACCCAAATCCCTAACACCTAAAACACTTAGTATCTCTAGTCTTAGAAGGAGGTTTGGTGTCAGCCTTTCCCTTAGGTGCAACAATTGGATTCTTAGCCTTCACGTCCTCTTTAGGCTTTGAATCGGTGGAGTTTTTCTTCTACGTATACTTCCATGGAGACTTGGAAGTCGAACCAATCCTCTACTCACTCTTGTATTTTAACTGCCGCTCTACTTTAATAGCTCTATGTAGCAACTCTTCCATATCTAAGTAATGGTGAAGATCTATTACATCAACTACCTCCCTATTTAACCCATTGATGAATCTAGCCATAGTAACCTCATCCTCCTCCTCAATTCTTGCCCTAATCATGGCCATCTCTAACTCTTTGTAATAATCTTCTACATTGTTATTCCCTAAATCAGCCTTTGGACTTTCCTAAGTAAGTCCCTATGGTAGTGATTAGGAATAAAATGCTTCTGCATGATAGTTTTCATCTCCTCCCAAGTGCTAACAGGTCGCTCTCCATACCTACACCAATTATGCATCAATTGATCCCACCATACACTAGCGTAATCTAAAAACACAACAGCAGGCAGTTTTATCTTTTTCTCCTCAATGTAGTTGTAGCATTCAAATACATGATCCATTTTTTTCTCCCACTCTAAATACAACACTAGATCATTCTTTCCCTAAAACATTAGAATTTTCAATTTAATACTCCCTAAATTACTATCACACCTCTGGATATTTCCTTTATCCCTCATGTGTCGGTAATCTCTAAAATTAGATTCCTCACCTTCATCTATCCTAATGCCTCCCCTATTTTGTCTACCTACTTCTCGCCTAATAGTGGTACTATTAGATGATTCCCTATTTCTTTCCATCCTATCTATTCTTTCATGGATCTACTCAAGTTCACCTGTTAGGATCTGATATGCTTAAAACCAAGTTTAAGCACATAAAAACCAAGATTGAAAGACAATTAGACAATGTCAATCAACCAATTCAACAATTGCGCTAATCCTCAATGTTGACGAACCAATTCTTTAAATGTTGACGCGATCAATCTTAAATATCCAAATGTGATTAGCTTTGATACCAAAAGATGATATGCTTAAAAGGGGATCTAAGCATATGCAAATAATCTAATTAAACCAATCTTAAATGACAAGATCAAATTGATTCAAATTGCAGCAAAATTGCGTGAACCCTAATTGATGGAATATGATCTGAAAGATAAAAATCAATGAGATTAAATCACAAAGATTATTCTAAATTGAATCACATACTCAACTCAAGCTCCAAGAGAATTCCAATCAAAACTTCAACAATAAAATCGTGACCCCTCCACATAACAAGGCCCTTCTACGCAAAATAATGTATAGTGAAATTGATAGCAATAACAAGTGACAAAAAACCAATCAATTATATATAATGGTAAAAGATGATATAATTGACGCCAAATTCAAATCAAAGAACCACCTTAATCAACCTTAGATATGACTCACTAGTGATGAAAAGGAAAACACAACATAGGGTATTGATATTACTCACAATTCTTTACGTTGCAACTCGCCACAATTCCAATTTTTGGATTGAAATTTATAAAAGCCAATAATATTAGGAAGAACCCTAATCCCTCATACGAAAAGTGTTTGCTGCAAAATTTCAAGTCTATCCCTAAAACCCTACTAAAGCAAGTATTTATACTTGATCCCTTTAGGGTTAAAATGTCTAGAATATTACACTATGTCACTTTAGGGTGGCCAGTCCTAAAACACTAAAATACAACCAAACAAAATGTCCCACAAAGCTTACAAAATAAATGGTTCAAAAATAAATTACAAGTACAAAAATAATCTTCAACTAGTTAGTTCTTTAGTAGGATTTGTCGATTCAACTCATCACCAGTTTAAGTCGGTTTATGAATAACCTGCAAGCTGAGTCTTAGTGAGTTTGTCCATTGCCGTGTAAAGCTGATAAGTGTGCCTGTTGGAAAACACAATATAGGAGTAATAGGAAAAAGGTTAATATATAAATAATTTTAGGGTCGAGTGGTTCAAAAAGGACCCCCATTGCCAAAATTTGAAATCCTTTGGGTTTTGCCTTAATGATAGGTCTTGTGATTCCTATGATCCCCTCGAGCCTTAAAAAGATTTGTCCTCAAATCTGGCAAATCAAATGCAATACAAACTTTATATCCTCCTAACAAGTCATTTGAAGAAGTATCACTGCAGAATCCCAATATTTGAAATACCATATGGGGTGATTGCTTTCTCTCCTCCATTTCTAGGATGTATCTCATCTATAACACATATAATGATTCATTATCCACTAAGGTCTCCCTTATCTCAATCCATTCCATTGATATTGTTGCCTCTTTTTCTAATTCATCTATATGTTGCTGGCCCTCATGGCCCTCTAATGGTTGGCTCAACTATTCATGGCCTTTTGAAACCTCTGAAGGTAGACACAATTGACTATGAACAGTCTAGCCCTCTGGTGATGGGCTCATCTGACTCTAACCTTCAAGATCCTCTAATGGTTTGTTCAACTACTCATGAGCCATTGGAGCCTTTGAAGGTGGACACAACTGTCTCTAAACAATTTGGTCCTCTAGTGGTTGGCTTATTTAACTATGACCCTCAAGAACCTCCAAAGGTTGGCATATCTGTTTTTGAACGATTTGGTCCTCTGAAGGTTGGCTCATGTGACTATGAACCTTAAGAACCTTGGATGGTTTACTTATCTACCTCTGAACCTCTTGGCCCTCTAAAGGTTTACTCAACTGTCTCTGAACCTCTAAAGGTGACAAAAGGTTCAATAAGATACGTTTACCCTCTTTCTGGAACATATAAGTATTCTTGAAACCATCATGTAAGACCCTCCTATTATATAGTTACGGCTTGGCAAGCAAAATATGGGATGCACACATGGGAAGAATATCACATTCAATCTCATCATAGTATTTATCCCCTACATTGAAAGGTATCCTAGCTCTTTGGGTCACATGCAAACTTCCTTTATCACTAAGCCAATGTAATTTATAAGGCTTAGGATGTGGAGTAGTGTCAAGTTTCTTATGTGCTCAAAACCAAGTTCAAGCACAATTAAAAGACTCAAGAAAACAAGTCACAATTCAATCACAAAACCGGTTCAATGTGGATGAACAATTCACGTGAAACCTTTTAAGATTTGATGGAAAAATGAAGATCAAATGATGTAATTGCAATCCCTATTTGTAATATTCACCAAGTGACAACAAAAAGAGATTAGATTCACGTGAAATCAGAACAAAATGGAAGCACCAAAACCGTGAATTCTACTCTTCCTCTAATTCCAATTCACGCCAACACTAAAGAACAATCAATCTTACAAGATAATTGTCCACAAATTACAATCACAAATAAGTCCAAGAAAGCTTCAAATCCACCCTAGATGTGACTCACTAGAGAAGAAGTGAAGAACAACAAAGAAGGAAATCGATATGACTCACAATTTCTCCTTGTTGCACTCGCCACAATTCCAATTCTTGGGTTGAAATTGATAAGAGGTTTTGAACTAAGGATGAACCCTAATTCCACATGTGAAGTGCTAGGTTTAATCTACAAAATATCGCCTCCCCAAACCCTATTCTAAGAAAGTATTTATACTTGCTACTCCTAAGGTTAGAAAGTGGTCAAAAATTACAAGTTTGCCACTTTTAAGGTGGCTAGTCCTAAATGAAAATTACAAGAAAATAAAAGTGTTCCAAAATGATTACAACATAAATAGTTCATGCAAATGAAAAATATATAAAAGAAATTGGTCTTCAAGATGTCGGTCTTCTTTAGGATTCATCGGCCCAGCTCATCGCCGATTCAGGTCAGTCCATGGATAACCTACAAGCTGAGTCTGAGGGAGTTTGTCCATTACCCTATAAAATATGATAAGTGTGCTTGTTGGAAAACAAAATACAAGAATAATAGAAAAGAGGTTAATTTATAAATAATTACAGGGTTGATTTGCTCAAAATGGGCCTTCATCGCAAAAATTCGAATTCCTTTAGTTCTTGCCCCAATAATAGGTCTTGTCGGATTTTGATTCCTATAATCTCCTCGGGCCTAAAAAAGATTTGTCCTCAAATCTGATAGATCAAATGTAGTAAAGACTTTGTTTCCTCCTAGCAAGCCACCTGAAGAAATATCACTGCAGAATCCTAAAATCTAAAATACCATGGGTGGTGATTGTTTTCTCTCCTCCATTTTTAGGATATATCTCATTTGCAACACAAATAATGCTCCATTATCCAATAAAGTCGTCCCTATATCAACTTGTTCCACTGAAACCATTTCCTCCTTTTCTAACTCATCTGTATGTTGTTGATCCTCATGGTCTTCTAATGGTTGGCTTAACTGCTCATTACCATCTGAAACCTCTGAAGGTGAACATAACTGTCTCTAAATAGTTTGGCTCTCTAGTGGTCTGATCGTTTGACTATGACCATCAAGATCCTCTGAAGGTTGGCACATCGGTGTCTAACAAATTTTATGCTCTAAGGACTGGCTCGTGTCACTAGAGCCCTTAAGAACCTTTGAAGGTTGGCATATCTGCGTCTGCACAGTTTGGTCTTCTGAAGGTTTGATCATGTGGCTATGATCCTCAAGATTCTGTGATGGTTGTTTTATCTGTCTTTGCATCTCCTGGACCTCTGATGGCGACATAGGGTTCAATACTATATGTTTACCATTTTTTTTTAACATATATGTATTTCTATACCCATCATGTAATACCATCCTATCATACAACCATGGTCTACCAAGTAATATATGGGATGTATAAATAGGAAGAATACCACATTCAAGCTCATCATAGTAATTGTCCCCTATACTGAAGGGTACCCTAACCCTTTGGGTCACACAAAGACCATCCTGATCATTCAACCAATGTAATGTATAGGGTTTGGGATGTGGGATAGTTTCAAGTTTCAACTTCGATACTAATGATGCAGCTACAACATTAGTACAACTACCACCATTAATAATAATTACGCACAAGTTTCCTTGTACCCTATAAGAAGTATGGAACAAGTTTTCTCTTTGTCCCTCATCAATGGTTTGAAAGGAAGTCAAGTCCCGATGCAAGATGTTAGTAGACAAATACAGCTCACTTGACATTTTTTTTTGCTTACTAACTTCAACAACCACAATACACTTCACCACACCATGGCAACACACCCTCACATACCCATGATGCTCACACTCAACCAATACAAGAAATTTTTATTGGTACTTCAAGTAAAGTTAAATAAATGAAGCGCACACAATTACTTCTAAGTAGTTAAGAATTAAATTCAACCACAAGTGTTAAGTAATGAGTTCAATTACTTTCACACTTTAATTGTTTTGTTTGAATTCAAATTCTACTACTCAACTTTCCTTATCCTTGCTTTGGTTTCACACCAATTACTTCACAATGGGCAGCACTTAAACATAACTCACCACCACACAACTCCGTTTTTAGCTCACAGTTCAACAATGTTCACACCACCAACAACAAGTAGCTTGACAACACATACAACAACCAACACCAAATGTTAACACCCTTTACTAAATTTACAAAAAAAAAAAATTAAAAATACAACACTACATACAATCCTCCTCAAGCTACGGTACACTTTCCCCACTTCCACACAAATATCAAACTGCAACTCCAACACAAAAAAGGCAGCTCAACTTTCAAATTTAAAATGAGCTCAATAAGTGCAAGATTCCACAAATGGTAAGAAGTTATTTTAAATTCAAATGACATACAGTTAACTAAGACTTAATGTGTGCTTTGAAATTTCAAATTGAATTCTTAATTCACACTTCAATTTTGAATTCAAATCTGAAAATTACAATTGTGATTTCTCCAATTTCTGAAAATGCATACACTACACAATTCCACTTCACAATTGAAACACCACTCTTCCCTTTTACGGTTTTCTATTCATGCACTACACTCTCACACTTTAACCTTAACGTACAGCACCTTACTCCGCACAACTTCTACAAATTCACACCACTTTATAACACCTCAAGTGCAACACACTCACACCGCGACTTACAAAATACACACACAATGCACTTAATTCAAACAACAACAACAACACCTTCTTCTTAATATACACAACACAATACTTCAAGGTGTACACATCCTTGCCACTACACAACTCCCATTCACACCATAAACCACAGGCAATGGCAACAACAAAATTCAAATTTGAAATCACTCCACTAAATGCAACCCTCTCCACAAATGGTAAAAAAACAATTCAAATTCAAAAAACACTTACTCAATGCTACTCAATGAATTGCTTTCAAACTTAAAGAAGGTATTTGAATTTCAAATGGATGCTTATCCTTCCACACACTTTAAATCTGGAAATTGCAAATGCTCCAATTCTGAATTGCACAAGGATTCACACAACACACTCCACAAGCTTCTTCAAACAACACATCAATCACGATATAGATGGGGTAAATTTCAAATTTAGAAATTTGAATGAATAACACACTTCTACTCCTTCCCTTCCACGAAATTGATCAACCACAAGAAGCTACAACAAACCCTTCAATCTAACTCCAACAAGCAACAAATTAGATTTTCAATCAAGACAATTTCGTAACTCAAATCCACAACACACAATTTTGGTTCAAATATGAAGAACCTTAATTGAAGATGATAATCACGAAATTAACCAACACTTAATCCCTACTCTCAAATTTTGCTCTAATACCAAAAGATGATGTGCTCAAAACCAAGTTCAAGCACAATCAAATGACTCAAGAAAACAAGTCACAATTCAATCACAAAGCCGATTCAATGTGGATGAACAATTCATGTGAAACCTTTTAAGATTTGATGGAAAAATGAAGATCAAATGATGTAATTGCAATCCCTATTTGTAATATTCACCAAGTGACAACAAAAAGAGATTAGATTCACGTGAAATCAGAACAAAATGGAAGCACCAAAACCGTAAATTCCACTCTTCCTCCAATTCCAATTCACGCCAACACTAAAGAACAATTAATCTTAAAAGAAAAATCAATCTTACAAGATAATTTTCCACGAATTACAATCACAAATAAGTCCAAGAAAGCTTCAAATCCACCCTAGATATGACTCACTAGAGAAGAAGTGAAGAACAACAAAGAAGGGAATCGATATAACTCACAATTTCTCCTTGTTACACTCGCCACAATTCCAATTCTTGGGTTCAAAATGATAAGAGGTTTTGAACTAAGGATGAACCCTAATTCTACATGTGAAGTGCTAGGTTTAATCTGCAAAATATCGCCTCCCCAAACCCTATTCTAAGCAAGTATTTATACTTGCTACTCCTAGGGTTAGAAAGTGGTAAAAAATTACAAGTTTGCCACTTTTAATGTGGCTAGTCCTAAATGAAAATTACAAGGAAATAAAAGTGTTCCAAAATGATTACAACATAAATAGTCCATGCAAATGAAAAATATATAAAAGAAATTGATCTTCAAGATGTCGGTCTTCTATAGGATTCATTGACCTAGCTCATCGCCAGTTTAGGTCGATCCATGGATAACCCACAAGCTGAGTCTAAGGGAGTTTGTCCATTGCCCTATAAAATATGATAAGTGTGCTTGTTGGAAAACACAATACAAAAATAATAGAAAAGAGGTTATTTATAAATAATTCCAAGGTCGAACTGCTCAAAATGGGCCCTCATTGCCAAAATTCAAATTCCTTTAGTTCTTGCCCTAATGATAGGTCTTGTCGGGTTTTGATTCCTATCAGTTTTAGTTTTGATACTAACGATGTTGTGACCATGTTTGTATAAGTACCACCATCAACTATAAGGACACATAGGTTTCCTTGTACACTACAAGAAGGATGGAACAAATTTTCTCTTTGTTCATCATCCTCAGTAGTAAAAGTAATTATTGTTAGGCGCAATACGTTAGTAGAATGAAACATTTCACTAGACATGATTGTGTTTAAATTCCACAACACAATAATTACCCTTACACTTCCATGGTTCAAGTACAAACCAAGCCACAAATGAATTACATAATCACTTTTAAGTAGTCAAGAATTAAATTCAACTATAAGTGCTTAAGTAATGGGTTCAATTAGTTCCACACTTTAATTACTTATTTGAATTCAAATTCCACTACTCAATTTTCCTTTTCTTGCTTTAGTTCCACACTAATTAAATTCACAAAATGTAGAACCTTAGCACAATCACAAATACACAACTCACCACCACACAAATCCTCTTTTACTTACTATCCTACAATATTCACACCACCAACAACAATTATCTATACAACATACACAACAATCAACACCAAATGGATAGATCCTTCACTAAATTTACAAAGACACAACTCTACACACATACCTCTTCAAGTCACGATGCACTCCCTCACTTCCACACAAAATATCAAACCACAACTACAACAACAAAGGCAACTCAACTTTCAAATTCAAATTGAGTTCAATAAGTGCAAAACTCCACAAATGGTAAGGAGCTATTTCAAATTCAAATGAACACACAATTAAACAATCACTTAATGTGTGTTTGAAATTCAAATTGCTTCCTTAACTCACACTTCAATTATGAAAATCCCAACTACTATTCCTCACTTCTAAAAATACACAAGACAATTTACACTTCTCTAAACAATCACTAAATGTGTATTTGAAATTCAAATTGCTTCCTTAACTAACACTTCAATTTTGAAAATTCAAATATGAAAATCACAACTACTATTCCTCACTTCCGAAAATACACAAGACAATTTACACTTCTCCAATTGATTACAAGAGATCAACACTCTTACTTCTAACAATCCACTTCCAAGACACTACATACTCACAGCCAATGATCAAAGAAAGCCAAGAATGTTACAAGTCTCCAAGTGCACAACAACTAAACATAAGATATCACTTCAACAGCACAATTGAAATAACTCAATTTCAATTCACAATTTAAATCAAGGTGATAATTCAACAAACCCTAATCTCTGAAATCTCAATTGCAACAATCCCTCCTCTTAAACCACAAGCTCTAATACCAAACAATGATATGCTTAAAACCAAGTTCAAGCACACAAAAACCAAGATTGAAAGACAATTAGACAATGTCAATCAACTAGTTCAATAATTGCATTAATCCTCAATGTTGATGAACTGATTCTTCAAATGTTGACGTGATCAATCTTAAATATCCAAATGTGATTAGCTCTGATACCAAAAGATGATATGCTTAAAAGGGGATCTAAGCATATGCAAATAATCTAATTAAACCAATCCTAAATGACAAGATCAAACCGATTCAAAATGAAGTAAAATTGTGTGAACCCTAATTAGTGGAATATGATCCGAAAGATAAAAATCAATGAGATTTAATCACAAAGATGATAATTCTCAATTCAATCACGTAATCAACTCAAGCTCCAAGAGAATTCCAATAAAAATTTCAACAATAAAATCGTGACCCCTCGACACAACAAAGCCCTTCCATGTAAAATAATGTATAGTGAAATTGATGGCAATAACAAGTGACATAAAGCCAATCAATTATATATAATGATAAAAGAGGATACAATTGACACAAAATTCAAATCAAAGAACCACCCTAATTAACCCTAGATATGACTCATGATGAAAAGGAAAAAACAACGTAGGGAATTGATATTACTCACAATTCTCTATGTTGTAACTCGCCACAATTCTATTTTTTGGATTGCAATTGATACAAGCCAATGAAATTAGGAAGAACCTTAATCCCTCACACAAAAAGTGTTTTCTACAAAATTTCAAGTCTATCCCTAAAACCCTACTTAAGCAAGTATTTATATTTGCTCCCTTTAGGGTTAAAATGTCCACAAAATTACAACTGTCATTTTAGGGCGGCCGGTCCTAAAACACTAAAATACAACCAAACAAAATATCCCATAAAGCTTACAAAATAAATGATTCAAAAATAAATTACAAGTACAAAAATAATCTTCAACAAGCTAGCTCTTTAGTAGGATTCGTCGGTCTAGCACATCACCGGTTTAGATCGGTCCATGGATAACCCATAAGCTGAGTGTTAGTGAGTTTGTCCATCACCCTATAAAGCTTGATAAGTGTGCCTTTTGGAAAGCACAAGAAAAGAGTAATAGAAAAGAGGTTAATATATAAATAATTCCGGGGTCGAGTGGTTCAAAAACGACCCTCATCGCCAAGATTTGAAATCCTTTAGGTCTTGCCCTAATGATAGGTCTTGTAGGATTTTGATTCCTATCATTAAAGATGATATGCTTGAAACCAAGTAAAAGCATATCCAATCCCAACTTGAAAGATAATTAGACAATGCCAGTCAAGCTAACTTCCAAATGGTTTGAATTCTCAATGTTTATAATCAATTCTTCAACTAGGACGTGATCAATAATGAAATCCAATTGTGATTAACTCTGATACCAAAAGAAAGTGTGCCTAAAAGGGGGGTTTAAGAACATGCAAATGAACCAAAATATAATCCCTAAAGGACAAGATCAAATTTGGTTCCAAAGGACAACAAATAAACACAAGATAGCACTTCAACAACACAATTGAAATAACTTAATTCCAATTCACAATTCAGATCAAGGTGATAATTCAACAACCTCTAATTTCCGAAATTTTAATTGCAACAATCCCTCCTCTTGAACCACAAGCGCTAATACCAAAAGATGATATACTTAAAACCAAGTAAAAGCATATGCAATCCCAACTAGAAGGACAATTAGACAATGCCAATCAAACTAGCTTCCAAATGGCGTCAATTCTCAATGTTTATAACCAATTCTTCAATTAGGATGTGATCAATAATGAAATCCAATTATGATTAGCTTTGATACCAAAAGATGATGTGCTTAAAACCAAGTTTAAGCACACAAAAACCAATTGAAAGACCAATTACACAATGGCAATACAACTAGTCCTCCAATTGCGTTAATCCTCAATGTTGATGAACCAATTCTTCAAATGTTGATGTGATCAATCTTAAATATCCAAATGTGATTAGCTTTGATACCAAAGATGATATGCTTAAATGTGGATCAAAGCATATACAAATAATCCAATTGAACAACTCCTAAATGACAAGATCAAAATCGGCTCAAATTGGAACGAATTGTGTGAACCTTAAATTTGTAGATAACCCAATTTATGAAATCAATGAAGATTAAAACCACAATGATGATATCTCTCAAATACTTCAAAAATTTAACTCAACATCTAATGAAATCCCAAATCACTAACACACAAAGTAGCCATGAAATCCTCTCAACAAAAGAACGCCACGCAAAACAATATAAGTCAAATTAAAGGCAGTATAATGATATAAAACCAATCAATTTGTAACATAATATGAATGGATTTTGGATCACAAGTGAAACCAAAATCAAAACAATAAGAACCAACCTAATCAACCTTAGATATTACACACTAGTGATGAAAAGGAAAAATCAACTTAGGGAATTGATGTAACTCATAATTTGCTAAGTTGCAAACTCGCTACAACTCCAATTAAATTGAAGTTAATTAAGTGATTCAATTGAGAATTTATCATCCTTGTGGTTTTCATCTCCTTGATTTTATCATTCAGATCATATTACATCAACTAGGGTTCACGTAGATGATAGGAATCAAAATCCTACAAGACTTATCATTACGGTAAGAACAAAGGATTTCAAATCTTAGCTATAAGGGTCCCTTTTGAACAAATCGACCTCGGAATTATTTATATATTAACCTCTTTTCTATTACTCTTGTATTGTGTTTTTTAATAGGCACACTTATCAAGCTTTATAGGGCGATGGACAAACTCACTACTCAGCTTGTGGGTTATCCTTAGACCGACTTAAACCGGCGATGAGCTGGACCGACGAATTCTACTGAAAAGCTAGCTTGTTGAAGATTATTTTGTACTTGTAATTTATTTCTTTGAACTATTTATGTTGTAATTTTTTTGGAAATTTTATTTGGTTATATTTTGTGTTTTTAGGACTAGCCACCCTATAATGGCATAGTTATAATTTTCTGGTCATTTTAACCTTAAAGGGATCAAGTATAAATACTTGTTTAGGTTGGGTTTTGAGGGGCGATTAAACTTGTTTAGGTTGGGTTTTCGTGTGAGAGATTAGGATTTCCTAAGATTTCATAGGACTTTTATCAATTTCAATCCAAATTGGAACTATGGCAAGTTGTAAGATAAAGAATTGTGGGTTTTATCAATTCCCTAAGTTGTTCTTCCTTTTCATCACTAGTGAGTAATATCTAGAGTTGATTAGGTTGGTTTTTTTTGTTTTGATTTTGGTGTCACTTGTGATCCAATATCCATTCATATTATGTTATTAAATTGATTGGTTTTATATCATTAGATTGCCTTCAATTTGACTTATATTGTTTTACGTGGAATTCCATTGATTTAAGGAGAAATTCACGATTTATTTGTATGTGTTGTTAGTTGGGAATTTCATTAGATGTTGAGTTAAGTTCTTGAATTATTTGAGAGATATCATCATTGTGGTTTTGAGCTTCATTGATTTCATAAATCTAGTCATTTTTAAATTTAGGGGTAACACAATTGGTTCCAATTTGAACTGATTTTGATCTTGTCACTTAGGAGTTGTTTAATTGGATTATTTGTATATGCTTTGATCCACTTTTAAGCGTATCATCTTTAATTGATAAGAGCATATGCAAATAAGCCAATGGAAACAACTCCTAATCACAAGATCAAAAACCGGTTCAAATTGGACAATTTGGCATGAACCCTAAAAATTTGAAGATTATCCGATTAATAAGAACAATGTTGATTCAAACCGTAATGATGATATCTCTCAAATAATTCAAGAACTTAACTCAACATCTAATGAAATTCCTAACCAACAACACATACAAATAAACTGTGAATTTCTCCTCAACACAATGGAATTCCACGTAAAACAATATAAGATAAATTAAAGGCAATATAATGATATAAAACCAATCAATTTAATAACATAATATGAATGGATTTTGGATCACAAGTGACACCAAAAAAAAAAAAAAATAAGAGTCAGCCTAATCAACCCTAGATATTACTCACTGGTGATGAAAAGGAAAAAAGAACAATTTAAGGAATTGATATAACTCACAATTCACTAGGTTGCAAACATGCCACAACTCCAATTAGATTAAAATTGATAAGAGTTCTATGAAATCTTAGAAAACCCTAATCTCTCACACGAAAATGTTTGCTACAAATTTCAAGTCTCTCTCAAAACCCTACCTAAGCAAGTATTTATACTTACTCTCTTTAAAGTTAGAATGTCCACAAATTACAACTATGCCACTTTAGGGTAGCCGATCCTAAAATACAAATTACAATCAAATAAAGTGTCCTAAAAGCTTACAACATAAATAGTCTAAAGAAAATAATTACAAGTACAAAAGAATAAAAATCCTCAAAGAGCCAATGCATTGAGGCGATATTGATCACAATGGGCCATTGGATGAGAATCTGATGATGTCCCTAATTGATTAACAATGAGATTCATTTGGCATTTCGTGAAGAGATATCATTATACTTGTAAGATTATCATTCAAATATTTATTAGATAAAGAAAAACAAGTATAAATATGAGTGATTTAGATCATCATTCATATCAAGTTCCATATCCATCTAGGTCGCTAAATAGATTCCTATCATCTCCTCGATCCTTTGAAAGATTTGCCCTTAAAACTAAAGGGTCATTTCTTAGACTAAACCCGGACATCTCTATTGGCCTGTTTTCCTAATTACTAGATGAAACTGAACTAGTCCTGATTTGCTCTTGGAATTTGTGCACCTTAGATGGAGACATAGGTAACGGTACTATTCCAGACCCTCTCATACTAAACATGTAGGTGTTTCTAAAGCCATGATGCAACACCTTTCAATCAAACATTTAGGGCTTACCTAATAGTAAGTGGGGTGCACAGATGGGAATCGCATCACATAAGATCTTATCATGATATTTCTACCCAACACTCATAGGCACCTTTGCCCTTAATGTAACATGCATACTACCCCGATTATCCAACCAATGCATGTTATAAGAGCTAGGATATAGACTAGTAGATAATTGTAATTTGTCTACCACTGCAGTAAATATAACATTTCTTGCAACAACCACTATCTATGATGAGTACACAAAAGTTACCTTTGATCCTACAAAAAGTGTGGAATATGCTCTCTCTTTGTTTGTCCCTAGCACCAAGAGATAAAGTCAGAGTCCTATGCAACACATTAATGGGTAAATACTATTCACTTGTACCCTCCTCATGTGTTTCTATAGTCTGATCATCATAGTATTCTAGCAGTGCTATAGACAGATCTATAGGCTTAGCCTGTTCCTTCTCATCCTTAACTGATAATCAAAATTTTCCACCATAAGGTAGCATATCCTGTGAACTCAAAAATAGCTACTTAGACTCGAGTATTGTCATCAATCTCATAGCATTCAAAGAGACCCTCAACCTTATCCTCCCAATCCAAATAATCATTAGCTGAACCCCTACCATACCATCAAAAGAAGGCATCCATAGCTTCACAAATTCCAATCCCCTAGGTAGCTTAAAATCCCTATTTAGATAGGGATTAACCCCAAAGTTGTTGTCCCTCTCTTCCCTGTAGGGGTGATGATCTCCCTCCATCCTTCTACCTAAATTTCCTCCTCTCTAGAGGTTCTGTGGTGCTACTCGAGGTGGTGCCTGAGGGTTTACCACTGATGGTTGTGGTAATGTCATCTTATCAATCTTGGTTTCTAAAGTAGCAACAATGGTCATAAGATCCTATAGTTGTTCTTCCAATGTCCTCCTACCTGTGGTGTTATGACCTTGACCTCCATCAACCTAGCTATTAGCCTCATTGCCAATTCCTCCATTCACATTGTCGTTGGACATGTTTGTGATTTGATGAAGTATTTCCACAAATTACAACACACTCCTTTAACAACACAAACCTACACATTTAACAACCACGATAATATAATAAGCTCACATTGCAAGAACTTTAAAACACATGGAAATAATTTTTAGTACTTCCAGTAAAGTTAAATAAATGAAGTAAACATAATTACTTTCAAGTAGATAAAATTAAATTTAAGTACAAGTGTTTAAGTGATTGGGTTTAATTACTTTCACACTTCAATTACTTGCTTGAATTTAAATTCTACTACTTAACTTTCCTTTTCATACCTTGGCTCGTCACTACTTAACTTCACAATGGGCAACACTTAAATACAATCACAAATGCACAACTCACCGCCACATAACTCCCCTTTGTGCTCATAGTTCCACTATGTTTACACCACCAACACCAAGTATCTATACAACACACTCACACCACAACTTAAACTCAAAAAAAGGCAACAAAAAATTTCAAATTCAAATCACTTCACTAAATGCAATCTTTCCACAAATAGTAAGAAGAAAATTTAAATTCAAATAGTCATTTACTCATCAATCACACATTAACTTTTTTCAACTTAAAAATGGTGTTTGAATTTGAAATAATTTTCTTTTCTCCACACTTTTCAAATCTAGAAATGGTAAAAGACAACCACAATTCCAAAATCATCAACACTCCATTCACTCTTCTTTTCTTTCAAAATTCAAAGTACAATTCCAAAATCATCAACTCTCCATTCTTGTTTTCAATTTTTTTTTCCACTTTTTCCAAGTGATCACAAGGAAACACTACTCTTCCTCACGGCAAGCTTAAGGACACTAATTCTTTGATCTAAGACCAAATGATGATGTGCCTAAAATCAAGTTTAAGCACACAAAACCAAGATTGAAAGACAATTAGACAATGTTAATCAACCTAGTCATTCAAATGGTGTCAATTCTCAATGATTGTAAACCAATTCTTCAAATGTCAACGTGATCGATATAGATATCCAATGTGATAAGCTCTTATACCAAATGATGATGTGCCTAAAATGGGGTTTAAGCATATGCAAATGAACCAAAATATAATCCCTAAAGGATAAGATCAAATTTGGTTCCAAAGGACAGCAAATTGCGTTAACCCTAGTTGATGTAATATGATCCGAATGATAAAATCAAGGAGATGAAAACTACAAGGATGATAAATTCTCAATTAAATCACTTAATCAACTTAAATTCCAAGAGATTTCCAACCAATCACACACAAAAATAAAGATGTAACCCTCCTCACAACAAAGCTAATCCACGCTATAAAATGTAAGAAAAATTGATGGTAATGACAAGTGCTAAAACTAATCAATCTTATATCATTACAAAGAAGATACAATTGATATCAAATTTAGATCAAGATATGCTTAAAACAATTGACATCAAATTCAGATCTACTCAAGTTCACCCGTTAGGATCTAATATGCTTAAAACCAAGTTTAAGCACACAAAAACCAAGATTGAAAGACAATTAAACAATGTCAATCAACCAGTTCAACAATTGCACTAATCCTCAATGTTGATGAACCAATTCCTCAAATTTTGATGTGATAAATCTTAAATATCCAAATGTGATTAGCTCTGATACCAAAAGATGATATGCTTAATAGGGGATTTAAGCATATGCAAATAATCTAATTAAACCACTCCTAAATGACAAGATCAAACCCATTCAAATTGAAGCAAAATTGAGTGAACCCTAATTGATGGAATATGATCCAAAAGATAAAAATCAATGAGATTAAATCACAAAGATGATAATTCCCAATTGAATCACATAATCAACTCAAGCTCTAGGAGAATTCCAATCAAAAATTCAATAATAAAATCATGACCCCTCTACACAATAAGGCCCTTCCACGCAAAATAATGTATAGTGAAATTGATGGCAATAACAAGTGACAAAAAACCAATCAATTATATATAATGATAAAAGAGGATACAATTGATGCCAAATTCAGATCAAAGAACCACCCTAATCAACCTTAGATATGACTCACTAGTGATGAAAAGGAAAACACAATGTATGGAATTGATATTACTCACAATTCTCTATGTTGCAACTCGCCACAATTCCAATTTTTGAATTGGAATTGATAAGAGCCAATAAAATTAGGAAGAACCCTAATCCCTCACACAAAAACTATTTGTTGCAAAATTTCAAGTCTATCCCTAATACCTTACTTAAGCAAGTATTTATACTTGCTCCCTATAGGGTTAAAATGTCAACAAAATTATAACTATGCCACTTTAGGGTAGCCGGTCCTAAAACACTAAAATACAACCAAACAAAATGTCCTACAAAGTTTACATAATAAATGGTTCAAAAAATAAATTACAAGTACAAAAATAATCTTCAACAAGCTAGTTCTTCAGTAGGATTCATCGATCCAACTCATTGCCAGTTTAAGTCAGTCCATAAATAACCCACAAGCTGAGTCTTAGTGAGTTTGTCTATTGCCCTATAAAGCCTAATAAATGTGCCTGATGGAAAACACAATACAAGAGTAATAGAAAAGAGGTTAATATATAAATAATTTTAGGGTCGAGTGGTTCAAAAAAGACCCTCATCGCTAAGATTTGAAATCTTTTGGGTCTTGCCCTAATGATAGGTCTCGTAGGTTTTTTATTGCTATCAGATCCTCTTCATCTCCCCCATCAATTCCTCAAACATCACTCGACTTTCTCCTCCAGTAGTGTTCTGTCCCGACATAATTATAAAATTTACAGCAATAATAAGATCACAAGTACAAGAAATATATATGTAAGTTCCTCACACCCACTCGTGTATTGCTCATAAACGATATGCTCACAATTCCACTCTTGTATATCTCTCACAAAATATGCTCTCACAACCTACTTTTTGTAATTCTTTAGCTAGGAACTCGAGTTGGAACTCCTAAACCCAAATTACTAAGTCAACACTAATGATTACTATTCGGCTTAAGTCACGTGAATGAAGGAGTACTAACTATACAATCCAATTGATTTGGAAAAGATTCATCACTGAATAGATATGCAATCAAACTCAAAAGGAAAAGATCACTATGGAACCGATTGTTCAAGGGATGTGTACAATTCGGAATTGGAAACAATTGATATGGAAAGTAAATTGAATCAATAAGCTATCTTATGATTTCAGCAATTGCAATTCTTTTATAGCTGAATTCTAATTTTTTTTTTTGAATATCGATTCTTGATTCTTTCTTTTGCAACCAAATTGATTCTCTTTTTTTTTTAGATGAACTATAAATTAAATACAATTGATTGTTTAAGGAAAAACCTAGATATCGTTGGTCTTAATGAATTGTAATGACCGAACAAGATTTTTTTTTATGTGAATTCTAAATGTGAATATGGAAAACAATAATAGACGAATATGGAAAAAGAACAATAGACGATTGTGGAAAGGAACAACAGATGAATATGGAAAAGAACAATAGACGACTATGGAAAAGAACAATAGAAAAATTAAAGAAGATGATAGAATTTACATAATTCAAGAAGCCAAAGCTCTGATACCAAATGATGCGTGAAACCCTAAGTGTATTAAACTTGGCACCCCGATGATGTTAGTTGGTTTCAATTACCCTGAGGATCGTCTTGAATAAGCGATATGTAACTAGACCCCAATCAAATCTATTGACTGAAAACTAAGTTATTAAGAGGTATTCTTAGTAATTTAGTTAAGAATTCTATAGAAAAGTTCTTTTGCAAAAGAACAAAAAGAGACTTTTCATTCACTCACAAAAATGATGTGTGTTTTCATTCCATAATAAGCTATCCATGGTCGACCCCCTTTACACGGCATATATAGTACACGAATCTAATATGGAAAACCTAACACAATATGGAAATCCTAAGTTGTCTAATCTATCCTTATCTTTATGTCACTGAATAGGCAATTAAATAATATAAACTATAAACCAACAAATAAAAATCAACATAAACCAAATGTGTCTCTATTTTAGCGATTCACTAAAAATATTTATTGTCTCTAAATTATTTCATCCTTCCATGGTCATGTGAATCAAGTTGACACATGTATGTTTTTCTTCTATGCAGCTTGATTCCTTGGCTTACAAGTCCATGACTAGTCCTTGTTGAGCTTCATTCATCTTTTTAGCTCTAGCTCAGGTCATCGAGCCTCCAATACTATGTAATGGATCATGAGGTTTCAACTCCTTTCTTTGTGATGCTAGCCGATCCTCATCAGATGAGGTTATGTGTGACATGGTACCGATGCAGGCGAGCCACATACTATTAGGGCGACCCTGGCAATTCGAAAGGAAGATTATGTATGATAGGTACAATAATCGTTATTCTTTTGTATTACATAAAAGGAAACTGGTTTTCATGCTTTCAAAAACCATGGGAAGCTAGTGAAGATCAGATGAGAATTGCAAAGGATTTTAGAGAAAAACACTCAAGTGCACGAGAGAAAAGTGAAGAGAAAAAAGAAAAGAGTGAGTGACAAACACTGGTGAGCTATGAGAGAAAAGAGTTTGAAACAGTGAGGGGGAGAGAAAATGACTAGAAAACGTGAGGTTAAGATTACAATGTTGGCGAGAAAACAACTACTTATACTTATGTATAAGGATGTTTATTTTACTTATACTAACACTAACCTTTCGTTGCCTAGTATGGCGTTTTCTTTTGGCTTTGTGATGGGTACAAATGGCATAGCCGTGGATGAGAAGAAATTGGATGTGATCTAAGAGTTGCCAATTCCAAAGGGATGTATCAAAATCATGTTTCATCCAAGAGAAAAGGTTTGGTTACATTTGACAAAAGAAAGATTTACATTGCAACAAGAGCCTAAATTACATCCTAGAGGAGAGGGACCTTTCTAAGTCTTGAAGTGCATCAATAACAACACCTACAAGATTGATTTGTTGAGTCACAATGGTAATGTAAGCGCAATTGTAATGTTTTTAATCTTACTTTTTATAATGCAGGTGATTCGAGGATGAATCTTTTCGAGGAAGGGAGAAATGATGAGGATTAGCTAGCATAAAAAAGGAAGGAGCCAAAATCCCATAATCCATTACATGGTATTGGAGGCCCAATGACCCGAGCTAGAGCTAAGAGGATAAATGAAGCTCTACAAGGATTAGTCATGAACTTGTAAGCTAAGGAGTCAAGCTATACTGAAGGAGAACCAACATATGTTAACTTGATTCACGTGACCATGGAAGGATGAAATAATTTAGAGACATTAGGATAATTTTATTGAACCGATACACGAGAGACATATTTGGTTTGTTTTGTTCTATTTGTTTAGTTTGTAAGTTATATTATTTAGTTATCTACTCTATTACGTAAGGATAAGGATAGATTAGGTAACTTAGGTATTCCATATTGTATTCGGTACTATATATGCCATGCAAGGGGGCCGACCAAAGACACATGTTTATTGAATGAAAAAAACATATCCTTTTTCATGGGAACAATGAAACCCTTTTTGTTCTTTTAGAAAAGAACTTTTCCATAAGAATTCTTAACCGAATTGCTAGAAATACCTTTTGATAACTTAGGTTTTAGTCAACAAGTGTGATTGGGGTCTAGTTACGCATTGCTTATTCAAGACGATCCTTGGGATAATTGAATCAAATAGCGTCGTCGGGGTTCTAAGTTTAATATACCTAAGATTTCACACATCAAGCAGGAACTGTATGGATAGGACTATCCCTTAGACCTTTTGTTATACCTGTAAGTAGAGAGGGTATAGATCATTTAAGTGTGGTACTCAACATACTTAGGCAACTACAGCCTCACTAGCTCCACAGCCAATAAGAACTTCACCTAGAGGAACACTAGGTAGAAATTGAAATGTGGGACTAAGATAGAGGGCACCTGATAGAGTGTTTACATTAATACAGTAGCAGCAACAGGATTCCCATGATCAAGATACCATAGTAGGTATACTGCTCATAAACTCAAATGCTACCTATGTACTGTTTGACACTGGTGCAATACATATCACCTATATTTTTGAATATATGCAGATTAAAACTTGTTGTATTGGAGAATGCTATGATTGTAAATACTCCATTTAGAGTAGAGTGAAATTAGATCAAATGTGTAAATATGTAGAGATTGTAATACATGGCAAGAAAATGCCAACTGAATTGATTGTATTAGAGATGATAGAGTTTGATCTAATTTAGGGGTAAATTAGTTGTATAAGTATCATGCCACAATAAATTGTAACAATCTAGTGGTTAAGTTTGATTTTCCAGATAAGGAGCAAATAGTACATAAGTTAGATCCATAAAGGCTTGCGACTCTTCTAACATACGAGTTGTGGAATAAGGGAAGATTGTCAACTTTATTAGTAGAAACAGGATAGGTTAAGGAATTGAGAACTATGCATGTACTAAATGAGTACACAAATGTTTTTCCTAAGAATTTGTCAGGTTTACCCCCAGCCAAAGAGATGGAGTTCTGTGTTGATCTTGTACTAGGAACAACACCCATATCTAAAGCACCACACAGGATGACACTTACCAAACTATTTGAACTAAAGACTCAACTTCAAGAGCATCAAGATAGTGGGTTTATTAGACTAAGTGTCTCACCATGGGGTGCTCCAATGCTATTTATCAAGGAACAGGATGGGAGTATGAGGCTGTGATAAACTACAGAGAGCTAAATCGAGTTACAATCAAGAACAAATATTCTTTCTCTAGGATTGATGACCTATTTGATCAATCACAAGGAGTTCAAGTCTTTCAAAAAATTGACTTGATATCAAGATACCACCAGTTAAGAATCAAGGAGAAAGATATATAGAAAACTACTTTTAGGACTCGGTATGGGCATTATGAGTTTCAAGTGATGCCTTTTGATTTGAAAAATGCTCCAGCAGCCTTCCTAGACATTATGAACAGAGTTCTCAGATACTTGTTAGATCAATTTATAGTGGTTTTTATAGATGGTATCTTTATCTATTCCAAAAGTAGAGAAGAACATGAAGCACATCTCAGAACTATATTGGAAAGACTCAAGGAAGAAAAGCTTTATGCAAAATTTAGTAAGTGAAAATTTTGGTTAGAACAAGTACCCTTCTTAGAACATGTTGATGTGCCTAAAACTCAGGTCTAAGTACATACAAATGAACCAAAGGAACAACTTTCATTCACAAGATAAAAACCGGTTCGAAGGGCACAAAAATTATGTGAACCCTAAATGAAGTATGTGAACCGATTGCTATATTTCATGAAATGAATATCACAATGATGTATTCCTCAATGATGATCATAAACTATACTTGACAATCAAGTGAATAATACACAAGATCAACAAGAACAATTCCAAAATCCTCCTTTCTAACAAGACCCAATTCACGCTACAAGATAAAGCAAAGTTTGATGGTAATAACAAATGCTAAGAACCAATCAATTAAGTAGTAATAATTTGATTACAAATGCAATCAAATTTGACCAAGAAACTTCCAATTCAACCCTAAATATTACACACTAGAGAAGAAAAGAAATCACAACAAAATGAAATTGATATGACTTACAATTTCAAGTGTTACATTTGCCATAATCTTAACTCTTGAGATTGAAATTAATAAGAGGAAAGTTGAACTAGGAAACCCTAATGTTCTCACGTTAAAGTGAAGTGTTTATTTTGAAAAATGGCCTCCCAAAACCCTACTTTAATTAAGTATTTATACTTACCCCTTTAGGGTTAGAAAGTATACAAAATTACAACTATGCCACTTTTAGGGTAGCCAGTCCTAAATGAGAATTACAAACAAAATGAAAGTGTTCCAAAAGTAATTACAACATAAAATAGTCTATAGAGAAATTACAAAGTACAAAATATTACAAATCTTCACGAGCTAATGCTTCAAAATGGAAACAATCGCTGTGGGCCTTTGAATACAAATCCGATGATGTCCCATGGCCATCAACTAATGTAGGACATGTTGGCATCCCATGGCTAAATATTATTGTACTTGTAAGATTATCTCAAATACTTATTAGATAAAAAAAATGAAGTAAAATATGAGCGATTTGGATCATCATCCAAATCTAGTTCTGAAAGCATATACAGTGCCGGAAAATTTCCCATCACATGTGGTGAATAAGAATGGAATATCGATAAACCTTAAGAAGGTAAAGGCAATAAGTGACTGGCCAAGACCAAGAACTATAACAGAAGTAAGGAGTTTTCTAGGATTAGCTAGGTAGTACAAACACTTTGTAGAAGGATTCTCCTAGTTAGCCACTCCCTTGACTCAACTGACAAAGAAAAAGGCCCAATTTGTATGGAGTGAGGAGTGTGAGAGCTACTTCACAACATTGAAAAATAAATTAATGATAGCTCCTATGTTAGCTCTATCAAAGATAGGAGAAGAGTTTGAAGTATTCAATGATGCATTAAATCAAGGTTTAGGGTGTGTACTTATGTAAAATGGGAAATTCATTACATATGCTTCTCACCAACTGAAATAATATGAGAAGAATTATCCCATCCATGACTTAGAATTAGCTATTATGATTTTAGCACTAAAATTGTGGAGACAGTATCATTATGGGGAGAAGTGTAAAATCTTCATAAACCATAAAAGTTTGAAGTATTTGTTTACCTAGAAGGAGTTGAATATGAGGCAAAGAAGGTAGCTAAAACTAATAAATGATTATGATGTGGAATTCAATATCATCTTGGAAGAGCAAATGTGGTTGCAGATGCTTTAAGCAGGAAGAAACACATAAATATTGTAGGATTAATCACATCTTAGAAGAAGATATGGATAAGCTAAAATTGAAGTGCTGACTCAAGAAGTGGAAATAGGTTGGCTACACTTAGTATCCAACCCAATCTTCTAGACCAAATTAAAATTGCATAAATGGAAGATCTTGAAATTCAAAAAATAAGGAACAAATTAGAATAGGGTGAAGCCACATAATTTGTGTCAAGCACCGAAGGAGTAGTTAAGTATGGTAACAGATAGTGTGTTCCAAATAACATAAAATTAAAGCAAAAGATTATGAAGGAAGCCCATTACTCAGGGTACACAGTATACCCAGGAAGCACCAAGATGAATAAGGATCCCAAGAACACTTATTGGTGGAAAAATATGAAATAGGAGATAGTTTAATATATGTCCAGGTATCTCACCTGTCAACAAATAAGGATTGAATACCAGAGGCTAGCTGGTGAGTTACAACCTCTTCCTATACCTAAATGGAAGTGGGAACATGTAACTATGGATTTTATCATAGTACTCTAGAGAATAAGGGAGAAATATGATGCAATTTGGGTGATAGTAGACAGATTGACCAAGTCTACAAATTTCTTGCCAATTAGAGTGGATTATAGACTAGAAAAACTTGCTCAAATGTATATTAAAAAGATTGTCATGTTAAACAGGATATTAACTATGATTACATCTGACAGGGATACACGTTTTGTGAGCAAGTTCTAGAAAAATCTGCATTAAGCTTTAGGAACCAAACTTTAGTTAAATACATCATTTCATCCTCAAATAGATGAGTAATCTAAAAGAACTATTCAAATTATAGAAGATTTACTACAAGCTTGTACATTAGATTAAGGGGGTAATTGGAGTGATCATTTACCATTAGTAGAATTTTCTTATAACAACAGTTACCAGGCTACTATACAAATGGCTCCTTATAAAGCATTTTATGGAAGGAAGTGCAGATCTCCCTTACATTAAGTGGAAGAAAGATGAGTATTGGGCTCGAGATAGTATAAGAAATAACAGGCAAAGTTAAAATCATAAGGCAACAAATCCTATGCCTAGAGTGACTAGAAAAGTTATGTAAACAAACGGCGATGCCCTCTAGAATTTCAAGTGGGAGATAAAGTCTTATTGAAGATATCTCCAACTAAAGGGATAATTAGGTTTAGACTACGGGGTAAGCTAAATTCAAGATATGTGGGTTCATTTAAAATTCTACAGAAAATCAAAACAATTGCATACAAGTTAGCACTATCGCTAAGTCTGGTCGGAGTACATAATGTGTTTCATGTGTTAATGTTAAGAAAGTTTATACAAAACCTAAATCAAGTGATGGCCTTAGAACCTTTGAAGGTACAACTAGACTTGTCTTCTATAAAGAGACCTATGAGGATAGTGGATACTAAGGAACAAGTTTTGAGAAGAAGAAGTATTCCTTTGAAGTATTCCTTATAATTCCAACCACCTAGAGAGACTGAGTAAACAAAGAGAGAGAGAGCTTATCTAGGAAAACCTAAAGCAATCTGAGGAGGTAATGTGGCGAAGAAAAAGGTAATGGTTTAGAAACCTTGCAAGTGGAGACCAATCACAAAACAATTTTTTATTGTATAGGGAACGTAAAGACAAGGGAATTCTCGGATCAAAGAGTTAACACGCAAGAAGTTTGATGTAAGTATTCTAACTTACATTAATTGATGAATATTTACATATTTTAAAGATGTAATGGAGTCTAAGGATAAAAATGAACAAATTTGAGGGAATTTGGAGTTAAATATTAAGATTCGTAGGTTTGGCCGAGTAAAAGTATATCAAGAGATACATAACCATCCAACACGGTTGTATTGCCCCCATGTTAAAATGATAAGAACACGGCCTCCCAACACAGTCATGTTTCGACCATGTCGAGTCCAAAAGTCATGCTGAGAAATACATGACCTTCTAACACAGTCGTGTTTTGACCGTATTAAATTAAGAGAAACACGACCTCCTAACATGGTTGTGTTCCAACTGTGTTGAAGCTAAATCTCACCGAAAGATATACAACCTTTAACACGGTCATGTACTAGCCTATGTTAGGTAACATGACCTCTAACATGGTCGTGTTAAGTGATGAATGTTATATTATATATAAAATTATCTTCTTAATTAACCAAGTTCCACATAACCAAAATGATTAGTAAAACCTTAGATGACTTAATAGAATAAGAGGAATTAGGAGAGTTATATTATGCTGCATTAGTACTAAGATTAGTGTGTTGATTATACAAATATCAACTTAGCTCAAGTTTGGGACAAAAAGTGTGCAAGATTCCAGGTACGTGTTTACTTTGTTTATTGTATGTGATTGTTAGAAAGCTATCCAATGAGTTATATGTGGAATAATGAAATACTAAGAGACAAAGTGATTTATATGATATCATAAAGTAATACAGTGTTATGTGAATGGAATAAGATATGTTGCTTGTACTTGGCTTGGCTTAAGGGCCCATAGTGGTAGATCCCTAAGGGGTACCTCGATGATCGGTATGCCGCATTGTCCCTAGTAGAGCCGTGTATAAAAATTATCAGAGGTAGATTAGGGTTTGATAGGGCTTATAGTGATAGCGCCCATTAGGGTTAGATGGGGCCCATAGAGGCAGTTCCCATAGGACAAAACTTGTATGTACCGAGCTCATGAGTACCCCTATGTGTTATAATTCATTTTGGTATTGATATGTAAACTGAATTGTGAATATGTTGTGGATAAATGCTACTTATATGCATGTGATATTAATGTGGTATGTCATGTGCATGTGGATGTGGTATTCACGTACTAAACTTAGACTCACCCCCCTTCCTATATATATATATTTTTAATTGTAGACAAAAATGATGAATAACTAGAATATGATGAGAACGGAAACTTGATGGGACATTACATAGATGATAGGGGAAGAGAATACTATTACTATGTGGAAAAAGAGTGACTAGAATTATGAACATTTGTAAATGGATGTATTATGGTTAAATTGAAGTTATAGAGACAAATTTCAACTTGAGATTTTGTTGTTAAATAATGATATTTGGAATAACTTACCTATGTGCCATTCCTTTGATTATTGTTATAGTAGTATAATGGATAATATATATGAGCAGATTTGAAGTATAATGGTGTTTTTAAACCTTAGCGTTTTGCTTGGTAGTAATAACACGTGGTGGGTTGTGATACTCCAGGTTACAGTATATGGTAAATATCTTTGCCGGGGTGATGTCAACACATCTATATGTCATGACTGTATAAAGACAGCATCCCAGGAAATAATTCAATTATGTCCCGATCGGCGATATGCAGTCATATGGTACGATAAGTGCATGTTCCGTTACTCTGATTCGTATATATTCGGTTCTGTTGAAGAAGTGCCTTCTGCTATCCTTTACAACTTAATGAATGTGACCGATCCGGACCAATTTGGTCAGTTGGTTATGAAATCACTGAGTGAAGTGATCGCGAAAGCGGTTAATAGTGAGAGTGGAAAGAAGTTTGCGGTCGGGAAGGCCGACTTCACAAAATTCCGCACGCTATACACGCTTGCGCAGTGCATGCCAGACTTAGAAGCGGCGGATCGTCACAGTTGCCTTGAGCAAATAAGTTCACAACTTCCATTAGATAAGCTAGGAGCAAGATGCTTGGCTCCTAGCTGCAACGTCAGGTTTGAGTAGTACCCCTTTATGATGCATCTGCTGTAGCCGTCCCACGACCTGCTCTGGTCCCGGTTCAGCCTCCACCTTCTCGCGGTCCTCCTCCACTGCTTCCAGTAACAAGTAAAGGTAATGTAAGGTTTGTACTGCAGGTTGTATAAACAGGTGTCTCGACACAGCGATCAAATATTTTACAATTAGATTAATACATTGGAAAAGAGAAAACTTATTTAAATATGATGTTAACAACTCCAGGGAGCCACTTGTCATAAAAATGTCATGATACACGCGTGTATGTTTCATGATATAAGAAGACAAGATGCTGTACAAGACTTAGGTCACCAGGATTTTTATCCCTGCATTTATAGAATTTTAGGACTTGAACATGTAACAGCTTGACCCAGTTTTTTGAGATTATGCTTGAAGTTCATAGCAATTTAATGAAATTCAAGATCACTCCTATTGAATAATGTCTCATGCCAGGATTGAACTAAAAAGTTTATACCGATTCCTGTTGCTACTTGACATGGACATCTATGCTGTAATAATTTTGTGCTATAGCTTGTATAACTGGCCTTTCATGTATAAACTTCCATTTCAATCTATGCATGCTCCCCTGCTTTACTTTAGTCCTGTAGTAAATTAATATGTGAAATACGTTAGATCAACATTTTCTACGAACTTAGAAGTAGAACGAGCAGCATAAATACTTAAAGAGTATTTCAGATTTGCAGCACCCTTGATTAGTGGCGAATAATGTAGATAGACATCCGTTGTATTTACGAAACGACTGCTATTTGTTTCAATTACATTCGGGTTGCTCGCTGAATCCAACGATATAGAAATTACAATGGAGAATTCTATCTACATGTTCCTGATATCGGATAGGATATATTGCACAAATCACCCTTAAGAATTTTGAAAATTGCATGAATCCTCAACATTTTTAAAAGTCAATACTTACCCTATAAAAAAATTAAGTCTGCAAATTTTTGCTAAAATGGGCAATGCGTGGCAATTAAATGATTATGTTTAATTAACTAAAGCAAAAAATATTAAAAAGAAAAAAAAAAGAAAAGAAAAACACAAGAGGAAAAAAGAAAAAAGAAAAAAGAAAGAGTAACAGATATGGGCACAAAGAAGAACCATGCAAAACATAAGCTAGATCTAGAAAAGTGAAAACCAGGGTGTCCAAGAAAATATCATAAGAAAATTTATGAGAAACCAAAGAAAAAGTAGCAAACTTAACAAGAAGAGAGGATTATTAAAGATTAACGAAGGCCCACACAAAATTCACACTACATCTGGAAACAAAAAAGAATAAGGCATGCAAGGAAATAATAGAAGCACAAAATTACATGCTCATTCTTTGCTATAGAAGCATTGAAATGCTCATTGTGGTTGAAATTAATTTATACCATAGCACAAAGATTATAGGGCTTCAACTTTCTGACTCATTTCAGCATAAGATGTGATTATATTTAAAACTAATCAAATGATTAATGTAGGAAGAAAGTTTTCAATAGCTATAATAATTGCCATTATAGCAGCAATTGCAACTAGTGTTGTCCTCATTCTCATTGGATATTGCTTCTTTCGAAGAAAAGCAACAGACCAGGTCCTCATGAGACAATATGAAAGTGGTAAACAACATTACCCAAGCTTTAAGCTCCTTAAATAGTCTTCGGATGTTTTCCTTCAAAACATGCCATACTACCACTTATCTAAAATTCAATGTACTATTTCTTTTGAGTAGTTATAGAGTACATGAGCAATGTTAAGTCGTTGAAATTTGACTTAAACGCAATACAAGCTTCCACAAATAATTTTAACTATGACAACAAGCTAGGAGGAGGTGGATTTGGTGCAGTTTATAAGGTAAAGCACACCCTAATGTCCCACAACTTAAACACCCCTTTGATTTACAATATTCAATAACGGATCCATTAAGCAAAAAAGAATCTCATTATTAATTAAGAAAAATGTAGGTACACTAGCTAACGAACAAAATATAGCTGTGAAGAGATTATCTCACAGCTCAGGGTAAGGTGTAAATGAGTTTGACATTTATATTTAAAGTTTATTACAGTATCATAGACAAAGTCTGAACATTTTATCTCAATTTAATTAAGTGACCCGCTTGATGATCATTATATATAAGACCACATCAAATATAAGAGTTTTAAACTTTCAAATCAATTCATTGTAGTTATGGAGTTTGTCATCGATAATTCTTTTTTTTTTTTTTTTTTGTAAAAGCATTTATGTGTGTTAAAAAATGCATGGCTGACAAAGTAAATGTGAAACTTAGATTTTAGACGTCAAAAATTATCATTTACTTGACATTCACATTATCTTTATGATCTCATCATGTTAGTGAAAATGCATTTTTTTCTTTTAGTTAGTTAGATAACTTCTCTTGTTTATTAAATTTTGCTTCAACATTTATTGTACATTTCTTAGTGTCAATCATGTAATTTTGCAGATCCACAAAAGAAAACACTATTAGATTGGAGCATACACTATAAAATTATAATAAGCATTGCAAAAGGAATACTTTACCTTCATGAAGATTCTTGACTTCACAACATACATTGTGATCTCAAAGCTAGCAATGTTCTATTGGATGATGAGATGAATCCAAAGATTTCTAATTTTGGCATGGCAAAGATATTTAGAACGAATCAAATGGAAGGAAACACAAATAGAGTAATGGGAACATAGTGAGTTTGATTCAAATGTTCTACCATTTGCCTTGTCTTTTTAAAATAGTTGGGGTTTCATTTTATTACATATGATTTACAATGATTTTACTTGTAAAAATTAGCACATTATATGATTATTCTTCACCTAGCACGTAATTTGCTCTAGTTGTCATTTGTAGTGGTTATATGGCTCCAGAATATTCAATGCATAGTCAATTTTCTTTGAAGATAGATGTCTATAGTTTTGGAATATTGCTTCTAAAGATAATAAGTAAAAAGAGGAGCAACTACTTATGCCAATATGATTGCATCGAGATTCTTCTGAGATTTGTAAGTTGAACTTCACTAATTTTCTTTTCAAATCTGATATTTTATAATGTATAAATAGGTTTGAGAAGTTTATGATGATCCATTTAAATTTTTCCTAGGTATGGAAACATTGGAGAAGTGGTACACCTAAAGCTGTAAACCCACAATTAGGTGATTCCTTTTATAGGAGTGAAGTTATCAGATGCATTCATATTGGCTTACTATACGTTCAAGAAAATCTAGCTAATAGACTTACAATGGCTACAATTGTCCACATGCGTAATAATCAAACTGCTTCCATGGTAGCACCTCAACAACTAGCATTGTTCTTTAACAATAGGACAAAGGCCATGGGTACAGTCAATTTAAAAGCTTTGAGCTCTTCTAAATCAATAACATTGTTTGTGAATAAAGTATCCATCATCGAATTATGCCCATGATAAAAGCAAATAAGCAATGCTGCTTGCTTACTTTAGTTGCGCTTACTTTTGTTGAAACAGATATATGAACCATCAAGAACTTTTGAAGCCAATGCTTGAAGGTGGAATTAAGAAGAAACTAGTGTCTAACATTGCAACTAGAAACTAATACAACATGTTGCTATTTATAGGCTCTATTTGAATTTTTATATATATATATCTTTTTTATATTTTATTTTTATTTGATATGTATCTATTTGAATTAAATGTTTGAGTAATCGTTTGATCTATATTTGATTTAATACTATTTTAATAGGGATTTATTTATTTATTTTTAATAATTTGATGTCCTAAAATTTTTGAAAAAAATATATGAAAATTTAAAGAAAATAAGCAAAATGAAAAATACTTTTAGGTCGAGATAGCGAAAATAATAATCTTGCTATATTAAAAATTTTAAGAAATTTATGACGAAAATTCAAACATCGTAATGCGTGGATATTATTTTAATAATTTTTTATAATAATAGGTATTAAAAAATAGAAAATTTGGAAAGAAAAACCATTGCAAAGAAAAAGGATAACAAACGTAGCATTTTATATTTTATGAAATATATTATCAAATAAATTTAGAAAGCAAAGTAATCGAGTAATATTCGTATATAGGTATATAAACAGGTAAATAACAATAATTGTAAGTCCTAACTTCAGTTTGTGTAATTTAAATTAAAAGAATAAATTCTCCGAAATATAAATTTGCAAACAATATTTGGTTAAATAAGGAAATTAATTGAAACTGTAGATTCAAGAAATCCAAATGAAAATTTCAAGCAAATATTGATGCTCGGAATAATCAAATTAATTTAGACATAAATTTTCGTAATAAAATGCTAAAAATATAAAATTTAAAGATATCAGTATACGCATGCGTAATATAAAATGCTAAAAATATAAAATTTAAAGATATTAGTATACGCATGCGTAATATAAAAAAAAATCGAAACAATTGTAATAGAAGATAAAATATATCCATAATTGCAAAAAAAAAAAAATAAATAAATTAACTTTTCAAAATATGTTGCAACATCCCATCCTTTCTTCCACGATAGAAACAGACAACAGGTGTAGATCAGTCACCCATCACGTCACCGGTGCTAGGTCATGTTTGGAGTCGTCCCGTCCCTGTCCCTTCTCTCCTCCTTTTCTTTTTCTTTCCTTTTTTCTTCTTCTTCTCCTTCCTTGGCCACGTCTTCCTCCCCTGCCCTTCCCCTGTCCCACTTTTCCCTTCCTTCCTTTTCCCCTCTCGTTTTCCCCCAAATCTCCCTTCCTTCTCTTCGGATCATCATTGTACCAAGTAATGATACTTTAGTTGGGGTTTAGTAATTTTCTGGTGGAGATCATCATCGTTGAGTCAGAATAAAGAAGCTAAACCGGTTGTTCCCTTAAAACCCTTTATCTGTTAAGGACGAAGAAGATCAGATCGATAGTAGTAAAACCGTGTTACCATGTTCTTCGGTATGCAAACATGCATTACTAAGGGATTTACTAAGGCTTTAGTTGGAGAGATCAAGGCAAGATATGATAAGGTAGCAATTAAAGTCATAGACTCAGATGATTATGCCATTGATGATGACGATGACGATGACGAAGATGACTATGGCGATAGTGATTAGGTGCGAACCATCGGCGACGACGTCCTTGCTGATGATCTTGAACAAACGATCAGCAAACAGGAGGAACACTACTTCAATGAGGAGAATTGTTACATTGCACGCACTTGTTGAGTTTGGTCGGGAAAATGGACAACTGGAGATCTGGCATGATGGCAGTGAGAAGACAATAGAAGGAACGAAAAGGAAGAAGGAGCCGCACGTGGAGTTTGGGATGCCAGCGTGCATGATCATGTGCTTCCAACAATATGGCTATATGCGTGCATGTGTGTTCGGAGAGGAGAACGACGGTCACAACAGCGGCAACTATAACAGCCACACAATAATAGCAGCAACGGTGACCATAATGATGACAGCAACAACATCCACAATGGGAACAGCAGTGTCCAAAGGAGGAAAGAAGGGGGGGGGGGGGGGGGGGGGGGGTTGGGGTGGGAGAAGGAGCAAGATGTATGTGAATGTTGGTGATGTGTGGTGTATGTAGAGTATGGGTGTATATAAGTGCTGGTGGTATATGGTGTGTGTGGGTATGCGTGTATGTGCATGAGTAGGTGTGTATGGTGTATGCATGCATTGGTGGTGTGTGCGAAGTATGTATGTATGTACGTGCAGGTGGTATATGGTGTATGTAGAGTATGTGTGTATATGCATGTCAGTAGTGTGTGGTGTATGCGATGTATGTATGTATATACGTGCCGGTGGTGTGAGACGTATGTGGAGTATGTATATATGTATGCGCTAGTGGTGTGTGTATGTGTGCACATAGGTTTGAGAAGAAAAGAGGGTTACAAAGTGCAATTGTGTGTGCATGTAATTATGTGTATAGTATGATTGTGTGTATGTATGTGTAAGTGTATACATGGTATATGCAGAGTGTGTATGTGTATGGAAAGGAATATGTTGATGTATGTATAGTGATGGAAGCGTGTGTTAGGATAAAAACTAATAGAAAGGATGAGAAACCCTGTAGGTGGAGATGTCAACAAAAGAGAAGAAAGAAGGTGATAAAAAACCTTTAGTGACTACTAATCCTATGGGTTATCCTACAAGTACTTTATTGGAAGATATTACCGACAAATTGATAAACAAAAGGTTCAAAGATGCTTCATGTAAAGGAGAGGCATTTATGTTAGTGTAGATGGTGAAGGGAATGATTTGAGCAACGTCCAGGATGATGGCCTGAGGGATATTTGGAATGAAATGAACTTCATAATGGAATGTTCAAAGGATGTTGAAGAAGATCATTCTTAGCCAATTACCCTAATGCAAGACCTTTAGTTGTCCTTTCTAAGGGTATCTTGCCTACATGGAAGAAGGAATTCAAGATTTGGTAGGTTGAAGACATTCCATTGCTTGACTTCTAAACAAGAAAAGCAGACAATTGATTACAGCAACTTGAGGTGTTGGAAGCAATGATTCTTAAGAAGGTCATTCCTTCTGAAACTCTATATTGGAATCACGTTGAAGAAGTGTTCAACGTTTCGAATCTTGTTCACCCAAAGTTTGTTAAGGTGGAGACTTCACGCCTTACCATCAAATGCATAATAAGCAAGGTACACATATCAGGTGCTAGGAAACTACCAATGTCAAGTGGAGATGCTACTTTCTATGATTTGGTTGAGGAAGCATTATAGAAGGATATTGATTTCAAGAGGCAAGTAAAGGGATTACCTGCTGCAATTGCTCGACTCTGGTTAAGACTATGACGACCCTAAACAAGTAAGTGGGAAACTTAATGGTATGCTACAATATTGTGTTATGTGTTAATATGTTATGTATGTGAATTCACATCTTGGTTGTAGTTGCAATTGGATTTGATTTTATTAATTTTGAGTTATATAGTGGGGTTAAATGAATTTAGGAAAAAAGTCACCAAGAAATGAGTAATTAGATAAGTTATAGATGAATACTATTTTAATGATGTAGAGGATAGAATAGACTGAGGGTTTAGATATCTCTACTCAACGATAGCACTTCATACCATCTTGCCAGTGCTATTACTATAAGCCTAACACCACGATTCAAAATTGATTTCTTCAAGCTAAACCAAAATATATAAACTTAACTTTTCCCTCTATAGCTACCGAGTAGGTATGCATAACTGGAATAAATTATATGTGTATCATTATATAAACATATTAGAATCTACTTTGAATATGTATATATGCTTAGGCAAAATTTGTTTTCCTATTATATCTATAGAATACACTCATGCATCTAACTATAAAAATCATAAGTGCAACTTTTTATTTTGTAACTTAATAATTATGTTTTCTTGCCCCTCTTAAGTAAGTGAGGGGAGGTGCCTAGCAAATTATTCTTTAGTTAAAGATATGTTTATAAACCTATATATATATATATGTATATATATTATACATAGGTATTGAGGACTGAGGAGGGATATATATGTGGCGACCTTGTTGACCCTTAAATGTGTATAAAATTAAGCCCTCAAGGAGTGAAATGACATAGAGGTGTCAAGTTAACTAAAATCTTGCGTATAGCTTGACTGTTTTTATTCGTTTGGTCTGGTTCCTTGTTTATTCGATGATGTGAAATGCATGATCTCTTTTAATTGTGGTAAATATGAAAATAAGATGTAGTGGAATTGTTTATGGGACATCACTAGGTTACTACTGATTGTTTTTAAAGTGGTAATCTTTTAATGCTTGGTAGTGTACTTATTACCTTGAATGGGAATTGGTTGTGACTGTATATTATTTGGTCACCTCGAGTCAATTAATTAAAGAAATGGACTCAATTAAAACTTGACATGCATTTACACGAGAGATTGCATGAGATTGAAGGCCATCATTGCTACAGGACGCGTTGGTAATGATTAGAGGATCGTTGTTCTGACAAGTGCAAACTAAGTGATTAAGGGATTATCGTGCCTTGATAGTTTCGAGTTTGGCCTGTCTCTTAAGGGTGTAAATACTCAGTGTATTGAGGTACTTAAGCCTAGATCATTAAAGCTAAGAAATAAATACAATAAAGCAATAAGAGTAATTAAATTGTGTGTAAGACTCGAGCACTGATGGTGACTTTAGAATCCCTAACCCAAGGTCAAGGGGGTGTAAACCCTAAACTTCACGTTGGTTACCGGAAGACCGTGTGAGATGCTGCATTCATATGGTTGTTCATGCATAGGATATGATTTGATAACTTGAGTGAAATTGCTTGTGTGTGTAGTATTGAAAGTATTACCCTCCCATTCACTGAGTCATAGTATACTTACCCCTCCATAAACTCCTTTTGTAAGTAGCGATTACGAAAGTTGGGGATGGGATAAGATGTGAACTGTCGAGAGTTTTTGGAAGAAAAGGATGCTAAAGTAAGAATTGCAAAAGATAGACTATTTAGATAAAATGTTATTTTAGGATCTTAATGTAAAATTGGATGTTATGAAACTTACAATTTATTCCATTTTACTGATTGGTAGGAGATACCGATTCTTTGCGATCATAGTTAATCGTGGGGTACAGAATTCATAGCTAGTGTTTTGAGAAAATAAACAAGAAAAGCCTAACATAATTAGCTAGGGCACCCATCAATTGCATGCCTAAGTCTTACAAGTCTCAAGTTTGAGTTTTCATGCAAAACAGTTAAAAAATTATTGCTTATTCATTTTATTTAACTGATTTGCATCGACAACGAATTGAAATTTGATTCTTCGATTCAAACTCATCCATGCATGTTAATACAGCTCCAATCTTACTATTATGAATAGCAAAGCGAGGGGAGTACAAAGACAGAATCAATTGCTCTCAAACTCGAACGAATCAAGCCCCATTGTCACTTTCTCTCTCGGAAAATACCCAAAATTTGATCTCCACCTTCTCTCTACATTTACTCATTCCCTAAGCGAGATGTTGGTCTCATTGACTTTCCGGCAACCCATAGATTCATAAAAATGCCAAATCTAGCTTCGATTGTGTCTAGAATTTGCAGATCGAAAACATGTGTGACATGTGCAACCCGCTCTAGACCTGACCCACGGTTCTGATTCATGCAATTAGTGTCTGCGCACGTAGCAGTCAGATAGGTTTTTTTGCTTTTCTTTTGTCATTTCATTAAAAAATAAATAAATAAAACAAAAAAAGAAAAAGAAAAAGAATGAAATAAAAAATAATACATACGTATGAAAAAAATGCCATTGCATTTATTAACAGTAATTTCGTTATTGCGTAGCAGTTAGGTTATAGGTAATTTTGATTTCCCTACTATTGCTACGTTAAACTATCAAAAGCATCTTAGGTTTCTTAGTAATTTAATTATTTTTTAAAAAAAAATAATTAATTAATTAAAAAATATGTCCTATTCCAATGGACTAGAAATTTTTAAATATCTCAAAAATGAAGACATTTGATTATTTTTACTGTAGAATAAGATTAGAAATGACATTGTTGGTGGTGACTTAATGTATGCCTTCTTGCTTGCACATATAATTTATATTTCTCATTTTAGGTGCAAAATGGAACAATGAGTTAAAGAATTGCTTGTTTTGGGGAAACATTTTTTGTGCTTATCTTGTCTTTATTTATCTATATTTGATTTATGTTTGATTCGTATTTATCTAAACTCCTTGATTTGTGACTAATTTGTTTCCGTTTCAAACTTGATGGTTTAGTAAATTTATTTTTCATTTGCTTTTATTATTGCAAAGACAATACTTAGGGAATGAGAGTTTGGAGATGAAAGTCACATATTTTTAATAAAGTGTTAAAAAATATTTTTTACTATTAAAAAAAAAGAAATTTTAATTGGATTTGTTTTGGTAAAACTAAATAAAATAAAAAGGCATATAAATTTAACTTTATAGGAAATTATTAGGTATGCAATTTTGTAAGAGGATACTTATTTTGTAGCTAGCCAGCACAAAGTGAGAAACACAAGGGTAAATGTAATAAGTACATGTCCTTCATTGTAAGAAGTGAAGAAATACAAGATGAAAAGATAAGTCTCTTCTTTTAAGATAGGAAATAGTTAAGAGGTTGTGAAATACATGAATAACAAAAAAGATCTCTATGACAAAGTATAAACTAATATTTAAGGAATAATTTCAAAATCACTATGTAAATTTTGCATTTTTTTCTCAATTTTACATTCAAAATTTAATATGGTTAAATGTCATAACCAACTAAACTTTTATTTGTCAAATTTTAAACCTAAAGTTTGAATCTACTATATTCTATACCTAATAGAATTTCTACTTATTATTTTTACTATATTCATAAAATGATATGTCAAACACTCATTGATCAAAGAGTACAAGCTAAAGGTAAGGTAGTAAATTTGATTTTTTCTTTTTTTTGTAAATTAAAACAAAGGCTCAATTAGGTACAATATGTCACCACTTCAAATTTTAGGTGTGAAATTGAAAAAAAAAAACAAATTTTAGGTAGTGATTTTGACATTGTTCCTATAAAAACATCTAAACTATGAAAATAATTAATTCATTAACAAATAATTAATGAAAAAAACTTAATATTATATAAGATATATACATATATAAATTAGTATAATAATTCTTAAAGCATATAAATTTTTTTTCAAATAATATCATTGTTCTTTTGGGCAAAAAAAAAAAAAAAAAAAAAAAACTTCATTTTCCAATACATAATCATTGTAGCGACCTACCTACTAGGTCTGATTCTTGAACTGTTCTAAAAATTCCTGTAACTATCATTGGTACTTGTAGGTGGGTTGCTATGCCGTCTCTGAATTAGAGATAAGGCAAATTTTGCTAATATTGAATCTATAACTTCAACTTATATGTAATTTTATAAACGTCCTGTAAAATGGCGCTAACAGCGCTATCATTTCATATCTACATCATATCTAAACATATGTACTTAAAATCTCCTTTCACATCATACATCATATATATATATACCATCGGGATCTGCATTCTCGATAAGTAGGCACAACCCATAATTAATCCTGTAGCCTTAAGTGGCTCGAAAGATTACAAATCCAACCTTATACACACAAATATTTACATTACAATCCGAAGATTAACACCTATAGATCTTATTTACAAGCACTACAACATCATGTACAAGACAATCTTATTACAAATAAGAAAGGTTCCAAAATGAAACTAAAGGCTACTTTGCCTCTATTGATGCTCTCCAAAAACTTGAGTCTCCAACAACTTATTCTTCAATACCTGTACCTAAGGTTAGCAAAAACACTAACCCCTCAGCTTCTTAAGAAGCAAAGTGAGTATAAAATCAAGCAACCCAGCAAAACAAACAACAAAATCACATAATAGTAATCAACAATATTATCAAATACCTCAAAGTGATTACTTAAGCAAGCAGGTTTTCAACTCAAGTTATACTAGCAAGAAACCCAATTCAATTTATTACATTTTAACATCACCATGATCTTACTTAATGATATTTTCCCTGTAATTCCATTTTGCTAAACTTATAACATTTTCATTGGAGACCATTTCAATCACTCCTGTTTACTCACAAGTCACAAATATTTTTCAGTTAACCGAGGCAAAGCCTGTCAACTAGTAGATAAACTACCCTCATGTACTTTTCAAAACTTAATGTTTTCTCAACCAATTAAGACATCTTTACATAATCTTTTTATTTAGAAACATTCAGCTCGCTTTTCACCTGCCTCAAACAAAAGGGGTGACTAGATCCCTATAGGTCACTGAACCGGGCTGGTCCGTCGACCGTACCTCAAACCTATCTAGGTCGACTTAAAGGTCGTACCACAAACTTACTAGGTAGGGAATAAGAATTTTCTTACATGAAGTGTTTTTGGTTAGTAGGTATTTATAGCCTAAACCCCATTTTATTATCCATTTAGATATTTTATCGTTACCAAGACAACAATAGTATGAACTCAACCAGTAACATAAACCCAATCTAATAAGCTAAAAATAAATCAGCATTACATCACAATCATTAAGCATTCAATAATTTAAGTTAATTACATCACATATAATCAAGAATAGTATAATCAAATCCTACACCCAACTCTCATTCTAGGATTTTCTAGAATGTTCCCTTCTTCTTTTTTTCTCATAATCTAACCATATCATGACACACAACCTGCCATCAACAAACCAATGTAATTCAACAATCCTTCTGCATTGATCATAGTAAGTGATCGTACAGGGTAATTTCAGCTAACAACAAGTAGTCTACATTATCAACCACTTGTACCCAAGAGAGGAGTTAAGGGGGTACTCACCTGAAACAATGTATGCCAATCCAAACAGTCACACCGGCTAAATTCCTTTGTCCTCCTTACTCAACAAAAACACCTGAATCATCAGTATACCAATCAATGTTACCTCATTCACTCTATTGAACCCTAAATTGCTAATTCAGTATTCTAAATCCCTAAATTCCATCCCAACCTGGTATAATCCACCATTTTCCTACAATTTCTAATTCATATACATACGAGTATACTACGCTCTATTATATATTAATGTAATTAAATTTCGATTTGATTCTATATTGAATCATATGGTTCTAAATTATCACGATCTTGCACTGAACACTCCCGTTTTTGTTTTGTAACTAACCCAAGCTTCCTTGATAACGTGATTTTCACCATTGGGAAAGGATTCATATTTTACGGTTTTCTTTGTCAAATTGAGGCTTCATTTGCGTGGATTATATGAAATTAGAGTGTTTTTAGAAGGCATTTTCATTGAGGTATTCTGATTATTTCATTGGTTGATTGAATGTCATCATTTCATCATTAGGGTTCATTTGAATAGTGCCATTTTTGGATCCGATTTTTCCTTGACTTAAGATAGTTTTTCTTAAGTCTTTTGGATGTTCTTTTAAGAGTGTTTAGGAACATCATCTTTTTGGTATCAGAGCACATGTTGAGAGAGGGGAATTGGTTGTATTTAATTTCGTGGAAGTGATCATTAATTAGGGTTGAACAAGTGAAAAAAAAAAACGCAATTTATGTTGTTGTTGTTGTTTTGAGATTGTGAAATTACTTTGGATTGGGATTTGATTTTCTGACTTTTGGAGTTGATTTGGGAAGGTTATTATATCACTTTGTGGACACTAATTTACGTGGAAGAGCAGAAGTACAAAGTGAAGTTTACTTTAGCAAATTTTTTGAACTTGCAAAAACTTACCAATTCTTGCCGTGAAATAGCTTGTGGCGTGAGGAGTTGTGTTGTTTGTTGTCTTTGATTTCCATTGTGTAATTCTGAATTGGAGGAGTATAATTTGCAGATTACATTAAGTTTGATTAGTAAGGAATTATTTGAATTCAAATCATATGCAATTAAGTTGTGGGAGTTAATGATTGCTATTTGAATTTGAATTCATTGTTACCAATTGTGGAAGGCTTGTAATAAGTGGAGTTATTTGAATTTCAAATTAAACGTTGCTGCCTATAGTGGGATTCGGAATTCATTTTGGGAAAGCTACTTATTAATCTTTTGTCTTCATTATTTGCCGTGGAAGTTGAAGACTACTTGTAATCAATATTCACCTTGTTGTTGCCGTAGAAGTGATACATCTTAATTGTTGTTGTTGTTTGTGTTGTTGCCGTGGAGTTATTGGTGGAGTGACTGCACCATGATTGAAGGTGTGTGTGGTGGTGTAAATTTGTGGATTTATGTGGATTAAAGGTGCTGCACATCAAGATCAATTGTAGGTATGAAACCGTGGCAAGAAAGGAAAATTGAATTAGTAGAATTTGAATTCAAAAACAAACATTAAAGTGTGAAAGTAATTGAACTTATTACATCAACACTTGTGAGTTGAATTTAATTTCTTAACTACTTAGAAGTATTTATTTGTGCTTCACTTATTCTAATATACTTGAAGTGATAAAAAGTATTGATTGCATTGGTGACTTGTTGCACCATGGGTGTATAATTGTGTGTGTTGTTATCCAAACTTGTTACTGTGACGTGGTGAAGTGAAGGGAGTGTGCTACAAATTATTTGAGATTACATTTGTACTTTAGATAAATCGCATCCACAAACATGTCATCTGATAGTGTGAATGGGGTACATTGGCAATGAGGCCAATAGCTAAGTGGGTAGCAGACCAAGTCGTCGAAGTACAAATGGAAGAACTCTAGATGAACAGCTTCGGGACCGTACCAAAATTGTTGCTACATTAGCAACAAGGATTGATAGGATGACATTGCCACCACCACCTGTGGTAAACCTTCCGGCGCCACCTAGAGTAAAGGGAGATTATCATGCTCTTAGGGAAGATAGAGATGATAATTTTAGGCTTAATCCATATCCGGACAGGGAATTTAGACCACCTCGAAGACCAGAGTGTGCGAAGATATAGATGCCTTCATTTGATGGTAGGGATTCCGCAGATGATTACCTAGACTGGGAGGACCAAATTGTGCAGATGCAAGTATGCCAACCTTCAAAGGTTCTTGCGGGCTCTAGTGACACGAGCCAACCCTTAGAGCATAAAATTTGTCAGACACCGATGTGCCAACCTTTAGAGGATCCTGGTGATCATAGTCAGACGAGCAGACCACTAGAGAGCCAGACCGTTCAGAGACATATATGTTCACCTTCAGAGGTTTTAGAAGGTAATAAGCAGTTGGGCCAACCATTAGAAGACCATGAGGATCAGCAGCATACAGATAAGTTAGAAAAAGAGGAAACAGTTTCACTGGAACAAGTTGATACAAGGGTAACTTTAGTGGATAATGGGTCATTATTTGTGTTGTAGAAGAGATACATCCTGGAAATGGAGGAGAGAAGACAATCACCACCTGTAATATTTCAGATATTGGGATTGTGCAGAGATATTTCTTCAGGTGACTTGCTAGGAGGAAACAAAGTCTCTACTGCATTTGATCTACTAGATTTGAGGACAAATCTTTTTGAGGCCCGAGGAGATGATAGGAATAAAAATCCGACAAGACCTATCATTAGGGCAAGAACTGAAGGATTTCAAATCTTGGCGTTGAGGGCCTATTTTGAGCAGATCGACCCCGGAATTATTTATATATTAACCTCTTTTCTATTATTCTTGTATTGTGTTTTCCAACAGGTACACTTATCATATTCTATAGGGCAATGGACAAACTTCCTCAGACTTAAATTGTGGGTTATCTATGGACCGACCTAAACCGGCGATGAGTTGGGCCGATGGATCCTATAGAAGACCGGCATCTTAAAGACCATTTATTTTATATATTTACACTTTTATGAACTATTTGGGTTGTATTTTAGTTTTGGGACACTTTTATTTTCTTGTAATTTTCATTTAGGGCTGGCCACCTTTAAAAGTAGCAAACTTGTAATTTTGAGCAGTTTTTTAACCCTAGGAGTAGCAAGTATAAATACTTGCTTAAGAGAGGGTTTGAGGAGCTTATCATTTTTCAGATTATACACCTCTTTTCACGTGAGAATTAGGGTTCATACCTTAGTTTCAAACTCTTATCAATTTCAATCCCAAGAGTTGAAATTGTGGCGAGTGCAACATCTTGAAATTGTGAGTTATATCAATTTCATTTTGTTGTGATTTCTTTTCTTCTCTAGTGTGTTATATCTAGGGTTGAATTGAGATATTTCTTGGTCAGATATACTTGTTGTTATTCACGAATTCTTGTGATTAATTGAAGGAATTATCATATTGATCCAATTCATCTTTAAGGATTTCCTTGATAACGTGATTTTCACCATTGGGAAAGGATTCATATTTTACGGTTTTCTTTGTCAAATTGAGGCTTTATTTGCGTGGATTATATGAAATTAGAGTGTTTTTAGAAGGCATTTTCATTAAGGTATTCTGATTATTTCATTAGTTGATTGAATGTCATCATTTCATCATTAGGGTTCATTTGAATAGTGCCATTTTTGGATCCGATTTTGCCTTGACTTGAGATAGTTTTTCTTAAGTCTTTTGGATGTGCTTTTAAGAGTGTTTAGGAACATCATCTTTTTGGTATCAGAGCACATGTTGAGAGAGGGGAATTGGTTGTATTTAGTTTCGTGGAAGTGATCATCAATTAGGGTTGAACAAGTGAAAAAAAAAAAACGCAATTTGTGTTGTTGTTGTTGTTTTGAGATTGTGAAATTACTTTGGATTGGGATTTGATTTCCTAATTTTTGGAGTTGATTTGGGAAGGTTATTATATCACTTTGTGGACACTAATTTACGTGAAAGAGCAGAAGTACAAAGTGAAGTTTACTTTAGCAAATTTCTTGAACTTGCAAAAACTTACCAATTCTTACCGTGAAATAGCTTGTGGCATGAGGAGTTATGTTGTTTGTTGTCTTTGATTTCCATTGTGTAATTCTGAATTGGAGGAGTACAATTTGCATATTACATTAAGTTTGATTAGTAAGGAATTATTTGAATTCAAATCATATGCAATTAAGTTGTGGGAGTTAATGATTGCTATTTGAATTTGAATTCATTGTTACCAATTGAGGAAGGCTTGTAATAAGTGGAGTTATTTGAATTTCAAATTGAAAGTTGCTGCCTATAGTGGGATTCGGAATTCATTTTGGGAAAGCTACTTATTAATCTTTTGTCTTCATTATTTGCCGTGGAAGTTGAAGACTACTTGTAATCAATATTCACCTTGTTGTTGCCGTGGAAGTGATACATCTTAATTGTTGTTGTTGTTTGTGTTGTTGCCGTGGAGTTATTGGTGGAGTGAGTGCATCGTGATTGAAGGTATGTGTGGTGGGGTAAATTTGTGGATTTATGTGGATTAAAGGTGCTGCACATCAAGATCAATTGTAGGTGTGAAACCGTGGCAAGAAAGGAAAATTGAAGTAGTAGAATTTGAATTCAAAAACAAACATTAAAGTGTGAAAGTAATTGAACTTATTACTTCAACACTTGTGAGTTGAATTTAATTTCCTAACTACTTAGAAGTATTTATTTGTGCTTCACTTATTCTAATATACTTGAAGTGATAAAAAGTATTGATTGCATTGGTGACTTATTGCACCATGGGTGTATAAGTGTGTTTGTTGTTATCCAAACTTGTTACTGTGACGTGGTGAAGTGAAGGGAGTGTGCTACAAATTATTTAAGATTATATTTGTACTTTAGATAAATCGCATCCTCAAACATGTCATATGATTGTGTGAATGGGTACATTGGCAATGAGGCCAATAGCCAAGTGGGTAGCAGACCAAGTCATCGAAGTACAAATGGAAGAACTCTAGATGAACAACTTCGGGACCTTACCAAAATTGTTGCTACATTAGCAACAAGGATTGATAGGATGACATTGCCACCACCACCCGTGGTAAACCTTCTGGCGCCACCTAGAGTAAAGGGAGATTATCATGCTCTTAGGGAAGACAGAGATGATAATTTTGGGCTTAATCCATATCCGGACAGGGAATTTAGACCACCTCGAGGACCAGAGTGTGCGAAGCTACAGATGCCTTCATTTGATGGTAGGGGTTCCGTAGATGATTACCTAGACTGGGAGGACCAAATTGTGCAGACGCAAGTATGCCAACCTTCAAAGGTTCTTGAGGGCTCTAGTGACACGAGCCAACCCTTAGAGCATAAAATTTGTCAGACACCAATGTGCCAACCTTCAGAGGATCCTGATGATCATAGTCAGACGAGCAAACCACTAGAAAGCCAGACTGTTCAGAGACAGTTATGTTCACCTTCAAAGGTTTTAGAGGGTAATAAGCAGTTGGGCCAACCATTAGAAGACCATAAGGATCAGCAGCATACAGATGGGTTAGAAAAAGAGGAAACAGTTTCACTGGAACAAGTTGATACAAGGGTAACTTTAGTGGATAATGGGTCATTATTTGTGTTGTAGAAGAGATACATCCTGGAAATGGAGGAGAGAAGACAATCACTACCTGTAGTATTTCAGATATTGGGATTCTGCAGAGATATTTCTTCAGGTGACTTGCTAGGAGGAAACAAAGTCTCTACTGCATTTGATCTACTAGATTTGAGGACAAATCTTTTTGAGGCCCGAGGAGATGATAGGAATAAAAATCCGACAAGACCTATCATTAGGGCAAGAACTGAAGGATTTCAAATCTTGGCGTTGAGGGCCTATTTTGGGCAGATCGACCTCGGAATTATTTATATATTAACCTCTTTTCTATTATTCTTGTATTGTGTTTTTCAACAGGTACACTTATCATATTCTATAGGGCAATGGACAAACTTCCTCAGACTTAAATTGTGGGTTATCCATGGATCGACCTAAACCGGCGATGAGTTGGGTCGATGGATCCTATAGAAGATCGGCATCTTGAAGACCATTTATTTTATATATTTACACTTTTATGAACTATTTGGGTTGTATTTTGGTTTTGGAACACTTTTATTTCCTTGTAATTTTCATTTAGGGTTAGCCACCTTTAAAAGTGGCAAACTTGTAATTTTGAGCACTTTTTTAACCCTAAGAGTAGCAAGTATAAATACTTGCTTAAGAGAGGGTTTGAGGAGCTTATCATTTTGCAGATTATACACCTCTTTTCACGTGAGAATTAAGGTTCATACCTTAGTTCCAAACTCTTATCAATTTCAATCCCAAGAGTTGAAATTGTAGCGAGTGCAACATCTTGAAATTGTGAGTTATATCAATTTCATTTTGTTGTGATTTCTTTTCTTCTCTAGTGTTTTATATCTAGGGTTGAATTGAGATATTTCTTAGTCAGATATACTTGTTGTTATTCACGAATTCTTGTGATTAATTGGAGGAATTATCATATTGATCCAATCATCTTTAAGGATTTCCTTGATAACGTGATTTTCACCATTGGGAAAGGATTCATATTTTACGGTTTTCTTTGTCAAATTGAGGCTTCATTTGCGTGGATTATATGAAATTAGAGTGTTGTTAGAAGGCATTTTCATTGAGGTATTCTGATTATTTCATTGGTTGATTGAATGTCATCATTTCATCATTAGGGTTCATTTGAATAGTGCCATTTTTTGATCCGATTTTGCCTTGACTTGAGATAGTTTTTCTTAATTCTTTTGGATGTGCTTTTAAGAGTGTTTAGGCACATCATTAAAGAGGATAGGTAAAGAAGTTTTTTATCATATGTCAATATTTGTTAGTTAAAGATTGTCTATTGTGTGCGAATGATGGTGTACACTTTGTGCATCAAAGACATATGAAAAGAACTGTTCCTTTTGGAACTTCTTCAATAATTGTTCAAGAAGAAGGTTCAGAACCTAAAACAAAGCTTGGAATAGATTCTAGAAAGAAACCACACAATTCTGAGGCTGGAAAAAGTGGAACAAAAGAAGCTACATTCAATGTTGATCGGGAACAAATGAAGAGTGTTATTCGAGAAGCCTTGAAACATGAGCTATCAGATTTAATTAAGACAACTTTGACAGATGAAATCTTGGTTCTTCAACGGTCTGATCTTAAGAGATTAGAAGCGATGGAGTAACAAGTTAAACAATCTTCTGATACTCTTTCTGACATTAAGAAAAATTCTGAGAAAATGCTCACTAACCTCCATCACTACAGAATTCTCTATGATGAGTTTAGTGCGAGAGTCAAGCAAGATCTATCCAACAATGTGATTGCTTTTGACAAGTTTGAATCTCAAGTAAGGAAGATAGGGGATTCAGGCACTAACTCTTTCAAGACTTTGGACTCCAAGACGGATAAAACATCCCAATCTGTCACAAGTCTTCATGGAGAAATCAAGTTGTTCTTATCCACCAAGTTTCCAGATTATGTTCGCTCTGGCGCACATATCATCAACTTGGATACTTCACAAGAAAAACCTTCCTCTAAACCTTCCACCACTCCCTCTACCTCTCGAGTTACAAGATCCAGAAAGTCTTAGTTCTTATCTTAATTTCCTGTTTTTAACTCAAGTTGTAAAAGAATTCTTTTATTTCTTTTATGCATGGATTAAGGGGGAGTTATCTCTTTTGTTGTTAACAAAAAGGGGAAGAATGGTACCATAGAGAACTTAATGCTTTATTAATGGTTCTGTTGTGATTATGATGCTTTTCTGTTATGAATTCTGGTTAATTTTTCGAATGGTGTTATGAATATATGTTTGCTTGAACATGAAAGTTGTTTCTATACTGTTTATCTAATGGCGTTTTATTATCATCAAAAAGGCGGAGAATGTTAAGTTCTCTAATTTGGTTTTGATGTTAACAAAAGAGGAATAATGTGTAACGTATGTTTGAGCTTGTCAGAAGTTATTTCAAAAGATAGTAAGTGAAGTTTTCTAAATTGGACAAGTAGACAGAAGCTTGTTTAGAACCTTTAATGGTGTTATACATAATGTTTTTGTTCTGTCAGAACGTATTTTAGAAGTTGTGTAATGAATCCGTAGTTCTCGTGTTAAACTTTCAGAAGCTTTTTCAGAACCTTTACAATAGGAGGACAGTTGACAGGTTTTCTTCAAAAGCTCTTTCAGAACCTTCCATGCCTGTCACGAATTTTTCCAGATTTCGTTCTAATTTTTGTATCGATGGTTTTTAATAAATTTCAAGGCCTAACTCTACGTATCAAGTATATTTGGGTAATATACTTGATGTGTTTTACTAAAGTTGGATTTTATATCATGGGGTTTTCAATTTACATAAAGTTTTTACAAGATTTTATTTTATTCATGATAAAGTGAGATTGTATAAGATTTACAGGTTTTATCAAGATTTAAATCTAGATATTTGTGCTATATTTTGGGAGATCCTGCAATTACATAGATAAGGATATATTTGAATTAGAAATATGTTTGTTACTTGAAAATATGGTTCCACAACATATGGGATATCAAGATAATGTTCCATAATGTGAGGGATATCTTCAACAAACTTGATCCAAAGAATATCTCCAAAGAAGATCTCGGTCAAACTAATTTATCCAAGCTTATCCTCATCAAAATATTACGGAATGCAGACTTTTCTCCAACAAGTTCAACTTATTTTTGAAATACAAAATTTCAAAAATAAATCCAAGCTTATCACATGGAACTCCATGAACGTTACAAGATTGTTTCCAGAAAAGCAATCGTTATATCCTCTACATAAAAGGGATGTTCAGCTGAAGAAAAATGGAACATTCTTTTTAGAAACAAGCACACGAATAAGTTATAAGCTCATACATCTTTAGGCACAAAAAGATTCTTACACTTGTGATCCGATTTGTAGAGGAAATTTGATATTCTTCATTGTTATTGTGATTCCTTTCTTGTATGAGGAATTGAGAGTTGTTTCATCACTATAGTTTGAGTGATTAGCTTAGTGAAGAAGCTAGAGAGACTCGGCAGTGAGACTTCGCCTTGAAGAGGCTTATTTTGTATACTCTCAATTTTATTGATATAGTGAAATACAACCGGTAAAGACAACCGGGACACCAGCGTGAAGTTGGAAGAGAGGACTGACGCTCGAGGCAGAACCTCTATAAATCTCTGAGCATTTTATTCTTTTCCATTTATTTTATTTATTGCACATTATTATTTTTCATTTTTGTTGCTCACGTCATTTCGTTAGTCAAGAGACTTTGGATAATTTGCAAAAATTGAAATTTTAAGTAATTAATCAATTCACCCCCTTCTTGATTAATCTAATTGGGAACAAAACATGCCATATACATCAAATTAATTTCCTAAACCACTTCTAATTCCACATACCCATACTCTATTCATTAAATTACCATCATTCACCACATAAATCAGATTTTACAAGAAAATCAAATCTCAATTTCTTCATTATAGTGGTAATAACAATAACACCCAAACATATTCTCAATTTTTACGCATTAAACTTGATTTTTATTACTAAATCCAACACTCAACAACACATAAAGCATGCCACCACAAAGATCTACATCTTAATCATCAAATCATACTTAATATTCAATAATAGAAGTGCCATTATTCATGGGTATTTTGCATTATACACTTAACATTCAAGAAATCACTAAATCTTCAAGTTTAGTTACTCTTAATCATCCTAAATCATCAATTTAACCATGGTTTTAGGCTTATTGAAGATCTAAATTAATCCTTAAGGCCTCCTAATGCCATCTAAAGTAGTGCTTTAAAAGTGTTTTTCCTCAACTCCCAATATATTTTCTTTCACATAGAACAATAAATCCTACTTAGATCTACAATCAATAAGCTTAAGTTTACATAAATTAACCTTATTTCACTTACCTTCAAACCCAAAATCACATGTAAAAGAGAGTCCCTTTAGTATAAAATCCCACTTGATTCTTGACCTAAAACTCATAAGGAGAGGAAATAGAATTAGTAGCTAGATTGAAGACACCTTAGTTAAAAAAAAAAAAAAAAAATCCACTTAGAGTGTGTTCTTCAAAGGATTTAAATTACTTTCTTAATTTGAGTTGACTAACTTAGGTACTTTCCTTTTCAATGGTTGTGCTCTAATAAGTTGGGCCCTAGGGATTTAAGCTATCTTAAGCATATAACACTTGTCCCCTACCACTATCATGAGTGGTGCAGCACTGATGAGAGTAGAGGCAATACTTTATCTCTTTTATGAGGTGATTGTTCAGTCATGTTGGCCAAGCTTTTCCTTTGGCTAAAAGGCATTAATTCAACCTAAGGATGATGATTAGCTAATCTTGGTATTCAAAGCACTTGACCTAAGACTTTATAAAGCTTTCCCTTACATCAAGTGGCCTTGTTTGGGTTGAGCAAAGATGAGAAGTGATCCATCTAAGCTGAAGGTGCCATGTTGAGCTACATTTATGCTAGCAAGCTATGGTTAATCGAATTTTGAGCTTTGAGGGTAATGCTTAAGCTTAATGAAGGTGGGGAAACCCATTAAGCACACTTCCATCTTTTCAACTATCAATTTCAAGTCCCATGTGTATGTGCAAATCTATTCATTTAATGCACAAAGACACATGGTAAGATGGGCTTCGAAGTATCTACAGAGGCTAAAACAATCTTAACCCTTCATTTCTAAAGCATGATATGTGGCATAATCCTAAGTGTTCTCGAAAAATGCACATATTCTTCACAACTACCTATATAAGTTGCCAAAGTGACATTTGTCACACTACATCTAAAATTCTTCAATTCTCTCCTTGATTTTTACACTACATTCATTCATTTTCAAATAATCCTCCAACTTTCTACATTCCTTCTTGAAAAAATCTTTTAGGTATGTCAAGTTCTTCCTCTTCCACACACTCTCTAATTTGGTTTGGAGGATAGTGTCTTCCTTAAGTGTAGCAATGAACGAGGTAAGACCTTTAAGTCACCCTTTGGAGCCAACACCATAGGTTGAAGAGGTGGATAGCGGGATCCTTAGATCATTCGAAAAAAAGGGTAGTAAAGAGGTTTGTAGAGAATTAGCCCTCAACATTTACGCCAATGATGGGGGATGATTAAAGACCCATCTACCTAACGAATGATGGACCCTCCTCATTTAGGTCAGGGCTTGATGGGTTAAGAGTGTTGCTTGTGAGGCTAATGTTGATGCAGTTGCAATTTACTATGAGCCTCTCCTATTAGGATAAGTTGTCTAACCTACACGTGAGAACAATCATGTCACTCTGATGTTGGACAATGCATTTTGTGTATACTAGAGGTTTTTGGAGTTCGGGTTGCAACTACCCTTAAACAACTTTTAGAAAGAGTTCTTTAATTACCACGCATTAACTCATGCCAACTCGTACCAAACGTGTTTATGTTATTAGTGGCATTTGAGAGTTTATGCGAATCATATGAGGTGAAGCCAACTCCTTAGCTATTTTGATTCTTTAATGGAGTAAAGTGGTTTGGGCTATCCTAAGGCTAGTTCCATCTATCTAGCACCTTTCCATTGAGAGCTATTCATTGCCATATCCTCAATCAAAGATTGGACCTCTTTAGGTGTTTTAGTGTTTAAGGTTCGTCTAGCAGTAGCATCTATCATTTGCCTAGTTGACAACTTCAAACCATTGTAGAAAGTTTGAATTTGCATCAATAGAAAGAGGCCATGATGTGGCCATCTCCTCAACAACTCCATATATCTTTCTAAAGTGTCGTATAAGATCTTAGCCTCCAATTGAGCATAGGATGATATGTCATCTTAGAGTTTAGCTATTTTAGTAGGTAGAAACCGCTACTCCATTTATATAATATAAGGTTGAATTTGAAGATTATTAGTACCAATAGGTGGCCTAACAATACTCGAGTCAATTTCGATTAAAGAAGGTTTAGAGTAATTGAACATAGTCCACTGTTAATTTTGGTTTTCTTCACCCATGATTTCCAACTAGTCCTTTTCCTCTTCTACCTTAATTCTTAGAGGAGACCCTTGATTTAATTCCTCCATTATTTGTCCAACTATTTTACATAAATGCCTAGCTGTTCTTTTACTCTCCAAATAAAAAATTAGCATGTTTAATGGAGTATTTCTAGTCATGCACTGCTAAAAAAGAAGAAAAAAAAAACTAAAAAAATTGGTTAAATTAATAAAGTGATAAGTATTCATAATATCGAAGTCCTCGACAACAACACCAAAAACTTAATGTAAGGTAAGTATACTTATCAAATTTTATAATATACTATATTAAATATGAATATCATCTAATAGGAATTACAAATACTAATACTAACCTACATCTTATTATTTAACTAGTAAATTGTAAAGATTAATTTATCTAAAACCTATAACTAAATATCAATTAATGAGCTAAAATTAAATTGAAAGAAAGGAGTAAAAAAAATTATAATTAACTTTAAGATAGTAAAACTAATATCTAGACTTTGTTTCTTTAGGAATTATTATGTGACATCAACAAAATTCATTCAAATCCTTTTTAATTTCATCTTGCGGGAGAATTCCTAAATTAGTTTAATAAATTTCTCAAGCTTATTAACCTTAATCTTAAACATGCCTATTTGAATATTTTTTATAATAGCATATTTCAAATACTACATTAATAACAATAAATTTCCTAGAACAAATTAATCACTTTCGAAAGAATTATGTAACTTATTTTAAAATTACATCAATTCCTCTCTAAAACATGTTAAATGTAATTATACATCATATTTCTCAATCATACTATATAATACCAAATAGACAAAATAAAACTCTAGAAATATTAATGAAAATAAAATTAAGAATACAAGCTTGAATCAATAAATCTAAAAATTCATTAAATAGCAATAAATCTAAGCACATAATAATCCTACCATCTACAAGTCTTGATACTAGAAAAATTAAGCTCTAATCAAATTGAAAACAAAAACCCTTAATGATGTGAAAGTGTGCATTATCAAAGAGATCAAAGAAAAACTCTTACTCTTGAAATACAAAAAAATGATCTTCTATTCTTTGAAAAAAAAATAAACCCTAGAATAAATTAAAAAAAAAAAGTCTTCTCTCTATTCTGAGTTCGAGTCCCCCTTATCCTTTATATAGTGAGCATTGAAAATTCTGTTTTTAGACCAACACGCTATTAACATGATCATGCTTCAGATCACGTCGAAATCGTCAATAAAAAACCAAAAGATGTATATATTGATGATGGTGAGGAAAGACGATCGTTGCAATAATTGTATTTGATGGTTGAAGAGGGAAACACAACAAATGGGGTTCAAAGCACCCTATCATGTGGGGATTTAATGGAAGTGAGAAAATTCTTCCACCTTATCATTCATCTATTAGTTCTTAGATAGATTTCCATCACCAACCTAGCAACACACAAGTAGCAAGCACATTATCATGTTTCTGAATGAGCAAACTCTACATGTTCCCATTACAAAACACGACTAACACCTAAATAAAGATGCAAAGAACCTTACATTAGGACCTAGAAGCTATACTAATCCCTATTGGATTAAAAAAATAAAATCTAAGAAAAATGAGAAAAAAAAAAAAAAAAACACATTTTAGGGTATATGGCTAAGAACATGATCATGTTCTTCAACCATGTATCTCTTTATATGAAAGCATCAAACAACACCGTTGCGTCTAGGAGGCATGTTGAAGTACATGACCATGTAGTAGGTTGTGTACCACTCATCCTCAACTCCATTTCATCATACACATGAACATGATTAGGTACACGACTGTGTACTTGGGCATGTTCCTCCTTGTTCGATTTTTTCTACTCCTTTGCTCCCAAAATCCGACCTTAATTCATTCCTACTTCTTTCTACACCCCTTATCGATCCATAATCCATACCTAAATCCCTTCTGATCTACCATTTACACCCATACAACAACAATCACACCTAACTCCAACTACAAGTCTCAAGCTAGCAACATCTTCATACATTCTAAATCTTAAGAACTTACCTATGTTAATTTGACTTGACTTACTTTGATGGAATCTTAATTCACTTGAAGAAAATCTTTGGTTTCTGCAACAACAATAGGTCAAATTGCCAAGGGTTTAACATAAACCAACAAGAAGAAAAGAAAAGAAAGAAGAGGGAGAGATGTTCTGAACGTATCCCATGTTTAGAGGGTAGTGGGAGGTTTAAAACCACCCTCTCTTATTAAAAGTAATTACTATATTATTACTATTATTATTATTATTATTATTATTATATATCTGGGTTCTTTCAGAATCACTACAGGCAAAGCTAGAGAAAATAAGCAACACAGCACTGTGATCTTCAAGAAAATACGTAGCAACAAAGCATGCTTTTGGAAGGTTTTAACTCAACAAGATTTTAGATATAAAATACATAAACAGCAAGTTGGCAAATGAAAATAGAAACAAAGGATGTATTGTTACAAATTTGATGTCTGAATAATAGAGTTCACGAGCAGCATAGTCAGAAAGGGAGCGTAGTTGGACTCTTTACAGATTTGGTGAAGGGAACCTACACCAATTGCAAAGAAAGAGGAAGGTTTTCCAAACGAGGAAGGTTTTCCAAACAAGGAAGCAACTATCTGACCAAGCACCAGAATTTGTTCCACGCTAAGTCAAAGGCTTATCTAACTTCTTACATAAAAAATAGAGGAAAGGACTTGTTTTGGAGCACTATAGTGTAATGAGTTTTGCTTAGTAAAGTTTTGCCAATGAAATATCCATTGGTGATTCTTAGTTTCACACTGTGATCAGTCTAAAATTTTTTTATCTAGATAGGATAGGTATATATGAACGTACATAGAAAATATTCCACAATAATAATATTAAAATGGAGCCAAAGGTTGTCAATATCAAAATAATGATATCAATCATACACGAGAGCTGATTAACATATTTGTATTCCAGCATAATAGAATGCTAATTAATATTGGAGTAGCTCAAAAATGATAAATTTGGCTAAAAAATTAAATTACCTTGATAGCTGAGCCTTAAGTCACCAGTAACCTAATAATTAACCACAAAAATCAAATTAGAAAGGTATACCAAAAACTATATGCATTTTTTGAAGGGAAAAAACGACTTACTTCTTCAAAATCAACTAGAAATGAGGGTACCCTATCTTAATAGTTCCTTAAGAAAAGAATTACAAGAGATTTCATTCAATTATCCATTTTTAGAAAACACTAAAGGAAGCAAAATGAACTGGATTTAAACTCAAAAACCATCTCATCTTCTGACTTGTATTAATAATTAGTAATGTTATGTCTTATGTCTCTGTAATTCCAGTCTCATATGAGGTAAAATTTGCTCTAGTGTGTCATGAAGTCCTACTGAAGACCATGTTCTATTTGTTATGAAACTCAAGATTTAAAATTACGAGTGGAAGTTAAAATCATGATACACAGTACTTCGATTCACAAAACCATTGATATTTGCTTTCAGAGTGAATAGAACCATAAAAGCTTTAAAAGGTGTCTAGATATTATTTTCAGGATTATCCTAGAGAATGAACAATCACATATTAAAGCATAAGCCAACCTCAGCCTATGTTAAGAAGTATCTTCTGTATGACCATAAATTGCATAAAATAAGATATTTTCAAGGTAGTTGATCTATCTGATCCAAAGAAAAACTTCATTCTTTGAATTTCAATGTACATACAACCAGCAACTTACAATGACCCCCCTTTCACCTTGTTATGTTTATATTAAGTGTTGAATATGTGAAATCAAATTGTTAATCAATGACATTAAAGTATGAACGTCTGAGTTATAAAAACTGAACTATTATGCTCGAAAAAGTATGTTACTTGAACAGGAACACTATTAAATTTGGAAAACATTGATAAGACTGATATATCAAAGATACCTTCACTAATGAGGAAACGGACTAAGAGATGTATCAAGCTTTGGCCGAGAAGTTTGACAATCTCTACAGAAGAATTGTAACGTCAATACAATTTTGCCTTGGTATTCCGAACTTTCTTTTTTTTTTGTAAAAACATTAAAAAGAATGATAAGTTTATTATAACCAAGGCTTAAATTTGAAATCACAAAGACTACAAGAAATCACAAATCAATCCAAAGCCAGAAGAATTAAACCTACACTGATGACCATCGTAGATGACATGTACATAGCTATACTGAAAAAAGGTCCTGGAGCTAAGGTTTTGTTATATAATCATATACTATTCAAGACTATCAGACATGTTAGCATTTTCCATGAGTCTTATGACAACTCCCATAGGCAACACCATGAGATTACATTAAAAAAATCAATCAAATCTTTTCTTAATTCAACATACGGAACTTTCTCATTTTTCTTGCCAATAAAAATCTTCAGGCTAACTCTTGATTCGAATAGAGTGAAGTCTTCGTATTCTACATTATAGAGTGTCACCTAAGAAAATTGTACACTCTGTAATGCATTGTAAATTAGATAACATATGATAGCATGATGTGGTAACAATTCAGAATCTATAATGCAATAGTTACCTTGATCATTTAACGTTATCTCCTGAAGTTCTAAGAGTGAAGTGTACTAGTTCATCGAAAGAAGAACAAGAATGAAAAAAAAAAATAAATAAAACCTACCGTGATTGTGCGAGTAGACACACTGATAAGGAGGAAAATAACATAAATGAGGGAAAGTGAAAAAAAAAGCGAGGGAAATTTTGGAGGAGTGGGAAATCTTCGAACGATTGAAGCCTTTGGAACAGAGAGGAAGATCAAAGGAAACGATGAATCACGTTTGCATAGTGGTTTTTCATTAATGTTTGTCTTATGACTTTTAAGGCTCGAATTAATCTCAAGTAGTTGTAAGACATCAAAATCATCACCCATAATTCAAGAGCAAAGATCTTACTAAAAATTATATTATTAAATTTACTTATTCTAAAGTTTACTAGTTTTTTTACAAGCTTAAAAACCTGCTTTTGTACTATTATTTACTTAACCTGAAATTTCATTTAATATTTACCTTGCAAGAGCAGAGTGCTCATTCCAAAAAGTTTGATGGTGCTTTTGGATTTTAATTTGAAATTTATACATGAAAATTGCAAATTTTTGAAGAAATTAGGAGTGTATTTTTAGTAAGGAAGAAAAAAAAAGATCTAAGAAGAAAAAGAAGGAAATGGGAGGAGAGAGTTTTAAAAGTCAGGGAATTCAAAATTTTCGGATTTATTTAACATGTATATTAATGATTTTAATAAATAATTTTAACTATGATATTTTTATATAAAAAAATTATTAGTAAGCTAAATATAATGTTTCAATTTTAAATATTTATTCAAAATTTACATTTAATTATCCTAAATTTACAAATTTAATTTTTTATTGTTTTTCTTATACTTATTTAATTATCCTGTGAAACTTCTATTTTTTGTATTTTAAATTTATCGTGGTTTATAACAAGATTTTTAGTTTAATTGTTATACTAATTTGGTATTAAACATTATCCTAATTATGGGATTTCACAATATTTGCATGTTGCATTACTTAGACTTGTGTATATTCGGCTCGGTTGCAACAGAGAGTGGAGCTCTCTTGGTAAACACAAAAGTGACCGATCTGGAGCGGCTCGGTCAGTCGGTCCAGAAAACAATGAACCAGGTGATTCAATATTATGCTTAAAGTCTACTGCACTTTTGTAATATTTCGAAAATTTTGGAATAAAAGAAAAAAGTGAAACAATAAATATTTTTAAAATAAAATGGTAAGATGGATATGATATTTATAAAAAAAAATTAAAATATTAAAAATAAACTACTCAAGCTTATAATCAAGAAATGTACTTAATGATCAATGATTCTATCCTATAGAAATATTTATAAATCATTATTAAAAATCAATATGATGTTTTATAATATGAGTGTGAGTATTTATAATTAGATATTATATATGCTTTTAGAAATTTGGGCTTGGTATTTTATTATTTGTACATACATACAAGTGTATCTTACTAAGAAGTGCACCTAGCGTATTCATATAGAAGTTATGCGTATATCGTATTTATTATTATTAAATTGCTTTCTGTATGCTTTAGTAAAAATACATGTGACATTATTTATTCTATAAAATAATATAACACCCGATGTTTCGACTTTTCAGAAAATTTCATAACTATATATGTCATGTTTTATTACAAATATATACATGCATACATACATATATATATATATATACATATATAATACTGTTAATATATGTGTATATGTACGTATATTTATAGGTTATATGTATGCTGCAAGATGAGAGTAGCCATTCCATTCCCTTTTTATTCTATATAAAGTTGTTATTAAGATATTTAGTTTATTAAGTAGTTATTTCTAAAATTGTTATTATTAAAATATTAAATAGCAATTTATATTTACAATTCATAAGTTACTATTCAATTACATACTTATTATCTTTATCGTAAATATCTTATCATCGTAAGTCATATTAAGACTATGAAAAGTAAAAAGAAATAAAAATTTTAAAGATATAACAAACAATTTATTTTTTATTCTTATCTTATTATTATTCATTTTTATGCCAATTAAACAAAATAATTCACATGTAATAATTATTATATAGCTATTCAATTCCTATTAAGTTACAATTCAATCTCCAATAATTTTATTTAGTAAAGTAAATGGACTAATAATATTATTAATGTAAAAATTTATAAACATATATATCTTCTATTCAATCTATAACTATATTGTACTTGAGGTGATAACTACTATGCAATTGCTTTCACAGAAATGTGGATGGTGTCGCTTATCATATATGCTTATGATTAGTGTTTTATGAATAAGTTATAATTAAAAATGTACATATTGATCTTGGGAAAGATATCAAATACAATCTTACGAATAAACTTTATAGTAAACAAATACGCGATTATAAAAATGCAGGTTAAAGCGATAAAATAAAAATTTGTAAGAGCAGGTTCGTATCTAATAAATTATGATAAAGATGTACATAAGGCTTTATCGGAAAAATAAAATAATAATATATGATATGTGGTTTGTTGACTTGTATTAATAGCATGATTCATTTATTAATCGTTTGTAAAAACCTAAACTCTTGACCCAACCTAATTGATAAGCTTATCTCGTATTCGAATTGAACTCATTTATCAATTAAAAAGTTATAAGTAAGTTTGTAAAATACTTACATATATAAAGCGAAAAGGCCAATAATAAAATTAAGGAAAAATTACATATTAGTCATAACATTTACTTACTTTTTTGTTTCATTCCTCAATCTTTTTGTTATTTTATTTAAGTTATTAACATTTTCAAAAACATTATAAAAGAAAAAAGATTTACATCAAATTTATTAAATTTTCCATCCATCCATCCATCCATGATACGTATTAACTTCAAATTAGTCCACAATAATTAAAAATAATAAATAATAGAATTAAATAAATTTCTTTACATAATATAACAAACAATAATATTAAATATATATAACAATATAATATAATAAAAATAATACAAAAATGCAAAAATAATAATTAAAATTTAAAAATGGGCTAGAAAAATTTGTATGTACCATAATCACCATGACTACCTAGCCTAAGGTTAATCGGAAGCCAACACATACTTAAGATGATATGAAAATCTAATGTACTTAATGGAAGTCCTATTATTATAAAGTTTTCAAAACATTGAGAACTAAAATAGAAGGAAAAGAAATTGAAAGCTTAAATAGAAAAGTAAGTAAGCGTTGAAAACTAAAAGTGTAATTCTTTCTAAAATTAACTTCTACGAATACTAATGATATACAACCTTGAAAGTTAATGTGAAATTACAATTTAAACAATAGTTTTAGTGAAGTCTTATCAATTATAATAAATAAAAAATCTCACAAGGTTTATAATATAATTGAATTAATCTAAACTCATGAACTAACATTTTCCATCGAATCTTTAAGAGAGATAGTTAAAGAATCTCTATATATAAAAGAATGAGATCAATGAAAATATAAGTCATTGAAAATTTTATAAAAATAATTTAGTTTATCGCCTAGCCAATTTTTTGGTATATAATAGAAATTCTACAATTTCTTACTTCAATAAGTTGTGATGTTGATCAAGGATTTAACCTTCAGTACTAAATGCAAATTCTAAAGCTATCATAGATATTGGTATGCTTAAGATATCTCATGTCATTTTTGTAACTTGAGGATATTGGAATTAATTAGATTTCCAATAATTCAATACATCTAATTTAATTATTGTATATCACTCCTTATTTAAACATAGCTTTACTTTAGATTTGGTAGCACCCCAAAACCCTCATTACAGGTTTATAAACCAATTGAACCTAATGCTCAACAAATATTTCAAAATAATAGAAATATCGATAATGTATTAAAACCCTAACAAGTGTAGAAGCCAAGATTATTTATATAAATAACACTAATCACTTGTTGTGAAGAGATAAAGAAAAAGAAATTGGCTTACCTTTATCATTGCTCCTAATATTGTCTAGCATAATTCTTTGAGTATGGTGATACAATGTTTTCTAAATAACCAAAAGATGAGGAAGAGAAATTTATCAAAAAAAAAATGAATTTATCCAAAGAAAAAAAAAATATGGATAAGAGTGATAAATTAACTAAGAAGAAGAGAGATATATATGATGTGTTTTTTATGTGTCATAGAAGATACACAAGTTTGTAAGTCATGCTTATGACCTGTTTAATAAACGAGTTTATAAATAAGTCTGAAAGCTAGATTCAAACCCAAACACAAGTTTTATCATATCTAAACAAGTTTAACCTATTTGTATCTTGTATTGATTTTTTTTAAATTTTTTTTACACAAAATTATTTATTTCGTGTCATGTATAGGTTTCATTAATCGGGTTTCGAATTGCCAACCCTAAATTAGAGGTAGTTTTGTTGCTTCCTCATACATCATACTTCTATTGATGTAGAAATAAAAGCTAATTATACTTCTACTATGGTAGAAATAAAATCTAAAGCTGTATTTGATCCAACTAAACATGATATGGAATAAAAAATTATAGTATAACATCCGGTACTAATTTTGAAACCTACATAACCATACAAGGTCTAGTAGGTTTGTGGGTATGATAAGTTATAATATCCAACCCCAACCTATATAATAGAACACAAATTACCCCGATGTAACTTACCACATTGTATGCACGTCTCTCCACTAATATGATTCAACATATGATTGTTATCCGTCGCATGAAGAACCCACAAAGCCATATGTGAAATATAGCCCATTCTGCATTGGACAAGGTCCTGTGAATTTTTATAGTATTGTATTTGACATGAAGAGATCCTCCATTTACTTCCCTAGGTGTGATAACAAGAAGGCTTAAACAAAATTGAGATTGCTCTTCCAACTGAATGTGTGAATCCAGCCCCACCACTATATCAATATTTGAAAAATGGTGTACAAGCTTTAGATGCAGCACAAGTCCAGTTAATTTAATCATACTAATTTTATTTTTTCAACATTTTGAAAAATTTATTTTATCCATTACTATGTAAATCTATTTAATATAAAATACAGGAGTAATCCACTAATAAATGACATAACTGTTAGATTATTCCATATTGAAACCATGCAATAGTATTTAATCTCTCCATTCATTACAAAGTTTACTTTATTGTTGAAGACGGCAATGGTAATCATTTTTTTTATATGAACAAACTATTACATAATTAACTCAAAACAATTCAAAACCAACATTCCATTTAGGTTAACTAGAGAATCGATGGTACGCAACAATTCCATTTTTTTTTTTTCATAATAATGCCACCAAATTCGTTGTACTCTATAAAGTAATTTATGGCAAATCAGCATATCCTATCATTCTATTCACTTTTAGTTCAAATAAATGTTGTTAGTGATACGAACTACGCCAACCCGTGACGAAACCCAATACCAATACGTTCGGAAATTCGTTTCCTAAGATGCCCAAACACCTAAAAGTGGAAACCGCGACTCGTTGTCTATAAACGAGACAAGAACCTTGGTATAAAGTGAAGACGCCACAACCGGGATGGAAGACCGATTGATAAGTCGGGATGAACGCTACGGAAATCAATCCGATAAGTTTGATTTAGTTCTTGAAGAACCAAGAGAGGTGCCTCTTAAAAGTGTTTAATGTTCAAAGATGTCTAATCTAAATGTTCTAAACCCTAGGAGCTTTTATACTAGGGTTACAATTCGTGTAAAATAAGTCCAAAACGACGTAGTTTAGTTAAGTGGCGTAAAAACGCGAAAACAAAACAAGCTGGCCGGTAGAGGATACACAGCCGTGTACACGACCGTGTACTTTGGCTCTATACTTTTCTGTGCAACTTCTAGCAACATACATGCCCGTGTACTTTTGCCGTGTATCTTTCTGTGCAACTTCTAGCAACATACACGCCCGTGTACTTTGGCCGTGTATCTTTCTGTGGATTTGCTTGACTCCATACACGGCCGTGCCTTGAAAATACACGCCCTCTTCAACCTGTGTCCAGTATAACTTGTACAAAAGCAAGGGTCTTCCCATGGTTGTTCCAATCCGTTCCAACTTCATGATTGCTCCAATTCTTTCCGGCTTCATGGATAACCTTTATCAACCCGTTAAGTGCTTCCTTGAATCGTTTTGCTCGATTTCTTGTGATCGGTCCAGGCGGCACTTCAAGAGGATCCACATTTCTTCTTCCGGCTTGGCTCTCATCATGGATCTCATCAGTTAGTGCCAACTTCCAAAATTTGCAATAATTAAGAATATTATGTTAATGATATTTGCAATATTAAAAATATTGTAACTACTTTATTAGGGCAGCTAGAATTCATTCTAAAGCTATCATGTCATATAAACATGTACCACATAATAATTGCCTTACAAGTCAAAGATTGCAAACATCTATTTAATTATTGAATCTTTAAAACTTAAAGAATTATATATAATTATTAATATGAAAATAAATATGTAATTCATTATCTCATAACCTTCCAAAATTGCAAAGAATCAACATCATCATTCATTAAATAGTAAAATAGATAGTCACTATAACAATCCTAATTTCAAGAAACAAAAGGAGATTAATTTCTATTTAGGTTATTACAAGAACAATCTACAATTCTATAACCAAGATAATATGTAATATGCTATCATGGCCACAAGTCTTACACTACCATGTTAACTAAGGTAATACTTATTCACATACAATCCTAACCAGTTCCATGCTTCAGTATTGTTGTTATCTACAAATTCAACTAGTTGAGGAATAAGTAAGTATTGTGACTTAGTGAGATGTGAGTTTTATGCATTCCCATTACCATGTATGTACTCATGCTCAAGTAAGTTATCAATTATATATAATAAACGAACAATCCTATGCAATGCAAATGTTATACAAAGTCTTCTAATAATTAGTGTGAAATTTAAAAAATAACTTCTCCCCTTAACCTTAGGTTGAGGATTCCATCATACTGTCAATATCCAAACTGTCCAAATATCAACATAGAAAATTATCTCTTCATGTGACATCATTAGCGACTTAATCATAAATACATCATAGGAGAAAAGATATTTTTGTTTACTACACCATTAAAAAACAAAAGGAGGATCTCCTTAGCTACTGAAAAGTTATCATGTTATCATATCTTATTCAATTTGTATCACATGCAATTATCAGCTTATCCAAGTGGAATAATTGATTTGGCTTAACATAGTTATTATTGGGCTAAATGAATCTAGCTACTTACGTAACATAAAAGGCATACTTTCACCTTCATATTAAGTATCCATAATGTAGCACTTTACAGAACATATTAAATACATATGGCATGGCTGAAAGGCACGGCAAGTGTATCTCATATACAAGACAAAGAAAAATAAATCATAACATTTTTGCAACAAGTCTTAGCTGAAAATAATAATAATAATAATAATAATAATCATTAAGAAAGACTTTTAGGAGATAGATGTAAAAAGCTTTTGTTTGACATTATAGTGCTCAAGAAATGGAAAAGGGCGTGTATTCATTTTAGCTAAATGGAAAAAATATAGATGACTTTTTCTTCATTAGTTGTTAAATCTAATTTTTAGTTTGTAAATTTTTGTTTCAATGGCATGATTAAATTTTACTTTACTTAGATTAGTTATTCAACTCCAGTATTTAGTGTTTCCAGTACATTACTATGTGATTAAGTAATATGTATAAAAAGTTGCTAATGTTTTGATGTTGTGATTTGTTGAATGCAAGTTGGGATCATGAGCTATCAAAAGGTTGAATGCAATTTATGTGTTGATCCTCTATATAGAAAGTTAAAAAGTGCATGGGCTCTTGTCCTTGATTATTTTTCTTCTTTCTTTGCTTGAGGACAAGCAAAGACTTAAGTATAGAGAAGTTTGATATGTGTTGAATGGCATTTATTATTATTTTATTTTTTATATAGTTCTGATTTATTTTATGATCAATTTTTATTAAACATTTTACTAGTTTTGCTCATATTTTGATATTAGGTCCTTTAAAGCAATTTTGGATTAAAGGAAACAAATTCATACAAGTTTTATGTAAATCAAACCCCATTTGGACAAGTTACACAATTTTAAACAGTCAATAAGGTCACATACATAACCGTGTTGATGTACCGTATAAGTTGAAGCTTTAACATCATCTCATCTATGACCCTGTTAATGTAGTTTATAAGTACAGCTTCAATATGGTCACCAAAATAAACATATTAGTGTCTATGTTTCTATAGGCAAGAAATTCATTAAAAGACTTAAAGAACATGACCATGTTCGTGTTATTTAAAGATACAATGTCAACATAGTCTCTAACATAATCACATTACTAACTAAGTTATTAAGTGTACAATTAAATAACAAATATGTAATTCAGTTTAATCTCTTAGAAGAAAGTTTTCCTTTCAAGCTTTTACTCAAAAGGTAACTTAAAGACTGACTTGAAAAGTAGACCTACTGTATGACTTTCAAGCTTTTACTCAATAGGTAACTAAAAAATTGACTTAGAGAGTAAACCTGTTGCATTAGCATAATTGCATAAGCAAACAAGATGTTACAATATGAGTTTATATTTGAAGATTTAATCAACTTGAAGGCTCAACTCCAAAGTTAAATGCATTTGGGAAAAACATTCAAAATGTCTCACAAAGTTGGTTAATATATCTTAGGTATTTGAAATTATAATCAATTTAAAGATTAAAATTAAAGTTGATCTAGACTTGATGAAGCAAAGTATGTTTGATGAAGATTTATATTTTTTAAAATTCAAAACCACATTTAAGGAGTAGAAAATAAAAAAAGGAAAACAATCGATATACATTTCTATTTTAAAGGGATATGAAGTCGATCGTTCTTTTGAAGATATTATTCACATACTTCGTTAACAACATAGATCTAATCTAAGAACATTTTTGAATTTAAGATAAGCATAATGATGGAAGCCATGATGGGAGCCAAGCTAGAAGGTGGAATGTGGATCCTCTTGAAGTGCCACTTGGACCGATCACAAGAACTTGAGCAAAACGATTCAAAGAAGCACTTAATGGGTTGATAAAGGATATCCAAGAAGCTAGAAAAGATTTGAGCAATCATGAGCATGAACTTGCATTTGTACAAGTCATTTAAGGTTTTAATAAAGGAGATCAAAGCTGCCAGCTTAGGTAGAGAAACAGTCGGCCTTGAAATACGTTGGATTAACGCTACCGGCATAGCCAGCGTACATTGCCTGACGAGAAGATTCACTTTATTTTGTTATTTTTCGCAACTTTATTATGTTGTGTCGTTTTAGGCTTTTTCCTTACGAAGTGTAAACACTATTAATAGGCTGTTAAGGTTGGAAAACATATAGAATTTTGATTAACATAATTTGAAGAGTATTCCTCTCTTGGTTCTCCAAAGAACTTCTCTTGAACTCATCTAATCTCTTCTGTGGCGTTCAAATCCGACTTATTAATCGGTCTTTCATCCCGATTGTGGCGTCAACATAGTATACTAAGGTTCTTGCCTCATCTATAAGCAACGGGTTATAGTTCCACTTCGATTATTTGGCATCTTGGGTTGCAATTCCAAACGTATTGGTATAGAGTTTCATCACAGGTGGGCATGGTTCGTATTAGTTTGGTATCAGAGCCTAGGTTTGTTAAAAATTAGTTTGGTTTGAACAAGGTAACATCCCTAACTCCAATTGTTCATATCAATCGTTCGTATTACCATTGCTTCATACTCAAGTCTATAGTGTTAATTGTTTCTTGAGTAGTTTAGTTTCATTCTATCAATCTTATTTCAAAAAAAAAAAAAAAAAAAGAGAGAGAACGAAAACAAAAAAAGAAGGAAAATTCAAGTTAGAGATTTTGTTCTTGAATTCTACAGAAGAATTTGGTGTGGTTTGGATTAGTTCCAAGAGAATTGAGAAGAGGGATTGGTGAGTTGATATCATCTCTGTTTGTGAGAATACACGAGTGAATGTGGGATATCCTTTTTTGAGTGAAACACGTGAGGGAGCGAATCGTGAGGTTTAATTCTATATATATATATTTGTGTTAGTATTAACCTTTTATTATAGGAACTATGTCAAGGCAAAATTCTCCTGAAGGTGAGAGGGGGAGGTTTAATGCTAGGTTAGTAATTAAGGCGTTGAGGAGTGAGATGAAGAGAATGTTTCAGGAGGGAATGGAGCAAATTCATGAAACGGTGGAGCAGAAACTTGAGCAATCTAAGAACATCTTTCAAGGGCGTAAGAAGGAGAGTTTTTCTAAAAGAGGACAAAGGGGTGGAGATGAAAATTCTGATGATGAGTTTGCTGAACCTTCTATTAGGAGTTATAGAGGTTATGGTGGTAGGAATAGAGGAACTAGGGATTGGGAAGATAGAGGAGATCGGAATAGAGAGGATAATCAATTGAGTAGTATAAAGATGAAGACTCCTCCTTTCCAAGGGAAGAATGATCCCGAGGCATACTTAGAATGGGAGAAGAAGGTAGAGCTGGTGTTTGATTGTCATAATTATAGTAAGAGAAAGAAAGTGAAGCTTATTGCCATTGAGTTTTCAGATTATGCCATAGTGTAGCGGGATCAATTGATGTTGAATAGGAGAAGGAATGGCGAACCACCCATTGAGTCTTGGGAAGAGATGAAGAGGGTGATGAAGAAGTGATTTGTTCCTGCTTACTACTATCGCGAATTGCACAACAAATTGCAAACTCATAAGTAGGGAAGCCGAAGTGTAGATGAGTATTTCAAGGAGATGGAGATTACTATGATTAGAGCAAATGTTGAGGAGGATAGAGAGGTTACCATGGCTAGGTTTCTTGCTGGGTTAAATAGAGAGATTTAAAATGTAGTAGAATTACAGCATTATGTGGAATTGGAAGATATAGTCCACATGACTATAAAGGTTAAGAACCAACACAGAATGAAAGGTAGTAGTACTGCCTGATTTCAACAGGGTGTTGGTTCATCTACTTGGAAGACTAACCATTGGAGGAAGGAAGAAAAGTCATTACCCACCAAGCCAAAAGGAGAGCAGAAGCAAGGGGGTTCTACTCCTGGTAATCAAGGTAAACTTAATTCTTCTACTCCTAGAAATTGTGACATTAAATGTTTTAAATGCTAAGGAAGAGGCCATATTGCTAGTCAATGTTCGAATAGACGCGTTATGATTTTGCGCGATGATGGTGAGTATGAGACTGAGGGGGATAGTGAAGATGATGATATGCCTCCATTGGAGGATGTTAGTGATGAAGAGGATCTTGCAGAGGGGAAGTTAGTGGCAGTAGTGAAGCGAGCTTTGAATGTGCAGGTGAAGGAAGAAGAGGAGGTGCAACTAGAGAATATCTTTCATACTAGATGTTATCTAGGTGACAATATTTGTTGTTTGATCATTGATGGGGGAAGTTGCACTAATGTAGTAAGTTCTTTCATTGTTGAGAGGTTGGGGCTCAAGACCACTAAACACCCTAGCCCATATAAATTGCAGTGGCTGAATGATAGTGGCGAGACTAAGGTGAGTAAGCAAGCCTTAATTGCTTTTCGCATCGGTAGGTATGAGGAAGAGGTATTATGCGATGTAGTGCCGATGCAATATTTTCATGTGTTGTTGGGAGGGCCATGGCAGTTTGACAGGAAGGTTGTTCATGATGGCTTTTCTAACAAGTATACACTTGTTCACCATGGCCAAAGCTATAATCTTAAGCCCTTAACACCTAAACAGGTGTATGAGGTTCAGTTGCAGCTACAACAATCTTTTGCAAAATATAAGGTAAGTGAAAAACAGAGGGAGATTGAGAGAGCAAAAGACATAGAAAAAGAAAAGGAACACAAAAGTCAATGCCAAAAGGAAAAAAGAGAGGAAGGCTGGAAAGAGTGTGAGAGGCCAAGTTGAGGGGGGATCAACTTTGGTGGTGAGTGAAAAGGAGAGTGCAGCCTTGCAAAAGGAGAGTTGTGTAGCAAGAGCGAGTGTAGTGAGGAGAGCGTTAGTGATGAAGCAACCCATGTTGTTGCTGGTTTTTAAGGAAAATTGTTTGAATATTAACAAACTTCTTAACTCTTTGCCTAGTGTGGTTGTGTCTATTTTGCAGGACTTTGAAGATGTCTTCCCTGAGGAGATTCCAAAGGGGTTACCATCTGTTCGTGGTATTGAGCACCAGATTGACTTTGTACCCAAAGCATCTATTCCAAACAAGCTAGCTTATAGGAGCAATCCAGAGGAGACAAAGGAACTCCAAAGGTAGGTTAATGACTTGATGGAGAAGGGGTATGTGAGAGAAAGTATGAGCCCATGTGCAGTGCCTGTGATTTTGGTGCCTAAGAAGGATGGGTCATGGAGAATGTGTGTTGATTGCCGAGCTATCAACAACATCACGGTAAAGTATTGTCATCCCATTCCTCGCTTAGATGACATGTTAGATGAGTTACATGGGTCTAGTGTCTTCTCCAAAATTGATTTGAAAAGGGGATATCACCAAATTAGAATGAAAGAAGGTAATGAATGGAAAACAACATTTAAGGCAAAATATGGATGATATTAGTTAGTAATGCATTTCGGTTTAACTAATGCACCTAGTACTTTCATGAGACTTATGAACCATGTTTTGAGGACTTTTATTGGCAAATTTGTGGTAGTCTATTTTGGTAATATCCTCATTTACAGCAAGAGTTTGGAAGACCATATAATTCACTTGAGGGTTGTTTTGGAAGTGCTTTGAAAGGAGCAATTATATGCTAACCTCAAAAAGTGCACTTTTTGCACAGACAGACTTATGTTTCTTGGTTTTATTGTTAATGCACAGGGAATACAGGTTGATGAAGAGAAGATTCGTGCGATCTAAGAATGGCCTAGTCCAACTAATGTAAGTAATGTTCAGAGTTTCCATGGACTAGCGAGCTTTTATAGGAGGTTTGTGAAGGATTCCAGCACCATTGGAGCACCACTTACTGAAGTAATCAAGAAGAAGGTGGGGTTCAATTGGGGAGAGCAACAAGAGAAGGCCTTTCAGGCACTTAAAAATAAGTTGACTCATGCGCCACTACTTGCTTTACCTGATTTCTCTAAAACTTTTCAGATTGAGTGTGATGCTTCAAGAATAGGTACTAGAGCAATTCTCATGCAAGAGAGGAGACCAATTGCATTCTTTAGTGAGAAGCTAAGTAGGGCAACCTTGAACTATCCTACTTATGACAAGGAGTTATATGCATTGGTTCAAGCTCTAGAGACTTGGCAACACTATCTTTGGCTAAAAGAGTTCGTGATCTACACTGATCATGAATCCTTGAAGTACTTGAAGGGACAGCATAAGCTAAACAAAAGGCATGCTCATTGGGTGGAGTTTATCGAAAAATTTCCCTATGTCATCCACTACAAGCAAGGTAAAGAAAATGTTGTTACTTATGCACTTTCTAGAAGGTATGCTCTTATCTCTACTCTTAGTTCTAGACTGCTTGGTTTTGAGCATATTAAAGAATTGTATGCTGCTGACCAAGATTTTTGTGAAGAGTATGTTCGTTGTGAGAAGAGTGGTCATGGTAAATTTTATAAGCATGAGGGATTCTTGTTTAGGAAGAATAAAATTTGCATTCCCAATTGTTCTTTAAGAGAGTTATTAGTGAGGGAGTCTCATGGAGGAGGATTAATGGGGCATTTTGGAGTAGCTAAAACATTAGGGGTTTTGCAGGAACACTTCTATTGGCCTCACATGAAACGAGATGTTGAGAGGATTTGTGAGCAATGTGTCACTTGTAAGCAAGAAAAATCTAAAGTCTAACCTCATGGACTTTATACTCCACTTCCAATTCCTCATGAGCCTTGAGTAAATATTTCCATGGATTTTGTGTTAGGATTACCCAGGTCTAAGTATGGTAGAGACTCTATTTTTATAGTCGTGGATAGGTTTTCCAAGATGGCACATTTCTTTCCTTGCCACAAAACAGATGATGCTTGCCATATTACTAATTTGTTCTTTAGGGAAGTTGTGAGATTGCATGGTATGCCTGGAACAATCATATCGGATTGAGATGCTAAGTTCTTGAGCTACTTCTAGAAGACCCTATAGGCTAAGTTAGGAACTAAGTTATTGTTCTCTTCTACTTGTCATCCATAGACTGATGGTCAAACTGAGGTAGTAAATCAAACTTTATCTACTTTGTTGAAGGTTATCATTAAAAAGAACATTAAAAGTTGGGGGGAATGTTTGCCTCATGTTGAATTTGCTTATAATCGCACAATGCATTCTGCTACTAAGTTTACACCTTTTGAAATTATGTATGATTTTAATCCACTAACTCCTTTGGATTTATCTCCCCTTCCTATGTCTGAGTATGTCAATCTAGATAGTAAGAAGAAAGCGGAGTTTGCTAAATAACTCCATGAGAAAGCAAGGCTCAACATTGAGCGGAGGATAGAACATATGTGAAACAAGCCAACAAGGGTCGTCGACAAGCTGTCTTTGAACCTGGAGATTGGGTTTGGGTTCACATGCGCAAAGATCAGTTTCCTGTGCAACATTGATCTAAATTACTTCCTAGAGGCGATGGACCATTTCAAATTCTTGAGCGCATCAATAATAATTCCTACATGTTAGATTTGCTAGGTAAGTATCAAGTAAGTGCTACTTTTAACGTTACTGATCTAAGTCCTTTTGATGTAGGCGATGATTTGAGGACAAATCCTTTTCAAGAGGAGGGGAATGATGGAAGCCATGATGGGAGTCAAGCTAGAAGGTAGAATGTGGATCCTCTTAAAGTGCCACTTGGACTGATCACAAGAACTCGAGTGAAACGATTCAAAGAAGCACTTAACGGGTTGATAAAGGATATCCAAGAAGGTAGAAAAGATTTGAGCAACCATGAGCATGAACTTGCATTTGTACAAGTCGTTCAAGGTTTTAACAAAGGAGATCAAAGTTGCCAACTTTGGTAGAGAAACAACCGGCCTTGAAATACGTTGGATTAACGTTGCCGGCTTTAAGCCGGCATACATCCTACGCCGGCTACTACGCCGCCAACGTACATTGCCTGACGAGAAGATTCACTTTATTTTGTTATTTTTCGCAACTTTATTATGTTATGTCGTTTTGGGCTTTTTCCTTATGAATTGTAAACACTATTAATAGGCTGTTAGGGTTGGAAAACATATAGAATTTTGATTATCATAATTTGAAGAGTATTCCTCTCTTGGTTTTCCAAAGAACTTCTCTTGAACTTATCGAATCTCTTCTGTAGCGTTCAAATCTGACTTATCAATCAGTCTTTCATCCCAATTGTGGCATCAACATAGTATACCAAGCTTCTTGCCTCATCTATAGGCAACTGGTTGTGGTTCCACTTCGATTATTTGGCATCTTAGGTTGCAATTCCAAACGTATTGGTATAGGGTTTTGTCATTGGTGGGCGTGGTTCATATCACATAAGAGTTATGATCTCCGGCAAAATATTTGAAATAGATTTCGTCTTCAATTTCCAACTTATCCTCTTGTAGCTGTTGCATGATCAAAAGTGATATACCCTCAATGTCCAAGAGAAAAAGAATAGAACATAATACAAAAAAAAAAAAAACCTCAACATTCTCTATGAAAAATTCTATTACATTTTCATTTTTATCTTGTATCAAACTTAGTGAGGATTACATTATCATTATTCCTTATTGATTTTGATATTTTTATGAGACCTATATTATAAATAAGCTATGAGCATAGAGATAGCTAAGTGATAGCTTGAAGTCTGATAGAGTGAATTGCGATTACTATTTGTAAATCCCATTTCCTGATTAGATATAGTGGAATATACTAGTGTGGAACCTAGCTTAGAGCAAGAAAAGAAGGTTAATGCTTAAGGAAAAGCCTCTATAAATCATTGTGCAAACTTCTCTTAATCTACTCTTTTATTTTCATGCACTTAATTATCTATTGTGTTTGCAAAACAAATTCAAAGCCACAATTTACAAGCAACATTTTTTAAACGAAAGTTAATTAATATTTTTTTAAAAAAAAAAAACAATTCAACCCTAACCTCGCTCTTGGTTATTTTTCTAGACTAACAGTTGGTATCTAAGTAGATCTCTCTTATTGAATTGAGTGATCCACTTTATCATTGCTAAGAATAATATTGCAATCAATCAAGCCTTGTACTTTGATGGCATGAATTACTTATATTGGAAAATGTGCATCTCCACTTATATTAGGGTTAATAACTATGCTTCATGGCAAGTGATCGATATTGGAAACTATCAAGTGATAAGAACAAATGATGCTGAGTTCACAAGCCTAAACTAAAGCTCATCAAGTAAAATAATAAGGCTAAGAATATGCTTCTCATGACTATATCGCCATCTAAATTTTACTTGATTTCTTCATGTAACACAACTAAAGAAATATGGGATACTTTGTTAGAAACATAAAGGAATGAATATTATTAAGGAAACAAAAATTAATGCTTTATAGCAGATATATGAATTGTTTAAAATTAAATTTGATGAGACAATTAAAAATTCTTTTAATCATTTTACTACTATAATAAATTAACTAACCTCTCTTGGAAAGAAAATGGAAGATCTTGATCTTGTTAGGAAAGTATGTAGATCTTACCAAAGTCATAGGATGCTAAGAAGACTACTATAGAAGAAGCATAAGATCTAAGCAAGCTCACACTTAGTTAATTAAGGGAGAACCTAATGGCATATGAGTCTCATCTAAACATAACTGAAGAATCTAATTGTAGCACAAAAGCTATCACATTTAAAGCAAAGAAAATAGCTACTAAAGAATCTAATTTTAATGAGGACAACGATGATGATGAGAACATCAGTATGCTTGCAAAAAGATTCAACAGGCTAATGAAAAGGAATGGTAAGAAATTTAAGAACTTTAGAAAATATAACAAATATGATGCAAGAAAAACTTTAAGAGAAGGAAGAAAGAAAGAGATCACATGTTATGAATGTAAGAAACATGGACATATTAAATACAAGTACCCAATTCTTATAAAGAAGATGAAAAAATTCAAAAAGAAAAGTCAAGCAATGATGGCAACTAAGGTTAAAGGGTAATTAAATCTTGAGACTATAGGAAATTGATTGGATAATTGAATGATATTGTGTTTTGGTGTGATTGCGCTTGGCTAGGCCTAAGAAATCGAAAATGTTGGTGATCTTAGGATAGCACCCTAATGATTGGTATGTGATATTATCCCTAGTGCAATTGTGTCCCAAAAGGATCCAAGTAGGTTTAGGATGATATGGTATGAATGGATTCATGTGTATGGTATAGAAGGACTCATAGACTCATAAATAGTGGGGAGTACCTACTATCGTATATATATAATTTATGCATGCTATGGACTCATGAATAATGGGGAGGACCTATTGTCATTAATATGTATGCATATATGTACGATATGGATGGATTCTTAGACTAATGGATAGTGGAAAGTATCCACTATAGTCTATGTATAATTATGTATGGATTAGACTCATGGACATTAGGAAGTATCATTTTTTCGTATATATATGTATATATATAAATTTATGTTTCAGATGTATACTGTGAATGTCATGATGAGTGTTGTGTGTTGGAATGAAAAATATTGAAGATAACCAATGATGTTTGAATATTCTATTGCATTATGTTTGTGTTGGTATTTCTAACATGACATGCGTGTGTGATTGTTGATATACATTATATTGGGCATTAGATCACCCTTTGTAAGACCATTTTTTAGCTGTAGGTTTTTTAGAGGAAATTGCAGGGTATGATGTGACGATAGTGAACAAGAATCAAAATTTGAAGGAAGATGTAGATTATGTGTACTATAAGGAATAATAGGTAGACAAAGAGAAAGATAAACACTCGATGACTTTATTGAGTTAACATAAGACTACTCTTGTACTTAAGTTCTAAAATGCTTTCGTTATATTAATTGTAAGAGAATGAATATGGTTTACTTATTGAGAACAGTTGTTCTTTTATTTATTTTTTTTATATGGAGACACCGAGTGGTATTTGTTGAGTCACTTATTTACATATATGGAGAATGTTTATTTTTACTAAAGGTCATAGTTAGTTGAATGTTGATTGTGAAATTTAGCAAATTCTGAGCCTTTACATGTCTTCACTTAGTGAGGACACATGGCGAGCTATACTCATCTCAAGTTCCAGGGTGTTACTGCTTAAGTAGTATCAAAGCCTAGGTTATTTGATCTATAGACAACCTATGAATAAAATCTTTAGGGTAGTGAGACTTAATGGGAGTGGGTAGTAAATGGAATAGATGATTTTAGATATATATTTTTTTCATTTTAGATATACTTACCACATTATTGATAGAAGCGTGATCGCATGAGAGAATTGCTGTTTATTTTTTGTAGAATGCCTAGGAAAATTTTAAGACCAGGTTTGACATCAAGTGTTGGAGGCAATGCTCCTAATAACCAGATGTCACCTAAACCGCCTCAATAGAGGCTAGGAGCTAATGATGTTAATACTACATAGCTACTAGATACAATTACTATTCAAGTAGGAGTGATGGCAAAACAACATTAACAAATACAAAAACTACAATTGCTGAACACTAGGCAAAGGTAAACAATGGGAGAGGTTGGAGATAAGCTGACTAGGCTAGTAAGTTTGGACTAATTTGTCAAGATAGTCAGTAAGTTCAAGCCTAAGGTAGATAACCCACTAGATGCTGAGTAGTGGGTTAATGAGTTGGAGAAGACCTTTGAAGAACTTAAAATTTCTGAAGAGAAAAAGATGAAATATGCTGTATATTTACTGAAGGGCTCGGCTTCAAAATGGTGGTCAAGTGTTTCAAGACTAGTAGTGGGACTCATCACCTAAGAAAGGTTCAAATAGATACTATTTAAACAATATTTCTCGAGTAGCATATTGGACAAGATAGACGCATCCCACTATAGTTGCTACTAGGGAAAGAGATTTGTGAATGAGTATAAGGTGGAGTTAAATTGCCTAGTGAGATTTATGCCACCAGCCTTTAGAATAGATGAGAAGTCAATCACTCATTGATTTGTATTAGGTCTAGAACCCACTTTACAACATAAAGCAGAAGCATTTCAATTAAACACATATTCCAAAGTGGTAAACAAGGTTAAATTTCAAGAACAAAGCCACAAAAGAACTAAGGAGATGAGAACATTAGGGACTAAGATTGTATCAAGGAAGAAACCTACTTAAGGAATTGTTATATGAGAGAAAGGCAAGAGACTTCAAACTGTGTAGACCAAACTTGTGGTCATTGCAACACTCTCCTCTCAAGTTAGGACCTCTCAATTTGGTTAGGGCCATAGATGTGCGAGATGCTATGGGCTACATGAGTTGAATGAGTATAAGTGGCCAGATGGTGCTTGTTTTTCATGTGGAAAGACAGGATATAGTAGTAAGATCTGCATGGAGAAAACAATTCCCCTTACCTTCTATTTCCCCTATAAAAAAGGGGTCACAAGATGGTTAATTGCCTAAATATGGGAGAGCAAAATGTATAGCTAGCACAGATAGGGAGGAACCAAGCTATGAACCATGTCGGCAGACCTCAGCAAGTAAGACCAAGACAAAAAACACCAACACAAGTTTTTACATTGCAAAGACATGATACTCCAAGCATGGAAACCTTAGCAGGTATGTTGTTGGTACGTTATGCAAATGCATATGTCCTATTTGATATTGGTTCATCACATTCATGTGTGTCTAATGCATTTAGAAGGATACATGATATTTAAGTTGAGGTGTTAGATAGTGTATTGAATTTAAGAAAACTAATGAGTTTAGGTAGAAGATTAAATAGAATATGTAGAAGGGTCAATGTTGAGGTACAAGATAGGATTCTGCTTGTAGACCTTCTAGTTTGGAAATGATAGATTTTGATGTGATATTGGAAATTGGTTGGTTATTTAAACACCATGTAACCATTGACTATCATAATATGGCAATCCATTTCAACACACTAGAAGGAGAATAAGTTAGAAGTACATAGACCAATAGGATTGCCTATGTATGAATTGTGGGGCAAGAGTATTATAGCTTTAGTAGCTATTGAATTCGAAGAAGTGGTGAAAATTGATTTAGTACGTATGGTGAGGGAATTTGTAAATGTCTTCTCTAAAGATTTGCTAGATCTACCCCTAGCAAGGGAGATTGTGTTTAGTATAAACATGGTGCCTAGTATGATTCCCTTGTCTAAAACCTTGTACCATATGACACTTACTGAACTAATAGAACAAAAGAAGCACTTACAAGAGTTGTTAGATAAGAAGTTCATCAAATCTAGTGTTTCGTCCTAGGGTGCACTTATGTTGTTTGTGAAAAAGAAGGAAAATAGTATGCATTGTGTGTTCATTATAAGGAGTTGATTTAAGTCACCATTAAGAAAAAGTACCCCCAATAATAGATGATTTGTTTGATTAGTTGAAGGGGCTTAAGTCTTCTCAAAGATTGATTTGAGATCCAAGTATCATCAGTTGAGAATTAAGGAGGAAGACATTTAGAAGACTGCATTCAAGACTCAATACGTGCATTATGAGTTCAAAGTAATGCCATTTGGACTCATAAATGCACCAATGGCTTTCATGGACTATAAAATCCTAAAATTTTTGAAAAACTATATGAAAATTTAAGAAAATAAATAGAATAATAAATACATCTAGGTTGGGGTGGCGAGAGGAACAATTTCGTAATATTAGAAACTTTGAGAAATTTACGACGAAAATTCAAATATTTAAACGCATAAATACTATTATATTTTGTGATAATAATAGGTTTAAAAAAAAATTAAACAATTAGAAGAATGAATACTCCAAAACACGTTATTTTCAATGTCCAATTCAGCATTGGCTCTAGCATGGGCATGTTAGAGGTAGGGCTAAAATATTTCCTACTTCTAACCATTTTTCTTATTCAGCACTGGCTCTGGCATGGCTATGCTAGAGGCAAGGCTAAAATTATACTTGCTTTTACCCATTTTTCTAACTCAGCACTGCCTTCAACATAGGCTGTGTTAAAGGTTATACTGAATTGAAATTGCAATTTCCTTCATTCTTCACCAAAAATTCATTTCGCCTTTTGCTCATATCATTTTTAAACCTTTCTTTTATCTTTGTTGAAACCTAAAAACAAAATGAAACAATGAGAAATTAAATCATTATAATATATTAATACTATTTTAACATTTTAGATATGATGAAAATTTTATAACAAATAATAATAAACTTTAAAATATAAAAGTAACGAGGGAACATAATCTATTAGCTAATTATAATTAATAAGAAGAGTTAAAGTTTTAGATTTTTGATAGTTAAATAATTTCTTTTTATATAAATAATTATACTTAGAATATTTAATTTAGTATAAACATATATTTTTGTATAAAATATTATAATTTAAATAATTTAATAAATACTAATACATGTACTAAATAAACCTAGAAATAGATAATTTCTTATCTTTATCTACTAATTCCTTCTTTTTTTTAATTTGTTTTGTCTGCCCAAGGTGTCCTCTTCTGATATACGTCACACCAGTTGTCCTTTCCTCATTTTTTTTCTTTCTTTCTTTTTCCACTTTTTTCTTTCTTCTCATCGTCTCTGCTTCGTTGCTTCTCTGTTCCTCTATCTTTCTTTCTCCATCTCCCTCTCTCACAATGGCTTTGAAAAAGTGGCAGCCGCACAAGCAAAACCTTAAATCCCAAACCAAGAAATCCTCATCCTCGTCCTCATCGTCTGCTCCCAAACTTTAGTTATCCACCGAGAACAAGAAACTGTCTTTCATTATCTCTTGCTCAACAACTCTTACATCTCAACTCCATCCTCGACACTGACCACCGATTTTCTCCCCAAGGCTCATAATGCTAAAAGGCTCAAGACTCCCTACGAGAAACTCTCTCTTAAGGGATTTTCTAATGATCAAATTGAACAAGCTCTCTCGGCTCTAAAGGATAATGCGACCCTTGAGACTACTTTAGATTGGTTATGCTTGAAGTTTCCTAGGAATGAGCTTCCTTTGAAGTTCTCTAAGGGAACCTTTGCTCATACACTTAGAGGTGGTTTAATTAGTGTACGAAATGCTGCCATGAAAATTCGACTCCATTGAGGACTTCACCTTGCCCGAGCAATCCAAAAGCCTATGAATTTTCCATTAATGATTAAGGGAGCAAAGGAAAATGATACTCTGGACTCAAACCGATAATTGCAAGCATATTGGACTAGGCAATACATGGAACAGGGGGAAAGGGGATGACTCTGAATCGGGGGAAGACCATGTAGTAATTTGATTTCGTCTTCAGCTCCCACTCCTTGCATCATCCTTGGTGACCCCTGCTCCTACCCCTTTCCTTCCTAGTTTTTCTTTTCTTCCCTACCCCTGTTTTTCAACATAAAAATAGAGTAGTTGTGGTAGCTCTCCCAGCAACAGCAGTAACATGTCCTTCCTCTTCTTCTTGATGAGATCCATGATGAGAGCCAAGTCAAAAAAAGGAATGTGGATCCTCTTGAAGTGCCGCTTGGACCGATCACAAGAAATCGAGCGAAACGATTCAAGGAAACACTTAACGAGTTGATAAAGGATGTCCGTGAAGCCATAAAGGATTGGAGCAATCATGAAGTTAGAATGGATTGGAACAACCATAGGAAGACCCTTGCTCTTGTACAAGTCATACTGGATACGGGGTGAAGAAAGCGTGTATTTACAAGGCACGGCCGTGTAGGAATCTCAAAGTTACACAGAAACATATACGGTCATATACACTGCCAAAGGCACGGCCGTATATGGAGTCAAGAAAATCCACAGAAAGATACATGACCAGAAGTACACGGTCGTGTATGTTGCCAGAATTTGCATAGAAAAGTACACGACCATGTATACAGCCGTATATCTCCCCTACGCCAGCCTTTTGTGTTGTTTTGTTATTTTACGCACTTATTGAAGCGACGTCGTTTTGGACTTGTATTTTTACAATTTGTAACCCTAGTATAAAGCTCCTAGGGTTTAGAATAGAGATAACATACATCTTAGAACATTAAAAACACTTTTGAGAGGCTTCCCTCTTAGTTCTTCAAGAACTAACTAGAACTTATCTAATTAATTTCCATGGCGTTCATCCCGACTTATCAATCGGTCTTTCATCCCAATTGTGGCGTCTTCATATTATACCAAGGTTCTTGTCTCGCTTATAGACAACGGGTCGTGGTTTTCACTTGAGGGTGTTTGGGCATCTTAGGTAACGAATTCCGAACGTATTGGTATTGGGTTTCATCACAGGTTGGCATGGTTCGCATCAGTTTTGTATCAGAGCTTAGGTTTGTCAAAACATCAGTTCGGTTTGAGGAAGGTAACATCAAAACCCTAACTCCAATCGTTCATATCAATTGTTAGGATTCAATTTCATAGTATTAATTGTCTATTGAAAGTGTAGTATCTACTAGTCGATTTGTTACAAAAAAAAAAAGGAAGAATCACGACAAACAAAAAAAAAAAGAGAAAAGAAAAGAGAAACGTGATCAAGAGCAACAACAAAGACAAAAAAAAAAATTGGATAGAAAAAGAGGAAAATTTACGAACCCTAGAGTTGTTTTGAATTCTACGGAAAGGAATTGGTGTAGTTTGGGTTAGTTCCAAGAGAATTGAGAAGAAGAATTGGCGAGTTAATATCATCGTTGTTTGTGAGAATACACAAGTGACTGTGTGATATCATCATTGAGCGAAACACGTAAGGGAGTGTATCGTGAGGTTTAATCATATATATATTTGTGTTAGTACTAATCTTTTCTGCAGGAACTATATCGAGACAACATTCTCCTGAAGGTGAGAGGGGAAGGTTTGATGCTAGGTTAGTGATTGAGGCGTTGAGGGGTGAAATGAAGAGAATGTTTTAAGAGGGAATGGAACAAATTCATGAGACGGTAGAGCAAAGACTAGTATAATCTACAAACGTCTTCCAAGGGTGTAAGAGGGAGAGTCGATCTAGGAGAGTACAAAGGGGTGGAGATGAAATGTCGAATGATGACTTTGATGAGCCTTCTGTTGGGAGTTATAGAGGTTATAGTGGTCGGAAAAGAGGAACTAAGGATTGGGAAGATAGAGGAGATAGGAATAAAGAGGATGATCAATTGAGTAGCATAAAGATGAAGATTCCTCCTTTCCAAGGGAAGAATGATCCCGAGGCGTACTTAGAGTAGGAGAAAAAGGTGGAGATGGTGTTTGATTGTCATAACTATAGTGGGAGAAAGAAAGTGAAATTTGCTGCCATTAAATTTTCGGATTATGCCATAGTGTGGTGGGATCAACTAATGTTGAATAGAAGAAGGAATGGCGAGCCACCTATTGAGTCTTGGGAAGAGATGAAAAGGGTGATGAAGAAGTGGTTTATGCCTGCGTATTACTATCGTGAATTGCACAACAAATTGTAGACTCTTAGGCAGGGAAGCCGAAGTGTGGATGAGTATTTCAAGGAGATGGAAGTCACTATGATCAGGGCGAATGTAGAGGAGGATAGAGAGGCTACCATGGCTGGGTTTCTTGCTGGATTGAATAGAGAAATCCAAAATGTTGTTGAATTGCAGTATTATGTACAATTGGAGGATATGGTCCATATGGCTATAAAGGTTGAGAACCAACATAGGCGGAAAGGTAGTAATAATGCACGGTTTCAATAGGGTACTGGTTCATCCACCTGGAAGACTAACCAATGGAAGAAGGAAGAAAAGTCTTTACCTACCAAACCAAAAGGAAAGTTGAGGCAAGCGGGTTCTACTCCTGGTAATCAAGGTAACCCTAATTCTTCTACTTCTAGAAATCATGACATTAGATGTTTTAAATGCCAAAGTAGAGGCCATATTGCTAGCCAATGTCCAAATAGGCGTGTTATGATTTTGCGGGATGATGGTGAGTATGAGACTGAGGGGGATAGTGAAGAAGATGATATGCCTCCATTAGAGGATGCTAGTGATGATGAGGAGCCTGCAATAGGGAGGTTAGTGGCAGTAGTGAAGCGAGCTTTGAATGTGCAGGTGGAGGAAGAAGAGGAGGTGCAAAGGGAGAATATATTTCATACTAGATGTTATCTAAGAGATCATATTTGCAGTTTGATCATTGATGGAGGAAGTTGCACCAATGTAGTGAGTAATTTTATTGTTGAGAGGTTGGGGCTCGAAACTATTAGACACCCTAGTCCATATAAATTGCAGTGGTTGAATGATAATGGTGAGACTAAGGTGAGTAAGTAAGCCTTGATTGGTTTTCGCATTGGTAGGTATGAGGATGAGGTGTTATGCGATGTAGTGCCAATGCAAGCATGTCATGTGTTGTTGGGGAGGCCATGGCAATTTGATAGGAAGGTTGTTCATGATGGCTTTTCTAACAAGTATACGCTTGTTCACCAGGGGAAAAGCTTTAATCTTAAATCGTTAACACCTAAACAAGTGTATGAGGATCAGTTGCAGCTACAACAGTCTTTTGCAAAACATAAGGTGAGTGAAAAGTAGAGGGAGAGTGAGAGAGCAAAAGACAATGAGAAAGAAAAAGAATACAAAAGTCAATATCATAAGGAAAAAGAGAGGAAGGCTAGAAAGAGTGTGAGAGACCAAGTTGAAGGGGGATCAACTCTGGTGGTGAGTGAAAAGGAGAGTGCAGCCTTGCAAAAGGAGACTTGTGTGGCAAGAGTGAGTGTAGTGAGGAGAGCGTTAGTGATGAAGCAACCTATGTTGTTGCTGGTTTTTAAAGAAACATGTTTGACTATTAACGAACTATCTAACTCTTTGCCTAGTGTGGTTGTGTCTATTGTGCAGGACTTTGAAGATGTCTTCCCTTAGGAGATTCCAAAGGGATTACCACCTATTCGTGGTATTGAGCACCAGATAGACCTTGTACCCGAAGCATCGATTCCAAACAAGCTAGCTTATAGGAGCAATCCGGAGGAGACAAAGGAACTCCAAAGGCAGGTCGACGAATTAATGGAGAAGGGGTACGTGAGAGAAAGCATAAGTCCATGTACAGTGCCTGTGATTTTAGTGCCTAAGAAGGATGGGTCATAGAGAATGTGTGTTGACTATCGTGCCATCAACAACATCACGGTAAAGTATCGTCATCCCATTCCTCGCTTAGATGACATGTTAGATGAGTTACATGGGTCTAGTGTCTTTTCCAAAATTGATCTAAAAAGTGGATATCACCAAATTAGAATGAAAGACAGTGATGAATGGAAAACCGCATTCAAAACAAAATATGGATTGTATGAGTGGTTAGTAATGCCTTTCGGTTTAACTAACGCACCTAGTACTTTTATGAGACTTATGAACCATTTTTTGAGGACTTTTATTGGAAAATTTGTGGTTGTCTATTTTGATGATATCCTCATTTACAGTAGGAGTTTGGAAGATCATATATCTCACTTGAGGAATATTTTAGAAGTACTTCGAAAGGAGCAATTATATGCTAACCTCAAGAAGTGCACTTTTTACACAGACAAACTTGTGTTTCTTGGTTTTGTTGTTAGTGCACAGGGAATATAGGTTGATGAAGAAAAGATTTGTGCAATCCAAGAATGGCCTAGTCCAACTACTATAAGTCATGTGCGAAGTTTCCATGGACTAGCGAGTTTTTACAGGAAATTTGTGAAGGATTTCAGCACCATTGCAGCACCACTTACTGAGGTAATTAAGAACATGGGGTTCAAATGGGAAGAGCAACAAGAGAAGGCCTTTCAGACGCTTAAAAATAAGCTGACTCAGGCGCCATTACTTGCTTTACTTAACTTTGCTAAAACGTTTGAAATTGAGTGTGATGCTTCAGGATTAGGTATTGGAGCAGTGCTTATGCAGGAGAGAAGACCGATTGCATTCTTTAGTGAGAAGCTAAGTGGGGCAACCTTGAACTACCCTACTTACGACAAGGAGTTATATGCATTGGTTCGAGCCCTGGAGACGTGGCAACACTACCTTTGGCCAAAAGAGTTCGTGATCCACACTGATCATGAATCTTTGAAGTACTTGAAGGGGCAACATAAGTTGAACAAAAGACATGCTCGTTAGGTGGAGTTCATCGAAACATTTCCATATGTCATCCACTACAAGCAAGGTAAAGAGAATGTCGTTGCTGATGCACTTTCTAGAAGGTATACTCTTATTTCTACTCTTAGTTCTAGACTGCTTGGTTTTGAGCACATTAAGGAATTATATGCTGCTGATCGAGATTTTTGTGAGGAGTATGTGCATTGTGAGAAGAGTGGGCATGGTAAATTTTATAAACATAAAGGATTCTTGTTTAGGGAAAGTAAACTATGCATTCCAATTTGTTCTTTAAGAGAATTACTAGTGAGAGAGTCTCATGGAAGAGGTTTAATGGGACATTTTGGAGTAGCTAAAACCTTAGGGGTATTGCAGGAACACTTTTATTGGCCTCACATGAAACGAGATGTTGAGAGGATTTGTGAGTGATGTGTCACGTGTAAGCAAGCGAAATCTAGAGTCCAACCTCAAGGGCTTTACACCCCACTTCCCATTCCTCATGAGCCTTGGGTAGATATTTCCATGGATTTTGTGTTAGGATTACCCAAATCTAGACATGGTCGAGATTCTATTTTTGTAGTTGTGGATAGATTCTCTAAGATGGCACATTTCATTCCTTATCACAAAACGGATTATGCTTGTAATATTGCTAATTTATTCTTTAGGGAAGTTGTGAGATTTCATGGTATACCTAGAGCAATTATATCGGATAGAGATGCTAAGTTCTTGAGCTACTTTTGGAAGACCTTGTAGGCTAAGTTAGGAACTAAGTTATCGTTTTCTACTACTTGTCATCTACAGACTGATGGTTAAACTGAGGTAGAGAATCGAACTTTATCTACTTTGTTGAGAGCTGTAATTAAAAAAAATATTAAAAGTTGGGAGGATTGTTTGCCGCATGTTGAATTTGCCTATAACCGCACAGTGTATTCTATTACTAAATTTACTCCTTTTGAAATTGTGTATGGTTTTAATCCACTAACTCCTTTGGATTTATCACCTTTGCCTATTTCTGAGTATGTTAATCTAGATGGCAAGAAGAAAGCAGAATTTGTTAAACAGATCCATGAGAAGGCAAGGCTGAACATTGAATGAAGAACAGAGCAGTATGTGAAACAAGCAAATAAGGGTCGTCGACAAGCTGTCTTTGAACCTGGAGATTGGGATTGGGTTCACATGCGCAAAGAGCGGTTTCCCGTGTAGCATCGATCTAAATTACTTCCTAGAGGCGATGGACCATTTCAAATTCTTGAACGCATCAACGATAATGCATACAAGATAGATTTTCCTGGTGAGTATCAAGTAAGTGTCACATTTAATGTTACCGATCTGAGTCCTTTTGATGTAGGTGATGATTTAAGGACAAATCCTTTTCAAGAGGAGGGGAATGATGAGATCCATGATGAGAGCTAAGTCGGAAGAAGGAATGTGGATCCTCTTGAAGTGCCGCTTGGACCGATCATAAGAAATCGAGCGAAACGATTGAAGGAAGCACTTAACGGGTTGATAAAGGATGTCCATGAAGCCGGAAAGGATTGGAGCAATCATGAAGTTGGAACGGATTGGAACAGCTATGGGAAAACCCTTACTCTTGTACAAGCCATACCGAATACGGGGTGAAGAGGGTGTGTATTTACAAGGCACGGCCGTATAGGAATCTCAAAGTTACACAGAATCATACATGGCCAAAGGCACGGCCGTGTATGGAGTCAAGAAAATCCACAGAAAGATACATGACCAGAAGTATACGGTCATGTATGTTGCTAGAATTTGCACAAAAAAGTACATGGCCAAAGTACACGGCCATGTACACAGCGGTGTATCTCCCCGACGCCAGCCTTTTGTGTTGTTTTGTTATTTTACGCACTTATTGAAGTGACGTCATTTTGGACTTGTATTTTTACGATTTGTAACCCTAGTATAAAGCTCCTAGGGTTTAGAATAGAGATAACATACATCTTAGAACATTAAAAACACTTTTGAGAGGCTCCTCTCTTGGTTCTTCAAGAACTAACGAGAACTTATCGGATTAATTTCCGTGGCGTTCATCCCGACTTATCAATCGGTCTTTCATCCCGATTGTGGCGTCTTCATATTATACCAAGGTTCTTGTCTTGCTTATAGACAACGGGTCACAGTTTCCACTTGAGGGTGTTTAGGCATCTTAGGTAACGAATTCTAAACGTATTGGTATTGGGTTTCGTCACAGGTTGGCGTGGTTCGCATCACTTCCTCCTTTTCTTTTATCACGAACTAGTGTTATTATTCTCTCCTTCCCATCGACCTCTCCGCATGTTCATTTCCACTTCCACTTCCATTTCCAGTTCCTCCTACTCGTGTTAAACAACTCAATGCCATTTGGGATCCCATTTTGTTTACTATAAATGAAGATTACGGTTAGAAAGTTGGACTAGAGGAAATGACAAATTATGGGGATAAACCAAGTGAGCTTTGGGGAGCTAAGAGTGGTTTGCTACAAAGCCACTTGAGGGGTTGAAGTTTGAGCCTAAGAGGAGTCCGATTGACAGCTGTGGGAGCACCACCAGTGATCAAAGAGTGGAGGAGTCAATCACCCCTATTTCCGACCAGAGACATATATATGGGAGAAATTGAATTCGCTATCATGAGTCCCTTGATTCAGAGTTAATCATTACAATTAGATATGTCATCCATTGTTTTCGGTGTTGGCATCTTTAAATGTGATGAGAACACATTAGCTAATAAAGTCTCAATGGTGCCAATAAATAGCATTACTTTTGAAACAGTGCGTGGTGACATATCACAACCTCAAAGAGAAAGAATGTTAAATGGTTTTCGGCAATGAATTGGTCAGATCAATGGGTGGAGGTCCTTGCTGGTTTCCTCACTAGAGTGTTGTTTGTGTTTGGATGATTCCCGATTACTTTCCTTTGCGCCTGGAATCAAACGTACCAAAATTGGATGGGTTTTGCAGTACTCCAAAACTAACAAATATTTTTCTATATTTAGTGCTTAAACATTTTGATGAGAGGTCGAACAACATTTACAAGACTAGGAAAATTCGTCAAGAAGACAGTTAAATCAGAGAGTAGTCGTGCAGCAATTAGATCTACATATGTTGTTGGAAAATCACTAGGAGCAATTGAGGAGTGTAGGCTGTAAGGCTGTTTTGGTCAATGGGGATGAGTTGAGGTTCGTGCTACAAGTTAGCTTGATTCCACAAGGTGTATTTTTAATGGGAATGGAAAACTCTTCGAAGATTAGGCACTTGCGATTCAGGAAGGTGTTTTCCTCAATATTGATAGTGAGTTTGAATTGGAAAAACATAGTTGCTAGTGGATGGATTGCTGGCAAGAAAGTCCATGTGTTCACATCAAATCGAATGTAGGTCCTCAAGTCCATCCATATGTTGCCATTGGAAATAAGAAATCAAAGCTCAAAATCAGATATGAGAAGCTGCAATGGTTTCTTGATGAAGTGAGGACTCATCTACGTAAGTTGAAGCTTGCTAGTGCACATTACCATCTTGAGTCCATAATCACCAAGGTTGACATATTTAGGGATGCTGCAAGTGTCATGGTGAACTACATTGATCTAATACGAGAAAAGGATTTGAAATTAAGTACTTGAATATTGGAGGTGGTCTAAGGATAGATTATTATTACAATGGTGTAGGTCTACCAACACTTAGAGATCTCATGGACATTAAGGAGATTTTGACCTCACATACTTACTCGAGAATTGCTATAAGTGATAAATAAAGGAGACCCAGGTGAGTGGAAAACTTAATGATATGCTACTATGTTGTGTTACATGTTGATTACTATGCATGTGAAATTGCTGTTTGTTGTGTTTACAATTGAATGTAATTGATTGTGATTGTTATTAAGTTGAGACGTAATGAAGATCCATGAGTTTAGGAGAGAAGTCATAAAAGTGTAGAGGATAGAATGGTCGGAGAGTGTAGATGTCATTACCTTAACAATAACACCTAGCACCATATTGCTAATGCTATAATCGCAAGCCTAACCCATGATTTAAAATTGTTTTCTTCCAAACCAAACCAGAACATAGAAACCTAGCTTTTCCTTCTAGAGCTACTGAGTATATGTGCTTAGTTGGAATAGGGTTTATAGATGTCATTATGTATGCATGTCAGAGTCGGTTCCTGAATGTGTACATATATTTAGGCAAACTCATTTTCCTATTATATCGACAAAATACACTCATGATCCCAATCATATAAATCATGAATTAAACCTCGATTTTTACAATTAACAATCCTGTTTTTTTACCCTCTTAAGTTCATAGGGAAAAGTGTTTAGTAAATTCTCCTTAATTAAAGAGGTGTCACGAACGTATATATATGTATATATTTTGATGTCCTCAAGACATTTGTGTATAATATATATATATATATATATATATATATATATTATACACAAATGTCTTGAGGACATCAAAAAGGAAATACAAGATGACCTTGTTGGCTCTTAGAAGCGAGAATGACAAAGCACTTGAGAAGTGCGATGATACAGATGTGTCAAAGATGATGATTGTAAATCAACCTGAGCAGTTTGACATTTAAGAGATATGGCATAGAGGTGCCGAGTTAATTTAACTTGTCATTAAGACTGGATAGTCTACATACGTAGAGTCTGGGTTCAGTGTCGATTTTGTATGACAAGAAATGCATAATCCTTACTTGTTGTGATGAGTGAAATAGAATGTTTGATGTTTACCTCTGTGATATGATTGAGAATTGATTGTGATTGTATATGTTGTTTGATCACCTTAAATCAATTAATTAAAGAAGTGGACCTGATTAAAACTGGACATGCATTTCCACGAGACATTGCATGAGATTGAAAGCCATCATTACTATAGGGCTCGTCGGGGTAATCAAAAGGATTACTATTCCGCCAAGTGTGAACAAAGTGACTAGGGGATTGTCGCACTTTGACGATTCTGAGCCAGTCTACCCTTGAGGGTTTTGCTCTGTTTAGTGTAGAGAGGAATGGGAGCACTCACTATTGAGTTAAGAAAATATTATAATTAACAAAGTGATAAGATAAATAAACTAGGTAATGACCCAAGCACTGATGGTGGCTTTAGAATCTCCAACCCAAGATTAAGGGGAGCATAAACCCTAGATTTTATGTCAGTCACTGGAAGACTACATGAGATGCTGCATTTATATGGTTGTTCATGCATAGCATATGTTTAATATTTTAATTTCAATTCACTTGTGTGTGTATGTAGCATTGAAAGTGTTACCATCCCATTCATTAAGCCATGGTGTGCTCACCCCCTTACAGACTTTTTTGTAGGTAGTGATTACGAAAGCTCGGGATGGGATAAGATATGAAGTGTTGAGATTTTTAGAAGACCAGAATGACAAAGTAAGAATTATGGATGATAGATTGTTTAGGTGAAATGTTAGGACCCTTATGTAAATAGAATTTGAAATTAAGAACCTAGGGTTTATCCTATTTTACTTATTAGTAAGATATACTGATTCTCTGCGATTGTGGTTGATCGTGGGATTCGGGTTCCATAATATTTGTTATTATCTAATTATATGTACTATAATTTGATGTAGATGTAATTATTTTTTTAGAGTGTTACAATCTTTGACTCGTAAGACAATTATCATGTAACGGGTGCACACATGCCATGATAATTTTAATAGAGACTTCTAGACCCCCTTTCGAGGTGTGACATAGACTTAATGAACTGAGTATTCAGAGATTATTTAGATAAATTTGTCATTATGTTTATAGATGGCATTCATATATACTCTAAGAGTGAAGAGGATCATGAGCAATAGTTGAAGTTTGTGTGAATAGATTATAAATAGAGAAGTTGTACGCAAAATTCAAGAAATGTGAAATCTAGCTTAATCAGGTAACCTTCTTGGGCCATGTGATTAGTAAAGAAAGGTTACATGTAGATCTTGAAAAAATGAAGGTTAAAACTTCTTGGGGTTAACATGGTTTTATAGGAGATTTGTTGGAGGATTTTCCAAGTTGGTAACCCCTCTAGCTCAATTAACTCAAAAGGGGCGAGCTTTGTATGGGATGATAGATTGGAAACAAGCTTCATCACATTGAAGGATAAACTAATTTCAACACCAGTTCTAACCTTGCCTATCAGCGATGAGGATTTTGTTTTATGTAATGATGCCTTTATCTAATGACACCATATCCCCGGATGCATATGCCATAACCCTCTTATTTTACATCAATACACAATCGAGCCCATTGAAGCCAAATGAGAAGAACTACCCAACTCATGACCTAGAATTAGCAGCTATTATTCCTACACTCAAACTATGGAGACATTATTTATATGAAGAAAAGTGCAAGATATTTACAGACTATAAGAGCCTTAAGTACCTCTTTACCCAAAAGGAGTTAAATATGAGGTAAAGATGATGGTTAAAGCTAATAAAGGATTATGATATTGAGATTCAATATCATACTCGGAAGGCAAATGTGGTTGCTGATGCACTTAGTAGAAAGAGGCATGATAATTTGGAAATTTTAATTACAACTCAAAGGAATATATTGGAAGATAAGCAAAAACTAAATCTAGAGATTGTAACCTAGGAGATTGGGGTGAGAATGGCTAGTTTACGCATATAGTTTACATTAGCATACATGATAAAAGCTGCATAAGCTAATGATGTAAGACTATAAGAAATTAAGAAACAGATGGAGGAAGAAAGGGCGATGGAATTTAATATGGATGAAGAAGGGGTGCTAAAGTATGGTGAAAGGTTGTATGTGCCAAGTATAACTAAAGTAAAGAATGAGATATTGAATGAGGTGCATTATTCTAGGTACTTTGTTTATCCTGAGAGTACTAAGATGTATAAAGACCTTATGTACCATTATTAGTGAAAGAATATGAAGAGGGAAATTGCAGAGTATGTGTTTAAGTGTTTGACTTGCCAATAGATAAAAATAAAGCATCAAAGATCTATTAGCAAGTTGCAACATCTACTCATACTGGAATGAAAATGGGAGCATGTGACAATGGATTTCATCACAACATTACCTAAAATTATGACTAAGTTGGACACCATATGGGTAATTGTTGATAGACTCACAAAATCTACCCATTTTATACCTTAAGGCATTGGATATAAACTTGAGAAATTAGCACAATTGTACATCAAGAAAATCATCAAGTTACATGGTGTACCAATCACAATAGCTCCAGATAGAGATATAAGATTTGTGGAGAGATTCCAAAGGAGTTTACATAAGGCACTTGGAACCAAACTATAATTCATTATAGTTTTTCACCTATAATTGGATGGTCAATCAGAGCGAACCATATAAATATTAAAAGATATGTTGAGGGCGTAAGCACTAGACCTTGGTGACAATTAAGATGAACACCTACCCTTAGTAGAGTTCATCTCCAATAATAGCTACTAAGTTACCATCCAAATTACACCATATGAAGCATTATATGAAAGAAAGTACCGATCGCCTTTACATTGGGATGAAGTGGGTGAAAAATAAGAATCAAAACCATGCTAAGGTTAACAATACCTCGGTAAGGGGAATTTTTGGTTGGGTTGTTAGAAATCATTAATCTTGCATTTAACTTTCATATATGAGCTCTACATTACTTATTTCATTCAAGATGTAGATATAGGGCTCAAACTCATGTAGTCTTAGAAAAGTGTAGTAAAGATAACATGTAGTGGAATGACTTGGAGAGAATGATAGGGAGAAGGATCATGAAATTTCATTTTCGTAAAGGCATGAGTGATAGAAAATGGTACCTAAGGTGTCAACCATGTACTTTCAGTTATTGAAATTGTTCTTCACTTAAATAGCTTGATTGATCTATGAGAACAAAGATTACATTGTGGAATAGTGTTTTTGTAGCCTCTCCCGAAAGCTTTTAAAAGAGAAGACATAATTGAGTATTTATAGACTCTTAGGCTTGATAGTATCCATTAGGCTGACCATCTCAATGATCATTGGATAAAAAAAAAAAAAAAAAAAAGGATACTCATTTTAGGGTTATATTGATGAGCTTATTATGTGCCTAAGGCCAATAGCTTTTCTTATGAGTCGATGAGCTTATTTGAGAGCAGTTGGAGGGACGAATAGGTCTTATGGTCCTTATTCCAAACTCATAAAGTTAAATCTCTTTAAGTCATCCCAAGTATAAATCAAACTCTTTAGGTCTTGCTACCAAACCTAAAGAGTCGAGCTAGAATTAATAATGGGCTTAGTCTAATATTTTTGTAATGACCCTATAGGGGCCTTGGTAGGATTAATTAATGCTATCACATCGCATGCACAGTCATAACATGATAACCACCTTGCAAGTAAGAGGCCATAATCCCCTACATGGATATTTAATTAATTACAACTAATCACACAATATATAGTCATATAATAGGAAAACTAACTATGGATTCCTATATTTTACAGTTAACCAAGATTATAGAGAATCGAAATCCCCATCAAAATAGTAAAATAGGAAAGTACCTCTAAGCTTTACGAAAATATGTCACTATTTGAGTTCTTAAGAATAAGATATTATATTCTACAACAAAACTATCTACTATAGCACTTCTTGCACTATCATTCATGATTTAGGTAGGTCATGTTCACACCATATCTTATCCCAACTCAAGCTTCTATAATGTTACTTGCAAAATAATTTGTTGATAGGTGAGCACACACAATGACTCATTAAAATGAGAGCATGATATTCTTTTTACTATGCAAGCATAAACAAGTTATCATTCATATGCTATGCATAAGAAATCATATGCAATGCAAATATTGCATACTGTTTTCTGATAAAGAGCATGAAGTCTAAGCTTTACACTTCCCTTGACCTTAAGTTAGGGATTCACTTTACTACCACTACCTAAGTAACCTATTCCAATGTCATGGCTAGTACTCAGTACTTGATTCCAAATTTAACCTTATTTTATGGATAACACACAGTGTCCTATATAATTCTACCACCAAAAATGATAAGCAAGACCCACATAAGGATAACATCAAAATATTTAGATACATTTTTTCTTAAGGTTAGGATCCTAAGTTTTCATCATTCGTCTTTTCAAAGTCATTCGAAAACTAAGTTTGCAAAAATGTCATTCCCATAACCTTAGTTTAGAAGTATTTATTGCGATATTACTTTTTTTTTTAATTTTAGTATAGTTTCTTGAAATATATGAGACTTTACAATTTTGATAGAGCAAATTTGGGTCCCTACAAATATGTTTCTCAGTTATATTCATGGCCCTACATATATGTAATAATTGTATATATCATGCGTTATCATGAAGTTAAACCTAATTAAAGCAACAAAACAAAGTTTAGGATATTAGACATTAAGCATCACGTAAATTGTGGCTAAACATTCACAATTCATTAACTTTATATTTTAAAAGAGCAAATTCAGGCCTTTACAAATATAATTCTTAATTATATTTATGGACCAAAACTATCATAAAGTTAAACCTAGCTAAAGCGATCAAAGAAAATTTGAGATTTTAGGCATCAAGCATAAAAGAAAGTATGGGCAAACATTCGCATTCCATTAAATCAAGAAATAACATAAAAAAAGAAAGAAAGAAAGAAAGAAAAGTAAACCCCTTTTAAGGTGTTAAGATATATTCTCTACAAGTGTACATATTGTGAAACATGAAAGATTAAGAACCCATAAGATTTAAATATGCTTTCGCATTTGGCTTGATATTTAACTATGTTTTTATGGTGTCTAATTTTACATAAGAGATTTAACTATAAATAATATATATATATATATATTTATTGCAGCATAATTAAGTGTGAGTGCATAGTCAAAAGTGGTGGTTGAAGCTCCTTTGTTTTATTCGATCGTGAATCATCCAATTCAACGCCCGTGATGACAAACATCTATTATGACCATTAGACAAATATAACTGTTATGAATATTTCATTTATCCAATAATTTTTTGGAAGTTATTTTCAATTTTCCAGAGTCCATCCAAACTTGGACAGCTTAAACAACCGATTAGCACAGCTTCCGGGCAATGAAAATGGGCAAGCTTAAACTTTGTGCTTCGCTATTCTTAATATTATCACCTTTCAGACGCTGCATGCATCAATGTTCAACCAGATCCTGCTCTTGTTATTGCCTGTAATCCAGAGTATGGAAACTACTCTTTGAATAGCATTATTGCATCAAAATTGAATGCAGTGGAATCTTGTCGATTTTGTTCTGTTCTTGTCGAGCGAGTCCTTGAAATGTCAGTTTCGAACACTGCAAAATCTGGTTACAATGACACATCTGCGGGAGAATCCTAGCATCATGTCTATGTACAAGCCTCTTGTCGAGGAGATGCCGACTACACCGATAGCCAGATTTGCATAAAAATTGCGTCCAGTGAAATCTTGTCGATTTTATTCTATTCTTGTACAATGGCACATCAGTCAGGGAACGTTTTGTATTGTCAGATGATCCTCTCTTCTTAACATGTGCCATTACTTTTTTATCACTTAGCTCTATCCTTAGTGAAGTCGTTAAAATGGAGATGAGGATTTCTAGTAAGAATAGTCACTTGAGTATCACACGAGTACCAAACTGCATGTGACTTTAAGGAAGTAATATGAAGATAGCGTGTGATGAGATGACTAAGGAGAGAGTAACAGGGAGAAGAAACAAATAATATCTAGAGTCTCAAATTCACAAATGATAGACAAGGTAGCTAAGGAGTCCTCAACCATCAACCTTATTCTTAGGCAATAGAAATCATTATTTGCCTGAGCTTTTATTTGATATTTGAAAGTAGAGAATTATTAATAGAACACTAGTTCTCTAATTTTTAGAATTTGAGAAAATCCTTTTTTCATGCCGCGAAAGAAGGCTAAAATTTTCTACTAAAATCATCATGACACCTGTGCACCCGATATATGATAATCGTCTTATGAGCTAGATATCGTAAGACTCTAAGTAAATAATTACATCTATGTCTAATCATAGTTTATATAATTAGATAATAAAATATGACTATGGATCCCGTATCTCACAATCAATCATGATTATAGAGAATCAATATCCCTACCAACTAGTAAAATAAGATAAATCCTAGGTTTCATAACTTTAAATCTTATTTACACAGGGGTCCTAACATTTCATCTAAATAATATATTCTTCGCAATTCTTACTTTGTCGTTCTAGTCTTCCAAAACTCTCGACACTTCACATCTTATCCCATCTCGAGCTTTCAAAATCACTACCTGCAAAAAGGGTCTGTGGAGGCGTGAGCATATTATGGTTCTATGAATAGGATGGTAACACTTTCAATGCTACGTACACACAGGCAAATTTAAATCAAGTTATCAAAACATATGCTATGCATGAACAATCATATGAATGCAACATCTCACGTGATCTTCCAAGTAACCTACGTGAAATCTAAGGTTTATACCCCTCTTGACCTTGGGTTGAGGATTCCGAAGCCACCATCAGTACCCGAGTCTTACTCACATCTTTATTACTCTTATCACTTATTTATGATGTGTCTTAGCTTTAATGTTTTAGGCTCAGGTGCCTTAATACACCGAGCATTACACCCTTAAGAGACTGGTCGGACTTGGAACAATCAAAATGCGACAATCCCCTAATCACTTAGTTCTCACTTGGCGAAACAGCAATCATTTGATCACTTTCGGCACATCTTGTAGTAGGGATGACCTTTAATCTCACACAATGTCTCATGGAAATGCATGTTAGGTTTTAATCAAATCCACTTCTTTAATTAATTGATTTGAAGTAACCAAACAACATATATAATCGCAACCAATTCTCATTCAAGGCAATGAAGTAACTACCTGGCATTCAAGTCTACCATTCCAAAAACAATCAATAGGAACCTAGTGGAGTCCCATCAACAATCCACTACATTTCATTTCACACTTACCATAAAAAGCGAACAAGATCATGCATTTCACATCATGAAATAAACAAAGGACCCAAACCCAGCGAATGGGAGCTATCCAGCTATACATCAGGTTTTAGGTAATTTGACACCTTTGTGCCATTTGTCTTAAATATCAAATCAACCACTTAGGATTGATTTACGATTGTTATTTCTTAAAACCTTTGTGTCATCACACTTCTCAAGTGCTCCATTATACACACGTCCGAGAGCCAATAGGATTATCTCGTATATTCCTTTTTATTTCTCAATACATCTATGTATAATATATATATATATATGTCCGTAACATATCTTTAATTAAAGGCAATTTACTAGACACCTTCCCTTATATACTCAAGAGGGCAAGAAAATAGGATTGTTAAGTTGTAAAAAAAATAAAAGTTATACTTATGATTTGTATGGTTATGTTCATGAGTGTATTCTATAGATATAATAGGAAAATAAGTTTTCTTAAGCATGTGTACACATTCAAAAGTAAACTCGGATACGTATATACGGTGATATTTATATGTATCATATTCTAGCTATGCACACCTACTCGGTAGTTATAGAAGGAAAAGCTAAGTTTCTATATTTTGGTTTAGTTTGAAGAAAACAATTTTGAATATGGGTTAGGCCTATAGTAATAACACTAGCAATATAATGCTAAGTGCCATCATTAAGGTAATGACATCTAAACCCTCAAACCATTCTATCCTTTAAATTCTTTAAAAAATATTCATCTTTAACCTATCTAACTACCAATTTCTTTATAACTTCTTTCCTAAACTCATTCAACCCCACTATATAACTTAAACTTAACAAAAGTCACCTTCATTTGCAACTACAACAAACCAAAAATTTCACATACATAGCATATCAACATACAACACAACATTGTAGCATATCATTAAGTTTCCTACTCACTTGTTTAGGATCATCAGTCCTAGCTAGAATCGAGCGATTCCAGCAGGTAACGCCTTTACTTTCCTCTTGAAATCAATGTCCTTTTGCAATGTTTCCTCAACCAAACCATAGAAGGCTATGTACTCCACTCACTATGTGTTTGATAGTAAGGTGTGAAGTCTCCTCCTTAAGAAACTTTGGGTGAACAAGATTCGAAACGTTGAACACTTCTTCAACATGATTCTAATACAAGGTTCCAGAAGGAATGGCCTTCTTATGAATCATTGCTTCCAATGCCCCAAGTTGCTGTGATCGACTGTCTTCTTTCCTTGTGTAGAAGTCGAGCAATGGAACGTCTTCGACCTACCAAATTTAGAATTCCTTCTTCCATGTATGCAAGATACCCTTGAAAAGAACAACTAAAGGTCTTACATTAGAGTATTTGGCCAAGAATGATCTTCCTCAACATCCTTTGAACATTCCATTATGAAATCCATTTTATTCCAAATATCACTTAGCCTATCATCTTAAACGTTGCTCGAATCATTCCCTTTACCATCTACGCCAACATAGACGCCTCTCCTTTACATGAAGCATCTTTGAACCTTTCATTTATCAATCTGTCTCTAATATCTTCCAACAAACTACTTGTAAGATAACCCATAGGATTTAGTAATCCTTAAAGGTTTTGTATCACCTTCTTTTTTCTCTCTTTTGTTAACATCTCCACTTACAAGGTTTCCCGTCCTTTCTACTGGTTTTCATCCTTACTCATGCTTCTATTACCATACATACACCAACCATTCCCACACACCACGTACACACCAACATACTCTTATCCATATAAATACATACTCTGCATACACCACGCACGCACCTATACATACATACACACAATCATACCTTACACCTAGTTACACGTACACACAATTGCACTTTGCAATTCTCTTTTCTCCTTAAGTCCACATGCACCCACACACACCACTAGTGCATACATACATACTCCACACACTTCTCACACGACCGACACACATATACGTACATACTCCACATTCACCTTACACCTCCAATATGTACATACCTACATGCTCTGCATACACCACATTCACCTTCCATACCCACACACATGTATCCGCACACCACATACCTTCCATACACATACACATATACCCCCACACACCCACACCCTTCCATACACATATACATAACCACATACACTACACTCACCTTCCATATACATACACACATAACCACACACACCACATACCTTCCATACACATACACCCATTCTCGCACACACTACACATCATCTGTACACATACACATTGTTGTCAAAATTGTGATTTAACTCATACAATTCAACGATTTTACGATTTTGTATACATATTCCTAGTTAACTTGCACACGAAATCGAAGAGAAGCAAATCGTAATAAAATCGCGATTTTGAACAGTAAAATCGTTCAAAATCACGATTCTATCAGTTTCAATCAATTCCACAAATATTTCACAACTAACTTAGTTTTAGGCTTTAGCCATCTGGATCGGATCCAAGTCCACGGTCTACTAATTAGCTGCCCTGCCCAATTAATAAAAGGCCTAGCCCAGCCTAACCAGCGACTCTTGCTTTTGCAGGCTTCTCCAGCAGCGTGTCCTTTGCATTTACTACTATACATTAAATTTCTTCAGTGGAAAGAGGAGAAGAGAGATAGTGAAAACAGGAGAGGCGAGCCGAGATTCATAGTTCCACACTAAGCTGAGCTGATAGAAATTCGAAACAGCGAGTGCCGAGCAGCGAGCCAGCGATCCTTCTCTTTCTTGTTACGATTGTGTATTGATAGAAATTCAAAACAGCGAGTGTCGCCGAGTAATGATCCTTCTTGCAGCAAGCCACCGAGTTGAGATCCTTCTTCATAGACGCGATTTTTGTGTCAGGTATGACTTGTATAACTAGCAATACTTCTACTATAGTGTGTCATGTGAATATTTATACTTGTGATTGTGAATGGGTATTTGAATTTCGTATTTATGCTTGTGAATGGGCAATACTTCTACGAAATTTGATGATTAGCAATACGTTTGTGAATGGGTATTTATGCTTCAGAAGTATAGTGATTAGCTTTGTAATTATAGGGGTGATATTCGTTTGATAATGTTTTTGTGATGTTCATTTGATCATATCTGGGAAGGATCTACTTTTCTGCTTGTGGGGCTTCATGTTAAGGGTCCTGAAATATGATTTTCATATTGATTTTCCTTTAGTGGACCAAATAGCAACAACCTTTCCAGTCTTGTGTGCATAGATCACTTCCTCAAATGTTCACACCAACAATAGCCTACCTTACTTTATATGCTGGCCAACCTTACTCCCACTCTCTTCTTAAAATACATCTTCTCTAAGTAGCTAGTTGTAGTAACGGTCACTTTCGATATCATATCCATGACCTCCCTCACCTTGTCCACAACACCACCAACTAGCCAGTCCTAGTAATAGCCATCTTCCATGTAATAGAGAATAAATGAAGCCTAAAGGGACATTGAGGCTACTTCTAGCATAGCTACTTTGACTCCTAAGTCAGCACAATGTTTATGTGAAACCAATAAGCTTAAGTGAGTCATAGGGCTTAAGTTTTGAACCTTGATACAAGTGGTGCCAACTTGAGGCCGACATTCAGAGTTCGGTCCTAGAGTTCAAGACGCCGCCTAAAACTAGCATTGATCATAAAGAGGCATTTTTGGGGTTGAGATAACTTGGTAAGTGTAGTTAAGGCTTGGTAAGTAGATTTGTCTCATGTTTTATGTCTACACTATTTCCTTATGCAAGTTGCATCTTCCTTCAAATCTCTTATTTGTCAAGCGGGCATGACTAACCTAAGCTCATGTTCGATCTAAGCTGCACTTATGAGCTTAGACCAATCTCTTATTCTTGTACTCAAACTTAAGGGTTCAAACTTTAGTCATTGAAGCTCAATTGTAAGCCTAGGCAGGTTAGATTGGGCCTAGGAGGCTTAACTCCAAAACACGTTATCAACACTCTCCTCACCACCAACTCTCGCTGGTGATTGGTTCATAAGGTAGTTTTGAGATGAGTTGGGCTTTCAAGGCCTTCAAGATGAGTTCATGGTTAAGACGAACTATTAGTTAGGGTTATTGACTTAGCTTTGGACCTAGCATGCAATTGTTTAGAGGTATGTAGAGTGATTAAATAGGCAAGTGACCCAGTTGTGCTTGATATGTGTTAGTAGAGTTAGTAAAGAGTGGCCAGTCTTAAGTTAGCACTTCAAGGGGCAAAGGTGAGTAGGTGATTTTTGAAGCTATTGTGTCTTACTCCTTAAGTTAAATTGGTGATGGCCCTCATAGGTAGTCTGAATAGGTGAAGGGCAAAGTTGAGCTTCACTTGTACTAATAACTTTGGGAGAAAATCTTAATTGATGATGAAATAATTTATTTTATTTTATTTTATTTTTTTGGTATGGGACTATAGTGTCAAGTGTTGAATAAGGTTTGAATTTAAAGTTTCTATTTTTAATTTTGAAGTTTGTGTAGGAAATTAGTCTCTCTTTTTTCCTTTGGGATAGTAGAATGATCAATGAGGATTTTGATGCTCAAATATTAACAAAGAAGTTGTCTAAGCTTAGTAGTTTTCAACAAAGCATTGAGTGTACTCCTTACTTCACTCTTTATATCATCTATTTGTTGCTGCTATTGTTACTTGTATTTGTGTTGTCCTGACGAGCTACCTAATGGTGATTTATCTTGTGCTCAAGTATGGTTTTTTTATTTCTTTGCTTTATTTTAATGGAAAAGCATACTTATATAATTAAAGGAGAACCTATGGAAAATTGGTTTTCTTTTAATGTTTTATTGTTTTACCTTAGATTGATAAGATAAAAGGCTAGTCACAATAACTTTGATGATAATGAAGGCTTTTAATCAATTCCCTATTGTGTCTGTGATCTATTGATGGAGATTTTATCTTTAGAGATGACTTGGTGTCTAGTTTTGGTAACTATGAGAAGAAATGTTAGTGTGATAAGTTTCAATTTGATTGAGAGCTTTGTATTGTTGTTTATAACAAATTATGACACCTTAAAAAATACCTCTATATGTGGATTTTATCATTTTGAGCATTGTTGATATATATATGTTCTAGTAGCCCATGCTTTGGTAATATTTACAACATTGGCACAGTTGGCCTATCTAGAAACTTTTGCATTTAGTCTTTGGTTTTGTGTAGATATGATAACACAAATGTTTTAAGGAGATTCTTTAAGTTACTTTACTTCTATATAATGCTATGGGAACCCTTATGATTTTACTCAAAAGTGCTTATAATGATTTTACTAACTACCTTTGATGTTTTTATCTATGTATATTCAATTGATTGTCCTTCACATTTTGATAAACATGACACGAACAATGCATTAGGGAGCATGTTTATCATGCAAGGTGAAACCTTTAGTTAGGGTCTAGATTTCTTTATTTGAAGTTTTATGTTTTTGGGATAGCAGATAAGTGTACAAGAAATTCGTGTTGATTCATTTACTATTATGCTTTGTGTATAAGATTCCATTTTATTTAATTTATGTGACTAACAAAACTAACTTACTCAGTTATATATATATATATACTTCATTGCAATAGTCATGCTTAATCATAAGTTGCTTTGTACTCGTAATAATTTCTAATTTCTAAACAAAGTAGTACTGCCTCCTTAGATGCTTGAACTTTTCTTAATGTTCTAGGGAGCCTAGTGGTGAGGTTAGTATTTCTTTCTTTTGAAGAAAGTTCATATATAACCTTTCCAAAATCAACATCAGGTGACCTCCTCTCTCTTCCTCTCTCTCTCACACACATCCAGACATGTGTACTTGGACTCAATCCAAAGATTTGTTATGTGTTGTTTCTCATGTTTTACGAAAGTTTTGATCATTGAGGACTTTAAGCTAACTTGCAATTTAATTTTTGTAGTTATTGATTTTTCTTTTTTTAGTTCTCAAGCTTGTGCACTTGCTTACGAGTTTATTACTATTTTTGTTTTTCTATTGCATGTGAATTCTTGAAAATTGATCTTTTAATTGAGCCCTTATTTCTTGTGTAGAATTATGACTATATGATTTGTAGAAAATTATTCTCCTTACAAGCTTATTGATTTTACATTTTTTTTTTGTTTCCATAATGATTCCTATAACATTTAAATCTTTACTGAAATCCTTAAGAGTTTTATTTACTGAAATCCTACTGATATAAAAATTGTTATCCCCTTCATATGCTGATGTTGGATGGTTTTTTCTTTCATGTCTTTTTTTCCCGATTGGGATAAAAATACCGATGTTGCTATTTTTTTTGTGGATAAAAATACCATTGTTGAATAATCGAATAGGCACTTGACTATGCACTGCACTTGTTTAAAATTCTAAATATGAATCTTTTCCTCTATAGGAGAGTCTCCAGATAATAGGAGGAAGTTAGGAAATTGCCTCATTGAGGCCCTTAAACTTGTTATATTTATTATTGGTAAGTTTTTTCACATCATGTTCTCTTTCCTTTTATTTTTTACATATGTATTTTAACAGATGTCTATCTATAGAATTTATGAAATACTGTTAATGAAATATTTGAATAGTTCCAATATTATTGATTATGGAACAATCTAGGTGGATAATTCCTTAATGAAAAAACTTGAGCCAGTTAATGAGTAGTCATTTCCAAATGTATTATGTGCTTAAATATCAATGAAGCTAATTCTAGAGAAACTTAATCCTTCATACAAGTTGCATTTAGAGGGTTTAGGTTGAGCATGTGGTGTGCTAAGTTATACTGTGCTTTTGCCCTCACCATGTCATACCCCTAATTTGCTATAATTTACGATTGGAATATCACTCGTTTCATGAAACACTAATATCTTTTCTAAACGAAGTTTTAAACCCAGTATAAGTTGTGATGGTGATTGGAGAACTTATTAAATCTGATTCTATGGACTCCACCAAAAGGGCTTGGAAGTTGGAACAAACCTTGAACCAACAGCAACCATCGTAGGCTTGCATACAATGCTCTACTTAATGGGCATTGTTATAATTTGGAAATGGGATTATATTACTTAGTTATAATATACTCATTTTTCTAGCTTTATGGAATGTAAAGCCTGTTACCCCTTATGTTTTGCTTTCCTTTTCTTGATGATGATCTAAAGAGAAGCTTTATAGTTATTTTTCTTGCTATCTCTTCTAGTTCTAATTAGTAATTACTTGTTACATGAGCATGAGCATGAGCAATTTACTTTATATATGTAATTTGTAAATATGTAATAGTACTTTATAGTTTCTACTTTCTACCATAGCTCTCTTTACTCCTTTTTTCTTTTCTTTTCTTTTCTTTTTCTTATAGGATTTTAAGTATTGATTAAGTTAAAATGTCATCTTCTAAATCATCTAGAGAGAGTTCAAAAAGGAAGAATTCACTTGGAAGTAGATCTGATGTAGGATGGGAGCATGGAATTGATGTAGACAACAATGGGAAAAAAGCTAAATGTAAGTATTGTAATAAAGTTGTTAATGGAGGCATTTACAGATTTAAGAATCACTTGGGGTGTACACATAAAGATGTAGAGCCATGCACCAGTTTCTCGAATGATGCAAAAAATGAAATGTTAACACTGTTGCTAAAAGCAGCAAAATTATCAGAAATGAAGAGAAAGCAAATTCATGGCATTAAAGATTCTGATGATGTTGATGATGAGGTGGAGCAAACAAAGATAAACAAAAAAGAAAGGAATTGCATGGACTTCTTTCTGAAACAAAAAAAAAAAAAAAAAAAAATTGGTCAAAGTGGAACACGGGCAACACAAGGTACAATTAACCACTTCATGAAGAAAGATTTGAGAGAAGAATGTAGCCAACAAATTGCTCTTTTTTTCTATACTAGTGCAATTCCATTTAACTGTGTCAAAAATCCAGAGTTTACCAAGATGTTTCAAGTGGTTGGTCGATATGGATGTGGGCTTAAACCTCCTTCTTATCATGAGCTATGGGTGACTTGTTTGAAGAAAGAAGTAGCTTGAACAATAGAATTACTTAATGACTACAAAACTAAATGGAAAAAAACAGGTTGCTCTATTATGCTTGATGCATGGACTGATAGAAAGAGGCCTTCCATATGCAACTTCTTGGTTAATAGCCCTAAAGGAACGGTCTTCTTATCATCTATAGATGCTTCTGACATATCCAAGACAATTGAAAAAGTTTTGACAATGTTAGATGATATTATGGAGAAGGTTGAAGAGGAAAATGTTGTACAAGTTATTACAGATAATGTTGCAAATTATAAAGCAGCAGGAGAAAAATTGATGGATAAGTGAAAATGCTTATATTAGACACCTTGTGCTACACATTGCATCGATTTGATCTTGGAAGACTTTGAGAAGAATTTGAAGATCCATCAGGGGACAATTGTAAAAGGAAGGCGAATTACTACATATATTTATTCCAGGACTATACTAATCTCAATTTTGAGAAGATACACTAAAGGGAAGGACTTGATTAGACCTGGTGCAACTCGTTTTGCCACTTCGTATTTGACATTAGGTTGCCTTAGTGAGTTGAAAAGTGCATTGATGATGATGTTCACTTCTAGTTATTGGAAATCATGTAAGTATTCAACCACAAGTGATGGAAAGCGGATTCAACAAGTGGTTTTGGATAATAGGTTTTAGAAGAATGTTATTGTTTGCCTTAAAGCTGCATTTCCCTTTATTAAAGTGCTTAGATTAGTGGATTCTGATGATCAACCAGCTATGGGTTTCATTTATCCAGAAATGGATCGTGCCAAATAGAAAATTAAAGCAAACTTCAACAATGTGAAGAAAAGGTGATATCGCAACTTGTTAGCTATATATATATATATATATATATATTTTCTTTAGTGCTAATTTTAAAGTTTCATTTCTAAATTGAAATCATATTTATTTAATGTAGTTATGAACCTATCTTCAAGATTATTGACAAGAGATTGGAGCTTCAACTTCATAGACCATTACATGCTACAGCGTATTATTTGAATCCCCATTATCATTATAGTGATGATTTTAAAGTTGATGTCGATGTTAAGATTGGATTATATGGTTGCATAGAACGTATGGTTTCTAATCCAACAGAAAAGTGTAAGATTGATATGCAGCTTGAAAGATTTAAGGATGCTAATAGACTATTTGGCATTAAAGCTGCAAGGTTAGCAAGAAACAAAAAAGCTCCAGCTAAATGGTGGGATTCATATGGAGATGAATGCCCAGAACTACAAAAGTTTGCTATTCATGTTTTAAGTTTGACTTATAGTTCTTTAGGTTGTGAGCGGAATTAGAGTGCGTTTGGAATGGTATGATACAAATAGTTCTTTTATTCAATTTTATATATTATTACTTATTAAGATTATGTATCTTATAAAGTTATGTATAACCTTTTTCATTTTCAGGTCCATACCAAAAAGAGGAATAGGCTGCATTAACAAAAGATAAATGGTTTAGTCTTTGTAATGCATAACTTGAAATTAAGAAATAGGAAAGAAAGATGCATTGCTGACACTGACACTTCTACTTTCACTATTGAAGATCTCTCATCTGATGATGAATGGATAGTTGAAGAAGAAATGTGTTTGACTCATCAAATGAAAATGAAGGTCAAGGTGTGTTGCATATCTTTCCAAGTGCAAGGGATGAAGATAAAGATGATGCAGAGGAGGACGAAATTGGTGCTTATGTCAATTTGGAGAGTCTTGTACGTAAGTCCCTAATCCCAAATGATTTGGACTTTAATGATATCGATAATGTTGAAACTGAAATGCAAATAGGAACTTCAAAAAAATTGGAATTAGAGGATATGGAAATCATTGGTAGTAGTACACCTTATAATGATGTTGACATTGATGAAGAAGAAGATGATGAAGATGCAAATGATGATGATGATATGGATGAGAGAGATAGTGGAAATTGTGACGATTTATTTTAGTTCTTGTTTTGTAATATGATTTATGATTTCATAACTTTTATTGAGACTTTTGGTTTATTATTTATATTATGCAACTTATGCTTGATTATCTATATTATGATTTTTATTGTGATTTATGACCAAATTCTATGCTGAAATTTTTAATTTATATTATCTATTATATTTTTTAATAACTATTGTAAGTAAATTTTTAATATTTAAAGGTTATTTTATAAAGGTTATAAAAACTTACGTTTCTACGTTCCGATTCTACGGACCTCCCTGGCGATTCTACGTAAAATCGCGATTTTGACAACCATGTGACATACACACATACCCTCACACACCATTCACCTTCTGTATACATACACACATGCCCCACGCATCACACACCATCCATATACGCACACACAACCGGTACACCACATACCTTCCATATGCATACACACATATCTTTACACACCACACACTACCACATACACATACACACATTCTTGCATACACTACACACTCGGCTCCTCCTTCCCTACACATACACACACACCCTCACACACCACACCATCACATACATATACACACATTCTCACACATCCCACGCCTTCCATACACATACACATATCGCACACACCATACGTCACCTCATGCACATACACATATACTCACACACACTACACACTTGGCTCCTCCTTCTCCTTTCCCCCTTCTTATGCCGCTGCAATGGTCATCACGGTCGCCATTGCTGCTATTCGCTATTGCCACTGTTATTGTTGTTGCAACTGTAGTTGTTGTTGTGGTTGCCATCGTTGTTTGGTCATTGTCATGTGGCTGTTATGGTTGCTGTCCATTGTGGTTGTCGTCGTTATGTCATTGTTGTTGTTGTTACAATCGTTGTAGATGTCGTTCCCCTCTCCAGACACATACGCACGCATACAGCCACACACCATGCACCTCCTTTAGCACTCACCAACTGGAGCAATTGCAGCCACATCGTCACAATTCAAATTCATGCCATCTGCTTAGCCACCACTACCCATTCTATGGAAGCCACGCCATTGTAGTACAAGCGAAGCCTCGAGGACTAAAGAAGCCGCTTGAAGCAAGCTGACCTGAGAAGGGCTAATTCCTCTGAAATTGGACTTGTGTCTAGGGCAATTAGGAGCACAGAGGAGGCTGGGATTCGAGTTTTTTCAGAGGTGGTAGATGCGACCAAGGCTTCCCTTAGCCTCTTTTCCCAACCAAAACCTTCCCTTTTTTTCTTTCCTTAAACACTGGACATCACTAACGCTTCCCTTCGCAGTCCACTGAAACCAAGATGCTGTTGGAACTCACTTAGAACCTTAGGCGACTATCTCACCATACTAAGGGAAGTCAGAAGAAAAAAAAAAAAAAAGAGACGAAGGAATATAGTACTAAGACGAAGAAAGTTGAAAGGAAGGGGAATAAAGAAGAAGAGATGAAAGAGGTGAGTTGTATCAGAAGACGAGGAAGAAGAAGAAGAAGAAGTAAAGGATGGGGGAGTTGCAAGGAATAGAAGATGTGACTACTGCCTAACATCATGGGAGAAGAGTCGGACGGACGCGACTTGGAGCTGCTGAAGGAGACGCAGCTTAGATAGAGAAGGAGAAGAAGGGAAGAAGAAGAAGAAGGAAAAGAAAAGAAAAGGGAAGGACGATGAGGGGCAAATGGGATGGCGACAGGGACTGGGGGCTAATGCTACTGTGTTGCTGTCGCCTGACGTTGTGATGGATGGATGGGACAGTGGCAAACTTTCCATATTGTTTTTTATTACAATTGTGTGTGTATATATATATATATATATATTATTATATATATATATATTATATTATAATATTTTTATTTTATTTTTCTGTTTATATATGAAAATATTTTTAAATTTTATATTTTTAATATTTTATTATGAGAGCTTACGTCTAAGCTAATCTAATTATTTTGATATAAATATTTACTCTAAATTTAAATTTAAAATTCCTAGATCTATAATTTAAATTAATTTTATTATTTAACCTAATATTGTTTAAAATTTTTATTTTGGAGAATGTATTCTTTTAATTTAATTTACTCAAACTAATGTTAAGATTTACAATTATTTTTATTTATCCATTTATATATCTATATTTGAATATTTTTCAAATATTTCGTTTCTTAAATTTATTTAATAATATATGTCATAAAATTCAATTTGTTCATTTGTTACAAAGTTAGCTTTTTTTTTAATCATTCCAATAATTAAAATGGTCTTACTATATCCTACCCAACTCAATAAATTAAGTTAAATAATTAATAAATTTAATCTAATGTATTTATATAATATTTTTAATTTTTTATAAAGAAAAAAAAAGTATCTTACCACATTAAATAACCACTAATATTAGATAACGTATCTGGCAATGGCAGGACCAGTAGCCCAAGTCCCAGTCCCATACGTAGAAGGAAGACTTTGTAGTCAAAGTCAAGGAAAAGTCTCGGTATTCTTTTTCCTTTTCTTTTTATAGTCAAGATAATGTTTGTTAAATTATGGAAAAGTATTTGGAAAGTCATACGTCGCTCTTCAGTGACTGTCATGTGAGGTAATACAGCGTGTTATTACGCATGGATTGAGCCATTCTTATAAATTTATTATAACTCAAGGTCACTAGTACATAAGTGCATAAGCTTATTTAAAAAATATTGAAATTAGACAAATTAGTTTAACAATCCTTATTTTAAGCTTATAAAGTTAGTCTTTGTTTTAGTCATCTTAATAATTAGAATGATCTTACTAAATCCTATCACCCAACTCAATAAATCAAATCAAATAATTAATAAAATTAGCTCAATATACTTATATAATATTTTTAATCCTTAAAAAAAAAAGTATCTTTCCACATTAAATAACCACTAGTATTAGATAACGTATCCGGCAATGGCAGGACCACTAGGCCAAGTCCCAGTCCCATACGTAGAAGGAAGACTTTGTAGTACAATGTTTATTAAATTATGGAACAGTATTTGGAAAGTCATAAAATATCGACAAGAACAGCACTCACACGCATTGACGTCGCTCTTCAGTGACTGTCATTTGTTTCCCCGTAACATGGACTATATTTTCTGCCGTAAATTGCAAAAATGACCTTTAATTTATATTTACTAAAAGTGTGTTGAGTTCCTTATTATTAAAGTTATGCATTTAAACCCTAGTTTTTTAAAAAGTATGTATTTATATTCTTATATAACCAATTTATTATTGATTTTATGTATTTTGTTAACTTTAATAATTTTTTATTTATTTTATCCAAGAGCAAAACATAGGGAGGCATGCTTTTAATTTACTTCATGTGAGGTAATACAGCGTGTTATTACGCATGGATTGACCTATTCTTACTGTCCTTGTGAGAAAAGCATGCAATTTCATAGTAAAAGAAGACGAGATACTAAATGGAATTTGGTCAGTAGGTTTTTGCTACTTGGAATTTAGATTTATAGCACTTTGAGTTTATAGTAGCTTGGGTCTGTTTGGAGACCCTATGAGTATGATCAACATATTTCTATTCAATGAAATGGAATCTCAGGATTGTTTAATAACATCTCACGCCGAGATAGAGCAAAAAAGGTTTATCTCTATTGCTGCTTTGGCATTAACTTGCCTTCCATAATTTATATGGTCAATTTATGCCTGCTCGCCTACTATATTTCAACTCTCTAGCAAAATTACTTTGGTGAAATGCATCAAAGCAAACATCTATAGGAGTATTTTAAATAAAGAACTTGATTTATCAGACTATAAATAATTCTGATGGAATTGAGGTGGAGATAAGTAAACAAAATCATTGTGCTTGTTCCTGTAGGATGTTGCTTCATCTGAAGAAAAGCAGCTACAGAGCAGACCGTCATAAGACAATATGAAAGAGGTAAACATCAAGTGTCATGTATTTAGCTCCTTAAACATTCTTTAGATCTCTTTCTTTAAAATATGCTACACTGCCACTTGTGCAGAATTTAATCAGCGTTCCTTTTTTTCATTGAATTGTTGTTAAGAGTATACAGGCAGTGCTAAGTCATTGCAATTTCATTCGACCACAATACAAGATGCCACAAATAATTTCTCTCACGACGATAAGTTAGGAGAAGGTGGATTTGGTGTGGTTTATAACGGAAGGTATACCTTACTATCCCAAAACTGAAACACCCTTTTGATTTACAATATTCAATCACTGATTCTAAAAGAAAAAAGATCCCAATTATTTGGGGAAAATGTAGAGGACACTATCTAATGGACAAATAATATCTCACTTCTGTTTGGTTAGATTACTTTTCTAGCATAATAAACTTTGCTTCGACATTTTATGGTCCATTTCTTAGTACCAATCCTGTAATTATGCAAATCCACAAAAGAAAAAACCATTGGATTGGAGCTTACACTATAAAATTCTAACAGCCATTGCAAAAGGAAAACTTTATCTTCATGAAGATTCTCAACTTCATATTATACTTTGTGATCTTAATGCTAGCAAGGTTTTATTAGATGATGAGGTGAATCCAAAGGTTTCTGATTTCGGCTAGGCAAAGATATTTGGAATGAATCAAATAGAAGGAAGCACAAATAGAGTAGTGGGCACATAGTGAGTTTGATAATGATATTCTATCACTTGCCATGTCATTTCACTACATAAGCTAAAAATTAGTACATCATATGATTATTCACCATCTTATCATTTGTAGTTGCTTCTTGAGATAATAAGTGGAAAGAGGAGCAACTACTTATGCCGATCTAATTGCATTGAGATTCTTCCAAGCGTTGCAATTTGAGTTTCACTTATTTTCCTAAATCTAACTTTTATAGTGCATAAATAGCTTTGAGAAGTTTATGATGGCTTATTGTAATTATTCCCTAAGCTTGGAAACATTGGAGGAATGGCATGCCTAAGGAAGTTGTAGACCCACTATTACAAGATTCTTTTAAAAGGAGTGAAGTCCTTAAATGCATTTATATTGGCTTACTATGTGTTCATGATAATCCAGTTGATAAGCCTACAATGGCTATAGTTATCCATATGCTTAATAGTTAGATAGTTTCCATGGCAATGCCCCAAGAACCAACATTTTTCTTTCTCAATAGGGCAAAGGCCATGAGCATGATATATTCAAAAGCCTTAAGCTCTTCCAAGTCCAAAGTATTGTCTGTAAACAAAGTATCCATCACCGAATTATACCCTCGATAAATGTAAGTATACATGTCTGATTTCTTAATTTAGGTGCCATTTCTTTTGTTATAATACATATGTGGTCCATCAACAACTTTTGAAACCAATTCTTGAAGGTGGAATAAAGAAGAAACAAGTTTCCAGCATGGAAAATAGAAACCATTATAACATGATGCTAATTTTAGTCATTAATATTATTAAGTTTACCACTTGTCCAATTCCAATGGACTAAAAATTATCAATTTTCTCAAAAATGAAGACAAATGATTATTTTTACAATGTAAAATAAGATGAGATAGAACAATGTTGATGGTAACTTAACGTGTGGATTTTCGCTGACATATGTAATCTATATTTCTTGTTTTAGGTGCAAAATGGAATATTGAGTTAAAGAATTGCTTGGTGGGGGAAATTTTTTTATTTTTGTCTATATCTTATCTCCATTTTACCTATATTTGTTTTATATTTAATATGTATTTATTTGAAATATGTTTTTTGAAAAACTTTTGACTTGTATCTTCTTTGTTGCCATCTCAAACTTGATATTTGGTAAACTATCTTTTCTACGTGTTATCATAATTATAGTAAATATGGTGATTAGAGAATGAGAGTAAGGAAATGAAAGTTATATATTTTTAATGGAAAATTGGACCCCAAAAAATATATTTTTTATTTATTAGAAAAAGAAATTTTAATTGGTTTCTAATTACTACAAAACTAAATAAAGTAAATGATAAATAAATATAAATTTATAAGGATTCATTAGATGATATATATATACTTATATAGGTGCTTGTAGCAAACCAACATAAAAATGAGAAACATAAGGAGTAAGTGACAAACTATATACAACATGAAAGCTTGGATTCAAATCTTAAATCATATAATGCAAAAGGAATCAACAATAATTTACATCCACTAAAAGATTACAAATCCTAAGGCTTATACCTGATTTTCCTCTTGAATAGTTTATCACAATTAACCTAGTTTAGTTTGTCCTAGATTGACATAAGTTGTCATGTGGTTAGCTTAGGTGCTACTCCCACTAATGTGGTTGATTAAGCCTTATGGACTATCGACCATCTTGGCTAGTTGATCTACCATTTTATGGTCAAGCTAACTAAATGTGTTTCTACTTATAAACTAGTTGACCTAGCTATGCATTCATAGTCAACCACCCCTTAAGCTGACCAAATGTCCTATTCGATCAATTGACCTACACATGCTAATTTTCCAATATTCAAGTCTTAACACCAATTCATCTTAAGTCTTATCTCAAAATAATATTTTATTTCATTTTTTTTCTTTAAGCGCTTATCACTTATCATAAAAATATGACAATCTTATTTTCATTTCCACAGTGTATCTCCAAATTTTCAATTATAGGAAAGTTATATATTCTTTTTACAAAGCCTTAATATCATATAGAATTTAACCTATTGTTGTTATTCAACCCTAATTCATTCTATCTCTAATTCATGAGTAAACGCCTAAAGGTTGTGATACTAGAATAAATTTAAACATGAAATTTAATGAAGGAGGCACACACCTTAGACCATCACGAATTCTTGCATTACTCACACATGATCACAAAGACGTAACACAATCTCCTACTTCCCCATGTTCCTTCATTCGTGATCCACATTATTGATATTCTTTTTTCTTTTTTTATCCAAATCAAACAATATTATGAATTCACAATTCTTACCATTTCCAATGTGGTTGGCTCCTTCTATGTGCATCACAAGAGATTAGTATTAAGAATATCAATTACCCCAATTGTTAACTATAGTAGAGCTAAACAAAGGAAATGGATGGTTCTACATATATAAGAGAAAGGTTAGCCTTTCGTTTAAAGAAAAATCCTAGAGAATCGCAAATAAGATAGGGTTATGTCAACCAATATAGGTAAAACAAAACTATAGAGGAGGAAAAGACAAAAGAGAAGAGATGGTATGATTAAGTTGGATAGATCGGTGTATCATCACTATTTATAGCACCTTTTCTTGGATTTAACTTATAAGATATACTCCGTCTAAAATATAATTCACTGGTTGATTGACACTTGATTTCTTTGGAATTGTGTTCTAGTATAGAAGATCTATCCGATTTGATGCTAGTCTAGGAAATGCAAGAAGAGTTGAGTTACTATAAAGCATGAATGCAAAGTAAACCTACATGGATACAATGTGCAATTCTAATTCTTAATGTAGAGTTCAATATGAGATCGATAATTATGATTGGTAATTCATGTTATCGTGTCATGAATTGGAAGTGTCTAAAAGGGTTTGTATCTGAAAAACTTCAATCCATAACACAACTCGTTTATTAATCATATATGAAATTTTAAACTTGTAATTCAATCTAGTTAACTAGTGCATCTTGTGATCCATTTATCGATTAAAAACTTGTAAATAAATCTATAAAATACTTATAGATACAAATGATAAAAGACAATCATAATACTCTTCGGTCTTTTTTCATTTGTTTCTCTATTTTTTATGTCCTATAGTAAAGAATTTCGTGTGATACAGAAAAGGATATTTCTCAAGATTGTTTGACTGGGAAAATAAATGAATAAAAAATAAAAAAAAATTAATTGTTGATCAATAATGTTCGCATATTCTTTTACTTTTACTTTTACTTCTACTCAAATTTAGCTCGGATAAACTAAAAATTGAGATGGCATGCTTAAGCTAGATTGATCAGCATATCATCACTATTTAGAGTACCCTATCTCGGATATAAATTGTAAAAGATACTCTAATTTTTTGAAATGTTCTCTGAATTATAATTCACTAATTGATTGACACTTGATTGCTCTGGAATCATTTTCTTATATAGAAGATCTATCCGGTTTAATGTTAGTCTCCAAGAAATGCAAAGGAATTGCGATTAAGCATGAAAAGCCATGGTAGGTCTAACACTTATTGACGAGGACGTCAATATATTAAGTGGGGGAGGGTGTGACCATTTTTTTTGTAATCTATGTAAATAAGGGGGGGGGGGGGGGGGGGGGGTGGTGGGTGGGACTCCTTTGCAATCTTAGCATAGATATTTTATTGTATTTTATTTTACTTTATTTCTATTTTTGGAGGTGTTGCCTTCTCAACAAATGTAATGTCTTCTCCTACTAGAGCTAGGAATGCATATAAAGCTCTAGGTGGGGGTGTGAGTACTCTTCTGGATTGAAGCTCTTACTCACTACTTGACTGATCACGATCAAAGCTTTCCCAGTTTACACAAACCCCACACACACTTTAGCTGTAGCAAGTCCCTTGTGAATATTAATAAAAGTGTATTCATATTCATTGATTCCTGCCCGTGTCTGTTTAGTTATTGTTGCCTACATTGTGTTGTTTATTCCTTGATACACAGGTTTTTAGGCCCGATCGCCTTTAGAGTTACATGAAGGCTTGCCTACTACCACAGAGGTGGGATAGTCAACGCCGCACAGTCTTAGTGCATTTGAAAACGTCCCAGACTATGTCGGTTGAGCTAGATTCTCATAAATGCAAAGTAAACCTACATGGATATAATGTGTAATTCCAATTCTTGATCCAAAATTCAATATGAGACCAATAACTAAGATTGATAATTCATGTTACCATGCCATGTATCCTATGTATTTTATTTAATTTCTATTTTCTGGGGTTTCATAATTTCTTTTTCTAATTTTTCTTATGGCTAACGTGCACTTAGGCTCAATAAATAATCAGTGATATTTTCTTGCAGTCCTTGATAAGGTTGTCCAGGCCTTTCCATGTGTGAATGAACAGAAAATAATTGACCATAGTAAAGTCGAAATTTCTTTTTTTTTTTTTTTTTTTTAGTTAAGATGAGTAATATGCTAGTTAGAATGTGGAAAAGTATTTGGGAAATCATAAATTATTGGCAAAAACAACAGTGAACAATCGATGTTACTCTTCAGTCTCTTTCATTTGTTTCTCGGGCTTTATCTCCAGTAGCAGAGAATATCGGATGCCGCAGAAAAAAGATACTCCTCGAGGTTGTTTAATTGGGAAGATATTCATACTCTTTTACTTTCACTTCTACTCATATTTAGCTAGAATTTTCCATCCCTATTAATGTATTAAAAGGTATACAAAGCAAAGCAAATGGAAACTTTTCCTTCAATTTTCTTGTTACCAAATACAAAATAAAAATTATACTTTATTCAATTTTCATTATTTTCTTTTTCTTTTCACTTGTTTTTGTCCATTTCACTTCGATAAAAAATTTCCAAACACGATATTAATTTATTTATGGAAAAATATAATAATAAAAATATAAGAAAACCATTTTTAATCATATTAGACTCTTCATTTACTGATTATATAACATTCTACATATCACTTTAACTCTTTTGAAACCGTGTTGAAACTTGTAATACATATCAATGGAATTCATAGGTTGAAGTTTTAGGATAATTGAGATAGATGAAAAAGGAAAATAATTGGGGAAATTATTATAATAAATTGTGTAGGGGTACTAAATCTAATTCATAACCTTGTGACATGTTATTTTAATGAATTTAACTCTTTAAATTGATATGACATGGTCTAAAAAGTAAAGTCCATGTCTTAAGATGATTAGGAGAGATTTGACATGGTGGTTTTGGAGTAGGGTTCGTTGAATTGGCCAACCCAATCCAACCTTTTTTAAATAAGACTCATATATACATACACTAAAAGCCTTTGTTGAGTCTAAAGTTATAAAAGGCCCATATAAGGCCTCATTTGTTTGGAACTATTGATCACCATAACTATTCGACATATGAGATTTATAACTAAACACTATAAATATCTTATGCCTCCTCACTAAAAATGGAGGCTTCTTTTGGAAAAAGGTGTTGTTACTCTATTGATTTTTTCTCAGAAGACTAGAATTACCACATTCCCACATTTATTTCACAAAGCATACACTTGTTACCATAGAGTCGGGTCTTATCTAAGATTGTCTATTCTTTCTCCCGTTTTGACTACCTCTCGATCATCCTTATACGTGTCACTTCCTTGTCAAGCCACGTGTAGTGTGTTTACACATAACACTCACGTGACCTTACACTCAAGCCAAAACACCCATAAATTGTAATCTAATAACTTAAAAAAATTGATGGAGGAGATTTTAAAGAAAAAAATTTGAAGAAACTGATCTAAATAAGTTGTGATGTGATGACTTAAAAAATTTGACAGTGGAGATTTTAAAGAAATGTTTTTGAAGAAACTGATCTAAATAAGTTGTGATTTGATGACTTAAAAAATTCGACAGTGGAGAAGAGATTAATTAATGAATTATCGGGTAATTTAGATTAAAAATTAATTTCTTTTTAAGTCGTCCACGAGGGACTTAACCCAACACCATCCCCTAATAAGACAGTTGTAAAAATGTTAGTTGTTCGGTCCGAATTTGTTATAATAAATCGGTCCATAAATCAGACGGGATTAAAAGACTATACTCATGCCCATTATCCTACGGTATTATAATAGCAGGTGTCCGAAGTTCCAAAATATGAATGTCTTTTATGAAGTTTAACATTCACCCCTGAATCTATTGGATTATATAGTACTTAGCAGGCTGGACGGAAAAAAGTAAAATTTTGAATTTGATAATTGAAGATGAAGGTGGAATTATAAGAAAATAAAAAGTTGTTTTGACTTTTAAAACCATTTTAAAATTGAAGACAATGTGTTGAAAATAAATGAAAACGTATTTAAAGTTGTAGAGGCATGCCTAACCTCTAAAATTTACTAAATTAAAATATGGTTAATATTGTATCTCTTGATTTCCCTCCTGTGATGCCAACCACACAATTTAAATGGAAAAAAGCTTCCTTCAATTGTCCGACCAATTTTTTCTCATGTATCCGGATATAAAAAGAAAATTCATCTTTTTTTTTTTTTTTCCTCCTACCCCTCTTTTTCCGCTGATATTCACTTATTTCTGTTCAAATTGCCAAACACGGTGTTGGTGATGCAGAGCATTTTACCCATGGATTGAGCCATTCTCAGTCTTAGCATCACTTTTCTCCAT
>JBBMOL010000463.1:0-253870 GCA_037954665.1 Laguncularia racemosa | reverse complement strand
TTCATGATTTCTCCAATCCTTTCCGGCTTCATAGGCAACCTTTATCAACCCGTTTAAGTGCTTCCTTGAATCGTTTTGCTCGATTTCTTGTGATCGATCCAGGCGGCAATTCAAGAGGATCCACATTTCTTCTTCCGGCTTGGCTCTCATCATGGATCTCATCAGGGATACACGGCCGGGTACACGCCCGTGTAATTTGGCCGTGTACCTTTCTGTGCAACTTTTGGCAACATACACACCCGTGTACTTTGGCCGTGTATCTTTCTGTGGATTTGCTTGACTCCATACACAGCCGTGCCTTTTAGCCGTGTGTCTAGCAATGTATGATTCTGTGCAATCTTGGAATTCCTACACGGTCATGCCTTGAAAATACACGCCCTCTTCAACCCGTGTCCAGTGTGACTTGTATAAAGCAAGGGTCTTCCCATGGTTGTTCTAATCCGTTCCAACTTCATGATTGCTCCAATCCTTTCCAGCTTCATGGATAACATTTATCAACCCGTTAAGTGCTTCCTTGAATCGTTTTGCTCGATTTCTTGTGATCGGTCCAGGCGGCACTTAAAGAGGATCTACATTTCTTCTTCCGGCTTGGCTCTCATCATGGATCTCATCAGTTCTTGTACCCATTGTACATAACCTTTATGTCAAACTGCCAAGGTCACCCTAACAAGATGTGGCTAGCCTGCATAGTCACCACATCACACATAACCTCGTCCTTATAGCTCCATATAAAGTAGGCTATAAGTACCTGCTTGGTTACCTTAACCTCCCCACAATCACTCAACCACTACAATTGATATAGTCTAGGATGCTTCACTACTTTCAACTGCATCTTTTCTACTAGCAAAGTGCTAGCAACATTAGTGCAGCTGCCACTATCAATTATCAAGCTACAGACTCTACCCTGCACATGACACCGTATATGAAAAATATGTTCACACTGGATCCCCTCACTATCCTCTTAGGGTTGTACACTAAGCACTATCCTCATGACATACAACTCGCTACTCACGAGTCCCTTTAAGTCAACATCATACTCCTGCAATGGTGACTCATCCTCCCCCTTAGAGCTCACACTCTCTACATCCCCACTATCACTAATAATCATAGCCCTCTGATTTGGACATTAAGATGCAATGTGCCTAAATCCCTGACACCTAAAACACTTAATATCTCTCGTCCTTGAAGGGGGCTTAGTGTCAGTCTTTCCCTTAGGTGCAACAATTGGATTCTTAGCCCTCACATCCTCCTTAAGCTTTGAATCGGTGGAGTTTTTTCTTCCACGTGGACTTCCATGGAGCTTTGGAAGTCGAGCCAGTCCTCTGCTCACTCCCATATTTTAACTGTTGCTCTACTTTAATAGCTTTATGCAACAACTCTTCCATATCTAAGTAATGGTGAATATCTACGACATCAGCTATTTCCCTATTTAACCCATTGATGAATTTAGCCATAATAGCCTCATCATCCTCCTCAACTCTAACCCTAATAATGGCTATCTCCAACTCATTGTAATAATCCTCTACACAGTTATTTCCCTGAGTCAACCCTTGAACTTTCCTAAGTAAGTCCCTATGGTAGTGACTAGAAATGAAACACTTTTGCAAAATAGTTTTCATCTCCTCCCAAGTGCTAACAAGTCACTTTCCATACCTGTGCCTATTACGCACTAACTAATTGATAAATCTATTTTAACTCTTATAATTGGAGATGATTAAGTCAATTTTTGAGAATAATTGGGCGTGAAAATATAAGATTATGATGCTTAATTGATTTATATTTCATGTTCAGGTGTGGAAAAGGAGGATTTGATGAAAAGTATTTAAATTCAAGATGAATTGGAGATAAAGCAAGTAAAAAGGGAATGCTTTGAAGTTAAAGGAAGTCACACGGTTTACAACGACCGTGTGAAGGAATCAGGAGACTACACGGTTCGGATACACGCCCGTGTATCCGACCGTGTATCAGCATGGAAGAAGAGTTTTCAGGACAGACCAGTACACGATTGGAATACACACCCGTGTAACCCAACCGTGCATAAGAACACATTGAGGAGGACACATTACGGTTGAGTTACGCACCCGTGTAATCAACCGTGTACGAAGAACAAAGAAGACAGAGGAATACACGGTTATTACAAACGGCCGGTGAGATATACACGCCCAGAGTTCACTAATTTAGAGAGATACACGGTTTATCTACACGCCCGTGTAGTATGACCGTGTGTCTATCGAAGAAAGATATCTTCAAATTGATTTTAAATCTTTCATCCATATTTCAAGGATATCTCCTACACGCTAGAGAGGAAGCTACCCTAGGTATAATAGTCGTCTTTGAAGAGAGAGAAAGAAGTTTTTCCAGGAAGGCAGAAAACACATCCTGGAAGTTTGGAGAACAACAGCAGTCAAAGGAATTTTCGAGCTTTAATTCTAGAAGGGTTTTCACACATGGATTTTGATTATTTTTCGTTTTGTTATTCCTTGAGAACCATGTGTAGCTAATTATTTCATACCCGAATCTTACGAAAGTCTGATTACTATGTAACATTGGGTTTATTGCAAAATAAATGACGATTGAGCATCTCTGATTTCATCCATGTTTTATTATATATTGTTGATTTGATGTTTGGCCAGCATTAGATTACATTGATTTCTAATAAGTTGATTGGAAAATCTCTTGTTTGAATAGATCATACATCGGATGAAAAGGCTTGTATGCAATCTAGGGATAGAAAGCATAAGTTTTCTGTATTATATTTGGATATAATGATTTAATCTAATTGAGGGTTGTGGTATAGTCATGCAATTCTGATTGTTGTTAATAAAAGAGGGATCTTTGTTAATACGGTTAGAATTAGGAGTTAGTGATTTTGGAAGAAACATTAACTTAGTGTTAGATGCCCCGCGGATCAGAGATAATCAGTATTCATTAATTAGTTTTCTAAGGATTGAAGTTGCACAGTAATTAGATGAGTTAGTAAGAGTGGGGTACGCGTTGGAACATTGAATTTGATAAATTTAAACTCATTGTTTGATATTCATTGATTTCAGTTCTATTAGATAATTTAGTTTAATTTAGGTAATTTGGTTAAATCAATTCACTCAAAATTGTGCGGTTAGATAGTCGGTTTGAGGTTAGTATTAGTACTTGTAGATCCCTGAGGGAACGATATCCATGCTTAAACTCTATACTACTGTAATCGATAGGTGCACTTACCTAATTGATCGCAAGGAAGAGTCGGAGTAAAAAGGATTTTAATTTATGTGATTGCGATTTCATCAACAAGTTTTTGGCGCCGTTGCCGGGGACTGGCGATATTAAGAACACTAAATGATGACTAATCTGACCATTTCTTCTCTTATCATTTGTTATCCTTTGGTTTTACTTTCTTATAAAGGGAACTAATTAAATTGGTTTTCTTTGGAGTTATGACAAGGAGTTCTTCTTCTAAACTCCTTGAATTCGACCCAGAGATTGATCGGACAGTCAGAAGGAAATTAAAGAGTGCTGAACCTGCTGTGAGTGAAGAGGAATTGCTGCTGAGTGAGAGTGAGAATTCAGTAGATAAGAACAGTCAATCAGTGAACAGCAGCGAATCTCATATTGAAGCAATGGAGGCGAACGTAGGACCATGGTTCAGTACGCTAGGCCTACTTTAGGTAGTACCGAATCGTGTATAGTGATGCCTGCAATAGAGGCCAACAACTTTGAAGTCAAGGCCTCTACAATGAATATGACCTGCAATCAATGCCAATTTGATGGATTACCTGACGAAGACCCCCATGCTCATATTCAGATGTTCCTAGACATCTGTGTTACCGTTAAACAGAACGGGGTGTCCAATGAGGCACTAAGTTGCGTCTGTTTCCTTTCACTTTGAGAGGAAAAGCGAGGCAGTGGTTTAGTTCTTTAGGTCGGGACTCCATCACGACTTGGACCCAGCTGGCGAAAACATTTTTGGACTATTACTTTCCGCCTTCTAAAACTGCCAGGTTGAGGAATGATATCACATCGTTCCTTCAGTTGGAAAATGAGCCACTCCATGAAGCTTGGTTGCGATTTAAGGACTTGCTTAGGCGGTGCCCACACCACCAAATGCCTAACTGGTTGCAAGCCTCAACTTTCTATAATGGGCTTGACTATCCAACGCGACAAACCATCGATGCTGCTGCTGGTGGCACACTTGATGTAAAGACTCCTGAAGAGACTTTAGAATTGTTTGAGAACATGGCCAAGAAAAACCATCAATGGAGAAATGCCAGAGCAAGACCGAGAGTGGCAGGTGTTCATGAAGTGGAAATGATGACCACCATTGCGGCAAAGGTCGATGCTCTAGCTAGAAAGGTCGATGGGATGGCGATATCTGCACCACCCCTATATTATCCAACCGATTCATCAACCGATTTCATGGCTCAAGGGACTACATAGCAGATTGATTATGTAGGTAACCCTACAAGGCCTTAGAACAACCCTTATAGCAACACCTATAATCCGGGTTGGCAATCACCCCAATTTTTCATGGAGTAATCCACAATTCCCTCGGGGCAATGCACCTGCACCGGGATTCCAAAGGCCTCCTCCACCACCTCTTCTAGAAAAGAAGTCCAATCTAGAGGACATGATATCCAAGTTCATTAGAACATCCGAGTAACGCCAATAATCCACAGAGGCATCTCTAAGGAATCATGAGGCGTCCATTCATAACTTGGAAACTCAGGTGGGTCAGATAGCAAAATTGCTTTCAGAAAGACCGCAAGGATCCTTGCCTAGAAACACCGAACCCAATCCTTCGGAACAGGTAAAGGCCGTGACTCTAAGGAGCGGTAAGGAATTGCAATCTGACACTATTGGAGTGCAAGGGGTTTACGCTTGAAAAAGGGGTTGAGAAGAAAGAAGAAGGGGGTGCTAAGAAGGAACATGGGGCTGAGGAGATCGAAGAGAAAGAGTGTGTTCAAGGGAAAGTTAAAGCATCCACTGTTCAGCCATACAAGCCTCCAATTCCATATCTGGGACGTCTGAAAAAGGATAAGGATCAAGAGCACTTCGGTAAGTTTCTAAACTTGTTTAAACAATTACATATCAACATACCGTTTGTGGAAGCTCTTGCGCAGATGCCCAGGTACGCGAAATTCCTAAAGGATTTGCTCTCGAATAAGAAACGGTTGGAAGATATCTCTACTGTAGTTGTTAGAGCTGAGTGTTCGGTGATTTTGCAAAACAAGTTGCCCAAGAAGCTCAAGGATCCGGGTAGTTTCACTATTCCATGCTTAATAGGTGAACTACCGATGGAGAGAGCTTTGGCGGATCTCGAGGCGAGCATAAACCTGATGCCATACTCATTGTTCAAGCAATTGAACTTGGGAGGCTAAAGCAAATGAGGATGAGTCTGCAACTGGCAGATCGCTCGATCAAGTTCCCTAGAGGAATCATTGAGGACGTCCTGGTTAAGGTAGAAAACTTTATCTTCCCTGTTGATTTTGTAATCCTTGATATGAATGCAGATGTGGAGGTCCCGCTGATCTTAGGACGACCATTTTTGGCCACTGCAAGAGCTGTGATTGATGTGGTGGATGGAAGATTAGTTTTGAGAGTGGGGGAGGATGAACTAGTGGTGAGAATCCCAGCAGCACTGAAACAAACTTTGAACGCCGACGATATATGTTATGCTATAGATTGTGTTGACAGGTCGGTAATGAGTGTTATGCAAGAGTTGATGTGTAGAGATCCTCTTGAATTGAGTTTGATAGCGGATGATGATGAAGTGAGTGAAAATGTGGAGATTCAAAATGTGAAAGCTCATCTGAGAGCTTGTGAGGAAGTAGTTTGTAGAAAGGGGTTTGAGAAGATTGGGGTTAGTGAGGAAGGAAGATTGAAACCGTCGGTTGAGGAACCCCAGAACTTAAGTTGAAGCAACTCCCTGAGTACCTTGAATATGCCTTTTTGGAGGCCGACTCTGAACTCCCCGTCATTATTTCAGCTGGTCTGACAAGGGAGCAAAGGGATAGCTTACTAAAGGTCTTGAAGGAGCACAAGAGTGCTCTTGCTTGGAAGATATCTGATATAAAGGGTATTAGTCCTTCGTTTTGCACCCATAAGATCCTGTTGGATGAGGATTTCAAACCTGTGGTGCAACCTCAAAGAAGGTTAAACCCTAACATGAAAGAAGTGGTCAAGAAGGAGGTGATTAAGCTCTTGGATGAAGGGTTAATCTACCCTATTTCCGACAGTTCTTAGGTAAGCCCTGTACAAGTGGTACCCAAGAAAGGGGGAATGACTGTGGTCCCTAATGAAAGGAACGAATTGATACCCATGAGAACTGTTACGGGATGGCAAGTGTGCATCGATTATAGACGGCTGAATGAGGCAACTCGCAAGGATCACTTCCCCCTCCCTTTTGTGGATCAAATGCTAGAGCGGTTAGCAGGACATCTATACTACTGTTTTTTAGACGGTATGTCGGGATATTTTCAGATCCAAATCGCTCTTGAGGACCAAGAAAAGACTACCTTTACCTGTCCTTATGGTACTTTCGCATATAGGCACATGCCTTTTGGGTTATGCAACACACCGGCTACGTTTCAGCGGTGTATGCTAGCCATCTTTGAGGATTTGGTAGAGGACATTATGGAAGTCTTTATGGACGATTTCTCTGTCTTTAGTGATTCCTTTGATTCTTGTCTCAATAATTTGGAGAGAGTGTTGATTCGATGTGAAGAGACAAATCTGGTTTTGAATTGGGAGAAATGTCACTTCATGGTAAAGGAGGGTATTGTTCTAGGCCATAAAATTTCTCATAGAGGAATCGAAGTGGATAGTGCTAAGTTGGACACAATTGCAAAACTTCCACCACCTTCTTCAGTAAGAGCAATTCGGAGTTTCCTTGGGCATGCTGGCTTTTATAGAAGGTTCATTAAGGACTTCTCTAAAATAGCCCGTCCGTTGACACGGTTATTAGAAAAGGACATACCTTATGAATTCACCAATGAATGCCTTCAAGCGTTCAATAAGCTTAAGGAATTGTTGACCAAAGCACCTATGATGGTGGCTCCTGATTGGGATCTTCCTTTCGAATTAATGTGTGATGCAAGTGATTTTGCTGTTGGAGCGGTTTTGGGACAAAGGAGGGATAAGCACTTTCAGCCTATTTATTATGCTAGTAAGACCCTCACAGGTGCTCAAGAGAACTACACCGTGACCGAAAAGGAACTTCTTGCTGTAATTTTTGCTTTTGACAAGTTTCGGTCTTATTTAATTTTGTCTAAGGTAATTGTTTATACTGACCATTCAGCTCTTAGGTTTTTATTATCTAAAACAGATGCCAAACCGCAACTCATTCGGTGGATATTGCTTCTCTAAGAATTCGATTTGGAGATTCGGGATAAAAAGGGAGCGGAGAATCTAGCTGCTGATCATCTTTCTCGATTGGAGAACCCGCATTTGGAGAAATTGGATGAAGATGAGATTGATGATGCTTTTCCAGAGGAAGGACTTTATCAGATTAATGAGGTAAGTGACACTTCCGATCCTTGGTTTGCTGATTTCGCTAACTATCTTATTTGCAAAGTACTCCCTAGTGACAAAACGCCTCAGCAAAAGAAGCGATTCTTTGCTGCGTTAAAGCACTATTTTTGGGAGGAACCATTCTTGTTTCGTGTTTGTGCAGATCAAGTGATTAGACGATGTGTAACCGAGTAAGAAGGGCAAGAGATTTTAAAGCACTGTCACACCGGGCCAACTGGCGGTCATTATAGTGTGAATCGGACAGCCCACAAGGTTTTGGAATCCGGATTTTATTGGCTAAGTATATTCAAAGACTCCTTCAATTTGTGAAGACATGTGACAGGTGCCAACGTGTGGGTAGTATATCAAAACATGATGAGATGCCCCAGAACTTCATTTTGGAGTGTGAGATCTTCGACGTGTGGGGGATCAATTTCGTGGGCCCTTTCCCAAATTCTTTCGGGAATAAGTATATACTCGTGGCAGTGGATTATGTGTCCAAATGGGTAGAAGCCCAAGCTTTGTCCACCAATGATGCTAGAGTAGTGGTGAAATTCTTAAAGAAACGTTTTTCTAGGTTTGGAGCACCATGGGCTTTAATTAGCGATAGGGGAACACATTTTTGTAATGTACAATTGGAGAAAGTGCTGAAGCGGTATGGAGTCAGCCATAGATTAGCAACCCCTTATCATCCTCAGACGAGTGGTCAAGTGGAAGTTTCAAACCGTGAACTCAAAAGAATTCTAGAAAAGACAGTGGAGCACCACCGAAGGGACTGGTCGGAAAAACTAGACGATGCATTGTGGGCCTATAGGACTGCATTCAAAACTCCTTTGGGTACCACTCCATACCGACTAGTGTTTGGGAAAGCTTGCCACCTGCTAGTGGAGTTGGAACATCGAGCCTTTTGGGCTATGCGTACTCTCAACATGGATCTAGAGGCTGCTGGAAAAAAGAGGAAGTTTCAGTTGAACGAACTCAATGAATGGTGCGCGATGGCCTATGATAACATGCGCATTTATAAAGAGAAGGTGAAGAGGTATCACGACCAACGGATTCATCATCTGAAACAATTCCATGAGGGAGATCACGTTCTCTTGTTCAACTCGCGGCTGAAACTTTTTCCAGGCAAGTTGAGATCGAGATGGTCTGGACCATTCAAAGTACATAAAGTCTTTCCCCATGGAGCTACGGAATTGGAACACTCGGATGGGCACACTTTTAAGGCAAATGGACAGCGCCTGAAGCTGTATTTTGGGACTCAAGGGAGAGAAAGAGGGCCAAGAGGAGTTTAGACTCCACCCTCTGGTGACTAAATCAGAAGGAGCTTCATTTCATTGAGCAAACGACGTTAAACAAAAGCGCTTGATGGGAGGCAACCCATGCAATTAGGTAAGTTTCATTTTTCTTTTGAGTTATCACCATATTTGTTTTTCTTTTTCCAAGGTTTTGCAGAGGAGTATTTATGAAGAAGCTTTGTGAGGAGATGGACTTCAAGAAATAATCAAGAGAAGGATGATGACTGATTTTTCCTAACTATTTGCTAACTTGTCTGTCTAACCCTGAATTGTTTCCGTTGACTATTTGCTGTGACTTTGACTATCTGTGATAAACTTGGATGATATTGACTTGTGCTTATTTGTTTTGGTGATAATCATTTCTTTTAGTTTCGCTTTTAGTGTGTTTTGTTTTTAGGATTTTATCTATACCCATTTAGACTTTCGCTGGTGCTGATTGAATGTTGAAAGCTGATGATCTCAGAAGGATGATTCGAGGATTTTTCACTTGAATGGAGTTTCCCTTGTGAATGACTTGCCACTTATAGATTTCAGGGGAGTTTCAGTTTTCTTTCTCCTTTTATTTTCCTTGTTTCTATTTTCTTTCCTTAGTGTACTTTATGGGCAGACATTGGGGACACTATCTAATTTTAAGTGTAGGAAAGGGAATAGAAAGAACAGAAAGATATCACAAGAGCAATGAACTTATGGACTTTTAAATGCTCAATTTCCCTTGTTTAAGTAACATTTGGAAGCTTAATGATGATGAGAAATAGTTGCTCAGGAAACATAAAATTCCACTTGTATAGGCAGCTATTTCATGGAAAATTTTTCGAATTTTGCATTATTCTCCTATTTTGTATTCTCTTTACCTTTCTAGAGTTATAGTATGGTATCCATGTGAGGGAGACTTACTTGTTATTTAGGCTTTCATTTCAGAATTACGATTTGATTTTGCGATCTTGAATGAAGGAACAAGTGATACTTATAGCTTGGTGACTTTCCCCTACAAAAATAATGGAATAGAACACAAATTAGGAGTAATTTGATTTTTAAAAAAAAATGATGAACAATAACAAATAGTTCAGAAGTGGATCTCATTGACTCGAGTAATTAAGTCCGAGGGGTGCCCTTTCTGGGGAATAACATCTATTGACTTGGGTTATGAACTCGGGATCATTGGCTGAAAGCTCGCTACAAGGGTTATGAGTAAAATCCAAGAAAACTGAACTAAATGAGGCTTTAAATTAAAATATTTGGATTCGAGTGGTAGAGATTCGAAGGGGTATCTTAAAACCTAGTAGCTTAAGATCGTCTGGTCTGGGACTTACTGGCTGAGGAAACCGCTCTTATTCACTAAAAAAAAAAAAGGAATTGATTAGTTAATTCAACCCGGACAAGTAAATCCGAGAGACGCCCTCTATGCTTAAGGGGATAACGTCTGTTAACTTGGGTGACGAGCCCGGGATTATCGGTTAAAAGTTCGTTACATGGGTTAATTGACTAAGAAAAGGTACTAAAAGGTTGAACTCCCAATCCAAAAAGGGGAAAAAGATCCATGAAATAAGTGGATGTATATGCCTGAGTTCTATGATTGTAAGTCTGATTTAACCTTGAGATTTTTGGTTAAATGATAAAGGGTAAAAGTTTCACTTACTTGGATTAATACTAGAAATCTACTATTGGTATTTTGAATACAAGTGCTTAATAAGATTGAGTGATAAGAAAGGCGAATTGTGGAAAATGGTGGCTATCCTGGTATAAAGTGGGGTTAATGATTGAATTTCTTCCTGAGTTTTAAGAATTCTGAGAATTGAGACTTCCATATGTGTAATTTGCTTGAGGACAAGCAAATGCTTAAGTGTGGGGAAATTTGATAAATCAATTTTAACTCTTATAATTGGAGATGATTAAGTCAATTTTTGAGATAATTTGGCGTGAAAATATAAGATTATGATGCTTAATTGATTTATATTTCATGTTCAGGTGTGGAAAAGGAGGATTTGATGAAAAGTATTTAAATTCAAGATGAATTGGAGATAAAAGCAAGTAAAAAGGGAATGCTTTGAAGTTAAAGGAAGTCACACGGTTTTACAAATTGCCGTGTGAAGGAATCAGGAGACTATACGGTTCAGATACACGCTCGTGTATCAGTGTGGAAGAAGAGTTTTCAGGACAGACCAATACACGGTTGGAATACACACCCGTGTAACCCAACCGTGCATAAGAACACATTGAGGAGGACACACGGTTGAGTTACACACCCGTGTAATCAACCATGTACGAAGAACAAAGAAGACAGAGGAATACACGGCTATTACAAACGGTCGTGTGGGATATACACGCCCAGAGTTCACTGATTTAGAGAGATACACGGTTTATCTACACGCCCGTGTAGTATGACCGTGTGTCTATCGAAGGAAAGATATCTTCAAATCGATTTTAAATCTTTCGTCCATATTTAAAGGATATCTCCTACACGCCAGAGAGGAAGCTACCCTAGGTATAAATAGTCGTCTTTGAAGAGAGAGAAAGAAGTTTTTAGGAAGGCAGAAAACACATCCTGGAAGTTTGGAGAACAACAGCAGTCAAAGGAATTTTCGAGCTTTAATTCTAGAAGGGTTTCACACATGGATTTGATTATTTTCGTTTTGTTATTCCTTGAGAACCATGTGTAGCTAATTATTTCATACCCGAATCTTACGAAAGTCTGATTACTATGTAACATTGGGTTTATTGCAAAATAAATGACGATTGAGCATCTCTGATTTCATCCATGTTGTTTATTATATATTGTTGATTTGATGTTTGGCCAGCATTAGATTACATTGATTTCTAATAAGTTGATTGGAAAATCTCTTGTTTGAATATATCATACATCGGATGAAAAGGCTTGTATGCTATCTAGGGATAGAAAGCATAAGTTTTCCGTATTATATTGGATATAATGATTTAATCTAATTGAAGGTTGTGGTATAGTCATGCAATTCTGATTGTTGTTAATAAAAGAGGGATCTTTGTTAATACGGTTAGAATTAGGAGTTAGTGATTTTGGAAGAAACATTAACTTAGTGTTAGATGCCCCGCGGATCAAAGATAATCAGTATTCATTAATTAGTTTTCTAAGGATTGAAGTTGCATAGTAATTAGATGAGTGGTAAGAGTGGGGTATGCGTTGGAACATTGAATTTGATAATTTAACTCATTGTTTGATATTCATTGATTTCAGTTCTATTAGATAATTTAGTTTAATTTAGGTAATTTGGTTAAATCAATTCACTCAAAATTGTGCGGTTAGATAGTTGGTTTGAGGTTAGTATTAGTACTTGTAGATCCCTGAGGGAACGATATCCGTGCTTAAACTCTATACTACTGTAATCGATAGGTGCACTTGCCTAATTGATCGCATGGAAGAGTCGGAGTAAAAAGGATTTTAATTTGTGTGATTGCGATTTCATCAACACTAATCTTACCATACATTAGCATAATATGAACACTCTACTCCAACCAGTTTTATCTTTTTCTCCTCAATATAGTTGTGACATTTAAACACATGATCCGTTTTTTCTCTCCCACTCTAAATATAACCCAGATCATTCTTTCCCTGAAAGGTTGGGATTTTCATCTTAATACTCCCTAAATTACTATCACTCCTCTAGATACTTCCCCTATCCCTCACATGTTGGTAATCTCCAAAATCAAATTCCCTACCTTCATCTATCCTACTGCCTCCCCTAGTGGTACTACTAGACAGTTCCCTACTCCTTTCCATCCTATCCATTCTTTCATGGATCTACTCTAGTTCTCCAGTTAAGATCCTCTTCATCTCCCCCATTAATTCCTCAAACATCACTTGACTTTCCCCTCCATTTTGTGTTATGTCCCGACATAATTATAAAATTTGCAGCAAGTTACGATCACAATTACAAGAAATATATAAGCATGTTCCTCACAACTACTCATGTATTGCTCATAATTCCACTCATGTATATCTCTCACAAAATATAATCTCATAACCTACTTTTTGTAATTCTTTTGCTAGGAACTCAATTTGAAACTCCTAAACTCAAATTACTAAGTCAACACTAATAATTACTATCATCCTAAGTCACAAGAATGAAAGAGTACTAACTACATAATCTAATTAATATGGAAAGATTCACCACTGGATAGAAATTGCAATCAAACACAAAAGGAAAAGATCACCATGGAACCAATTGTTTAAGGGATGGTACAATTCCGAATCCAAACATAGACAATCAAGGATATGTTTATAGTAGGAATTGGAAACAATTGATATGGAAAGTAAATTGACTCCACTAATTATATAATTGACAATTCAAGAAACTATCTTGTGATTTCGGCAATTGGAATTCTTTCACGGCTGAATTCCTTTTTTTTTTCTTTGAATTTCTGTTCTTGATTCTTTCTTTTGCAACCAAATTTGATTGTTCAAGAAAACTTAGATATCGTCGGTCTAAATGGATTATAATGACCAAACAAGCACAATTTTTTTATATGAATTTCTAACTATAAATATGGAAAAGACAACAGACGAGTATAGAAAAGAATAGCAGACGAATATGGAAAAGAACAATAAAAAAAATTAAAGAAAATGATAGAATTTACTTGATTCAAGAAGCCGAAACTCTAATACCAAATGATGCGTGAAACCCTAGGTATATTAAACATAGAACCTCGATGATGCTAGTTGGTTTCAATTACCCCGAGGATCGTCTTGAATAAGTGATACGTAACTAGACCCCAATCAAACCCGTTGACTGTAACCTAAGTTATCAATAGGTATTCTAGTAATTCGGTTAAGAATTCTATGGAAAAGTCCTTTTGCAAAAGAATAAAAAGTGGTTTTCATTTTACTTACGAAAAATGTGTTTTTCATATATCAAAAGATGTCTTTAGCTGGCCCCTTTTGTACCGCATATATAGCACACATAATAATATGGAAAACCCTACAACATAGAAATCCTAAGTTGCCTATTCTATCCTTATCCTTGTGTCACCAAGTAGGCAACTAAAATAATATGGAAAACAAACCAACAAATAAAAAACAAATATTAACAAAACTGAATGTATCCTCTAATGTAGCGTCCATGCAAATATATAACATCTTTCAATTATTTCATCCTTCCATGGTCACGTGAATTAAGTTAACACATGTATGTTTTTCTTTTGTGTAGCTTGATTCCTGGGCTTACAAGTCCATGACTAGTCCTTGTAGAGCTTCATTCATCTTTTTAGTTCTAGCTCGGGTCATCAAACCTCCAATACCATGTAATAGGCTATGAGATTTTAGCTCCTCCCTTTGTGATGATAGCTGATCCTCATCAATATTAGTTTGTGATGAGGATTAGCTAGCATGAAAAAGGAATGAGCCAAAATTTCATGATCCATTACATAGCATTGGAGGCCCAATGACCCGAGCTAGAGCTAAAAGAATGAATGAAGCTTTACAAGGACTAGTCATGGACTGACAAGCCAACAAATCAAGCTATACTGAAGGAGCACATACATATGTCAACTTACTTCATGTGACTATGGAAGGATGAAATAATTTTAGGACATTAAATATTTGCGTGGACTGCTATACTAGAGGATACATTCGGTTTTGTTAATGTTTATTTTTATTTGTTGGTTTGTTATTTATGTTATTTAGTTGCCTACTTGGTAACATAAGGATAGAATAGGCAACTTAGGATTTTTAGTATTTGTTTTGGTTTGTAATTTATATTATTTAGTTACCTACTCAGTTACATGAGGATAAGGTAACAGATAGATTAGGCAACTATTTTTCCATATTGTATTCATGTGCTATATATGTCATGCAAAGGAGTTGGCCAAAGATAACTTTGATATATGAAAACACATCTTTTTCATGAGATACGAAATACCTCTTTATGTTCTTTTGCAAAAGAACTTTTCCATAGGATTCTTAACCAAATTACTAGGAATAACTTTTGATAACTTAGGTTACAATCAACGGGTTTGATTGGGGTCTAGTTACGCATCGCTTATTCAAGATAATCCTTGGGGTAATTGAAACCAACTGGCATGGTTGGGGTTCTAGGTTTAACATACCTAGGATTACACACATCATTTGGTATCAGAGCTTCGACTTCTTGAATCAAGTAAATTCTATCATTTTCTTTAATTTGTCTGTTATTCTTTTCCATAATCGTCCATTGTTCTTTTCTATAGTCGTCTATTGTTCTTTTTTTCCATAGTCATCTATTATTCTTTTCCATATTTATATCATATAAAAAAAATCTGTTGTTATTTTCCATAGTCATATCTGAAAAAAAAAATTCATATAAAAAAAATTTTGTTCTTTTCCATATTCATAGAAAGAAGTCATATAAAAAAAAAATTCATACTTGTTCGATCATTACAATCTATTAGGGCCGACAGTATTCAGGTTTTCTTGAACAATCAATTGTGTTCAATTCATAGCTTATCTACAAAAAAAAAAAAAAATCAAATTCAGTTGCATAAGAAAGAATCAAGAATCGAAATTCAAAAAAAAAAAAGGAATTCAGCCTTAAAAGAATTACAATTGCCAAAATCACAAGATAGCTTCTTGAATTGTCAATTACATAACTGGTTGAGTCAATTCACTTTCCATATCAATTGTTTCCAATTCCAACCGTGATGCTTTGTGATTTCTAAATTGTGCATTCGAAAATTACATTCCATGATCATTCATTGTGTTTCGATGCAAATTATATCCTTTTATGTTTGATTGCATATCTATTTAGTGGTGAATCTTTTCCATATCAATTAGATTGTATAGTTAGTCTTCCTTCATTCACATGACTTAGGCCGATAGTAATCATTAATGTTGACTTAGTAATTTGAGTTTAAGAGTTCCAAATTGAGTTCCTAGCAAAAGAATTACAAAAAGTAGGTGGTGAGATCATATTTTGTGAGAGATATACACGAGTGGAATTGTGAGCAATACATGAGTGAGTGTGAGGAACATACCTATATATTTTTTGTAATTGTGATCGTAATTTGCTGCAAATTATTAGAATTATGTCGGGACAGAACACTAATGGAGGAGAAAGTCGAGTGATGTTTGAGGAATTGATGGGGGAGATGAAGAGGATCCTAACGGGTGAACTAGAGAAAATCTATGACAAGATGGATAAGATGGAAAGGAGTAGGGAACCGTCTAACAATACCACTGTCAGGCGAAGAGTAGGTAGACATAATAGGGAAGGAGTTAGGATAGATGAAGAGGAGGAATCTGATTTTAGAGATTACCAACTCGTGAGGGATAGCGGAAGTATCTAAAGGCGTGATAATAATTTAAGGAGTATTAAGTTGAAAATTCCAACTTTTCAGGGAAAGAATGATCCGGAATTGTATGTAAAATGGGAGAGGAAGATGGATCATGTCTTTGAATGTCACAACTACACTAAGGGGAAAAAGATAAAATTAGGTACAGTAGAGTTTTTAAATTATGCCAGTTTATGGTGGGATCAGTTGGTGCGTAATAGGCGCAGGTATGGAAAGCGACCTATTAGCACTTGGGAGGAGATGAAAACGATCATGCAGAAGCATTTTATTCCTAGTCACTATCATAAGGACTTACTTAAGAAAGTTTAAAGGTTGACTCAAGGGAATAACATTATAGAGGATTATTACAAAGAGTTAGAGATGGCCATGATTAAGGCAAGAATTAAGGAGGATGATGAGGCCACTATGGCTAGATTCATCAATGAATTGAATCATGAGATAGCTGATGTAGTAGATCTTCACCATTACTTAGATATGGAAGAGTTACTACATAGAGCTATTAAAGTAGAGCGATAGCTAAAATACAAGAGTGAGCAGAGGACTAGCTCAACTTCCAAAACTCCATGGAAGTCTACGTAGAAGAGAAATTCCACCAATTAAAAGCCTAAGGAGGACGTAAGGGCTAAGAATCCAATTGCTGCACCTAAGGGAAAGACTAACACTAAACCCCCTTCCAGGACGAGAGATGTAAAGTGTTTTAGGTGTTAGGGATTTAGGTACATTGCATCGCAATGTCCAAATCAGAGGGCTATGATTATTAGTGATAGTGGGGATGTAAAGAATGTGAGCTCTAAGGAGGAGGAGTCACCATCACAGGAGTATGAGGATGTTAACTTAGAGAGACCCATGAGTAGCAAGTTGTATGTCACGAGGAGAATACTTAGTGTACAACCCTAGGAGGATGGTGAGGGGATCTAACATGAACATATTTTTCATATACGGTGTCATGTTTAAGGTAGAGTATGTAGCTTAATAATCGATAGTGGCAGATGCACTAATGTTGTTAGCACTTTTCTAATAGAAAAGATACAGTTGAAAGCAGTGACGCATCCTAGACTATATCGATTACAGTGGTTGAGTGATTGTAGGGAGGTTAAGGTGACTAAGTAGGTATTTATAGCCTACTCTATAGGGAGCTACAAAGACGAGGTTATGTGTGATGTGGTACCTATACAAGCTAGCTACATCTTGTTAAGGCGACCTTAGCAGTTTGATAGGAAGGTTATATACGATGGGCACAAGAATCAATATTCTTTTGTTTTAAACAAAAGGAAGGTTGTTTTTACTCCATAGAAACCATGGGAAGCTTACGAGGACCAAGTGAAAATTGCTAAAGAAATTAGAGTGAAACACGAGAGTATGTGAGAGCAAGGAGAGAAAAAAGAAAAGAGTGAGAGACAAACACTAGTGAGCTACGAGGGAAGAGAGTCTAAAACACTGAGAGGAGAGAAAAATGTAAGAGAAAGTAAGTGTGAGAGTGTAATGTTGGCGAGGAAACAACTACTTGTACTTATACTGACACTAATCTTTTGTTACTTGGTATGGTGTTTTCTTTTGACTTTGTTATAAGAACAAATGAGCTAGCCGTGGATGAGAGGAAATTGGATGCGATTTGGAAGTGGCCAATACCAAAGAGACATGTCAGGACTATGTTTCATCCAGGAGAAAAGGTTTGGGTACATTTGAGAAAAGAGAGATTTGCACCACAACGAAAGCCTAAATTACATTCTAGAGGAGAAGGACTTTTCCAAGTCTCGGAGCGCATCAATTACAACACCTACAAGATTGATTTGTTGTGTCACTATGGTACTATAAACATAATTGTAATGTTTCTGATCTTACTTTTTATAATGCAGGTGACTCAAGGAAGAATCTTTTTAAGGAAGGAGGGAAAGATGAGGATCAGCTAGCATGAAAAAGGAAGGAGCCAAAATTCCATGATCCATTACATGGCATTGGAGACCTAATGACCCCAGCTAGAGCTAAAAGAATGAACGAAGCTCTACAGGAACTAGTCATGGACTTGCAAGTCAAGGAATCAAGCTATACTGAAGGAGCACATACATATGTCAACTTGCTTCACATGACCATGGAAGGATGAAATAATTTAGGGACATTAAATATTTGCATAGACCACTACACCAAAGGATACATTCGATTTTGCTAATGTTTATTTTTATTTGTTGGTTTGTTATTTATGTTATTTAGTTGCTTACTTGGTGACACAAGGATAGAATAGGTAACTTAAGATTTTTAGTATTTGTTTTGGTTTGTAATTTATATTATTTAGTTACCTACTCGGTTACATGAGGATAAGGTAACAAATAGATTAGGCAACTTAGAATTTCCATATTTTCCATATTGTATTCATGTGCTATATATGTCGTGCAAAGGGGGCGGCCAAAGACAACTCTGATATATGAAAAAAAAAACATTTTTTCGTGAGATACGAAATACCTCTTTGTGTTCTTTTACAAAAGAACTTTTCCATAGGATTCTTAACTAAATTACAAGAAATAACTTTTGATAACTTAGGTTACAGTTAACGGGTTTGATTGAGGCCTAATTATGCATCGCTTATTCAAGTTGATCCTCGAGGTAATTAAAACCAACTAGCATCGTTGGGGTTCTAAGTTTAACATACCTAAGGTTACACACATCAATTTGGGTTTAAGGTTTGAGTTTGAGTTTCAAGTTTTAAGGTTTAGTTTTTTAAGTATTGGGTTTAAGTTCTTAGTTCAAGGATCTGGATTCAAGCTTTAAGGATCAAGGATCCAATATAAGGTTTAGGTTTTAAATTTCTTAATTTAGGTTTAGGTTTTGAGTTCTTACGAATAATATTCATGTTTCCAATTTCAGTATTTAGGGCTTGGGTTTCAAGGTCAAGGTTATGTGTAAGGTTTGAGTTCGGGGTTTTAGTTTTAGGTATTTAGGCTAAGGATTTGGTTTAGGGATCCAGGTCTAAGTCTTGGGCTAAGGGCATAGGTTTTAAGTTTAGGCTTTAAGGTTCTAGTTTAGGGTTCGAGTTTTGAGTTAGGGGTTCAGGATTTGAGGTTCAAGGTTCGAGTATCAAAGTTTAAGGCATTAGGTTCAAGTTTCTAGTTTTAGGTTTCTAAGATTGGTGTTTGAGTTCTTGGATTAGTTTTACGGTTTAGGTTCTTAGGTTTAGTGTTCATGCTTCTATGTTTAAGGTAAAAGGTTCAAAGTTTGAGGTTTAGGTTTGGGTTCTGAGTTTTTGAGTTTGGTGTTTATGGTTGAAGGTACAAGTTTTGAAATTTTAGGGTGGTTCAAGGATCAATATTTTGGATTCTAATTCGAGATTCAAGGATAATGGTTTGAGTTTAAGTTTAGATTTTAGATTAATGATTTGATGTTCAATGTTTTAAGGTTCATGGTTTGGGATTCTAGGTTTCAAGTTTTATGGTTTAAGTATAGGGTTCAGGGTTTTAGGTTAGGGTTTGAGGTTCAATGTTTAAGGTTTAGGTTTTAAGTCTTAGGGTTTAAGGTTCGAGGTTCGGGTTCAAATTTTAGATTTCAAACTTCAAGTTTTAGGTTTCAAGGTTTAGGGTATAGGGTAGGAAGTTTTGAAGGTTCAAGGTTTAAGGATTCAACTTTACGAATCAGAGTTCAAGGTTTAAGCTTAGGGTTCAATGTTTGGTGCTTGAGGTCTAGGATTCGATGTTCAAGGTTTGATGCCGGGGCTTTAGGGTTCCTAGTTTATGGTTCATGTGTTCAAGTACAAGTTCGAGGTTCAAGTTTTAGGATCTTGGGTTTAATGTTTGGGGTTCAAGTTTGGCATTTGGGCTTTTAGGATTCAGAGTTCTTAGTTCAATTTGAAGGGGTTTGGGTTTAAGGTTGGGGGTTCAAGGTTTAGGGTTTAAGGTTCAAGGATTAAAGTTTATAATTTTGGTTTAAGGTTAAAGGTTTTGGATTCAAGGTTTAAGGTTTTGGTTTATGGTACATAAGTTTAGTGGTTAAAGTTTATAGTCTAGGGTTCCTTGTTTGAATTCAAATATCATGATTCTGGGCTCAGGTTTCTAAGTTTGATGTTTAAGGTTTAAAGTTCTAGGTTTAGGTTTAAGATTTAGGTTTTTAGGCTCGGTGTTTAGGGTTTAGGGTCCCATTTCATTCATGGAATCCAACCCCTAGTCTCATCACCTAAGTTAGGGCACATAAACTCTAAAACCCTATATAGAGGATGCTATCCTAATAACCAGTTGAGGACAAGGCCATCATCATGCTCAGGTTTGACTTCGACCATCTATCAATCTATTGCATGCTATTCTCTATCATCTATGCTAAGGACATACTAAATAACTAAAATCGGAATGTTGAGACAACCAGGCCCTAAGCCTTTCATAACTCGAACTGACTCATCCCAACGTCCTCCAACTAATCTGGAGCCTTAACCTACTTTAAACAATTTGCCTTCTTTTGCTAGGGACATAGCTAGTGCTCAGACGACATATGTTCCTAATGCTTTATATTCCCTTTTACTCCTTCACATTTTTACCTTTTTCCATAACTTTCTTGGAAGAATATTTTTGTATGTGCTATCTTAAACTTTCCCCCCTTTTGCTGTGTATCCTTATGAACTTACTATAAATAATCTCCCAAATGTAGGCTATCAAGATCCAATATCAAATATTTAGAAAGCCTTCCTTCTATTTGCAACTCTTTAGCTCTTAAATATGTCACTCTTATCAATCCCTTTAGTAAAGATTGTGATGAGTATTGCTTGTGCATCATATTAAATATCTAGGTTATACAGTGCTTTGTTGGCTCATAATATCCAATAAAAAGCTCACAAAATTCACTATAATCCTCACTAAGCCCCTTTTTAGCCCACTCTTCAATATTTCAAAGAATTACCCATATTGTTGCTTCTCATTGTTATATAAGTGATATTCTACTCTTAATCACATCATTTTAGTTTCAAGGTTTGAGCTTCGGTGCTTAGGGCTTAGGTTTAAACTAAATTACGAGTTTTAGGCTTTAGGCTTTAAGGTTTAGGGTTCAAGTTTCAAGTTTGTGGGTTTAGGTTTTCAAGTCTTAGGTTAGAGGTTCAGAGTTTTAAGTTTAAGGTTCATAGGTTTAGCTTTAAGATTTAGGGTTTAAGGTTGAGCTCAAGGTTTATGGTTTGAGATTCAAATTTCAAGGTTCAAGGTTCGGCATCTAGGTTTAGGTTTCAAGTTTCTAAGATCAGTGTTTGTGCTTTTGAGTTTAGTATTTAGGGTACGTGATGAGATCCATGATGGGAGCCAAGCCGGAAGATGGAATGTGGATCCTCTTGAAGTGCCACCTGGACCGATCACAAGAAATTGAGCGAAACGATTCAATGAAGCACTTAACGGGTTGATAAAGGATGTCTATGAAGCCAGAAAGGATTGGAGCAATCATGAAATTGGAAAGGATTGGAACAACCATGGGAATTCCCTTGCTCTTGTACAAGTCATAACGAATACGAGTTGAAGAGGGCGTGTCTTTACAAGGTACGGCCGTGTAGGAGTCTAGAGGTTACATAGAATCATACACGGTCGTATATACGGCTCAAAGGCACGGCCATGTATGGTGTCAAAAATATCCACAAAAAGATACACGTCTAGAAGTACACGACCGTGTATATATCCAATGCCGGCTCAAGGCCGCTGGCCTTCATGTCTCTGTTTTCTTATTTTTACGCAACTTATTGAAGTTATGTCATTTTGGGGCTTTATTGTTACTAATTGTAAACCCTAATATAAAGCTCCTAGGGTTTAGAACATTTAGAATATAGAACATACAACATTGAAGTTTGAAAAAAACACTTTTAAGAGAATTCCTCTCTTGGTTCTTTAAAGAACTAATAGAACTTATCGGATTTTTATTTCGTGGCGTTCATCCCGACTTATCAATCAGTCTTTCATCCCGATTGTGGCGTCTTCATATTATACCAAGGTTCTTGTCTCACTTATAGGCAATGGGTCGCGGTTTCCACTTGAGTGTGTTTGGCATCTTAGGTAGCAAATTCCAAACGTATTGGTATTGGGTTTCGTCACACATTGGCGTGGTTCATATCAGTTCGGTATCAAAGCAAACCAATTTCGTATCAGTTTGGTATTAGAGCAAACCGATTTCGTATCAGTTTCGTATCAGAGCCTAGGTTTGTTAAACATCAGTTCGGTTTGAGGAAGGTAACATCAAAACCCTAACTCCAATCGTTCATATCAATTGTTCGTATTCAATTTCATAGTGTTAATTGTCTATTGAAAGTGTAGTACCTACTATTCAATTTTGTTACAAAAAAAAAAGGAAGAATCAAGACAAAAAAAAGAAGGAACGCGATCAAGAGCAACAAACAAAGGCAACAAAAAAAATTCGGAAAGAAAAAGAGGAAAATTATGAGCCTAGAGTTGTTTTGAATTCTATGGAAGGGAATTGGTGTAGTTTGGGTTAGTTCCAAGAGAATTGAGAACAGGAATTAGTGAATTGATATCATTATTGCTTGTGAGAATACATGAGTGACTGTATGATATCATCATTTGAGCAAAACACGTAAGGGAGTGTATCGTGAGGTTTGATCATATATATATTTGTGTTAGTACTAATCTTTTTCTGCAGGAACTATGTCAAGACAACATTCTCCTGAAAGTGTGAGGGGAAGGATTGATGCTAGGTTAGTGATTGAGGCGTTGAGGGGTGAGATGAAGAGAATGTTTCAGGAGGGGATGGAACAAATTCATGAGACAGTACAGTAAAGACTAGAACAATCTAAAAACGTCTTCTAATGGCGTAAGAGGGAGAGTTATTCTAGGAGAGTACAAAGGAGTGGAGATGAAATGTCTGATGATGAATTTGATGAACCTTCTGTCGGGAGTTATAGAGGATATAGTGGTCGGAATAGAGGAACTAGGGATTGGAAAGATAGAGAAGATAGGAATAAAGTGGATAATCAATTGAGTAGTATAAAGATGAAGATTCCTCCTTTACAAGGGAAGAATGATCTCGAGGCGTACTTAGAGTGGGAGAAGAAGGTGGAGATGGTGTTTGATTGTCATAACTATAGTGGGAGAAAGAAAGTGAAACTTGCTGCCATTGAATTTTTGGATTATGCTATAGTGTGGTGGGATCAACTAATGCTGAATCTAAGAAGGAATGGTGAATCACCTATTGAGTCGTATGAAGAGATGAAGAGGGTGATGAAGAACCGGTTTGTATCTATGTATTACTATCGTGAATTGCACAACAAAATGAAAACTCTTAATTAGGGAAGCCGAAGTGTGGATGAGTATTTCAAGGAGATGGAAGTTGCGATGATCAGGGCGAATGTAGAGGAGGATAGAGAGGCTACCATGGCTAGGTTTCTTGCTGGATTGAATAGAGAAATTCAGAATGCCGTAGAATTGCAGCATTATGTAGAATTGGAAGATATGGTTCATATGGCTATAAAGGTTGAGAACCAACACAGGAGGAAAGGTAGTAGTAATGCACGATTTCAACAGGGTACTGGTTCATCCACCTGGAAGACTAACCAATAGAAGAAGGAAGAAAAGTCTTTACCTACCAAACCAAAAGCAGAGCAGAGGCAAGGGGGTTCTACTCCTGGTAACCAAGGTAAACTTGATTCTTCTACTCCTAGAAATCGTAAAATTAGATGTTTTAAATGCCAAGGTAGAGGCCATATTGCTAGTCAATGTCCAAATAGGCGTGTGATGATTCTGCGTGATGATGGTGAATATGAGACTGAGGGGGATAGTGAAGAGGATGATATGCCTCCATTAGAGGACGCTAGTGATGATGAGGAGCCTGTAATAGGGAGGTTAGTGGCAGTAGTGAAGCGAGCTTTGAATGTGCAGGTGAAGGAAGAAGAGGAGGTGCAAAGAGAGAATATCTTTCATACTAGATGTTATCTAGGTGACCATATTTGCAGTTTGATCATTAATGGAGGAAGTTGCACCAATGTGGTGAGTAATTTTATTGTTGAGAGGCTGGGACTCAAGACTACTAAACAACTTGGTCCATATAAATTGAAGTGGTTAAATGATAGTGGTGAGACTAAGGTGAGTAAGCAAGCCTTGATTGCTTTTCGCATTGGTAGGTATGAGGATGAGGTGTTATGCGATGTAGTGCCAATGCAGGCGTGTCATGTGTTGTTGGGGAGGCCATGGAAATTTGATAGGAAGGTTGTTCATGATGGCTTTTCTAACAAGTATACACTTGTTCACCAGGAGAAAAGCTTTAATACTAACAAACTATTTAACTCTTTGTGATAGGAATAAAAATCCGACAAGACCTATCATTAGGGCAAGAACTAAAGGATTTCAAATCTTGGCGTTGAGGGCCCATTTTGAGCAGATCGACCCCGTAATTATTTATATATTAACCTCTTTTCTATTATTCTTGTATTATGTTTTTCAATAGGCACACTTATCAAATTTTATAGGGTAATGGATAAACTTCCTCCGACTCAGCTTGTGGGTTATCCATGGACCGACCTAAACCGGCGATAAGTTGGGCCGGTGGATCCTATAGAAGACCGGCATCTTAAAGACCATTTCTTTTATATATTTCTTCTTTTATGAACTATTTTGGTTGTATTTTGGTTTTGGGATACTTTTATTTCCTTGTAATTTTCATTTAAGGTTAGCCACCTTAAAAGTGGCAAACTTGTAATTTTGAGCACTTTTTAACCCTAGGAGTAGCAAGTATAAATACTTGTGTAAGAGAGGGTTTGAGAGGCTTATCATTTTGCAGATTATACACTACATTTCACATGAGAATTAGGGTTCATACCTTGGTTCCAAACTCTTATCAATTTCAATCCCAAGAGTCGAAATTGTGGCGAGTGCAACATCTTGAAATTGTGAGTTATATCAATTTCATTTTGTTGTGATTTCTTTTCTTCTCTAGTGTGTCATATCTAGGGTTGAATTGAGATAGTTCTTGGTTAGAAATACTTATTGTTATTCACGAATTCTTGTGCTTATTTGAAGTATTTATCAAATTGATTCGAATCATCATTGAAGACTACACTTGAAAACGTGTTCTTTTCAATTGGAAAGGGATTCTTATACTTAAGGTTTTCTTTGTCATTTTGTGGATTATTTGCATGGTTTATATGAGATTAGGGTGTTGTTAGAAGATATTATGATTGTGGTATTATAATTACATCTTTGGATATTTGGATTTAATCATATCTTCTTTAGGGTTCACGTGAAAAGTGCCCCTTTGTGGATCCAATTTTGCCTTGACTTGAGATAGTTTTTCTTAAGTCTTTTGATTGTGCTTTCAAGTGTGTTTAAGCACATCATCTTTTTTGGTATCAGAGCACTTGTTGAGAGAAGGGAATTGGTTTTATTTGATTTCATGGAGTTAATCATCAATTAGGGTGATTTAGTGAAAACCGCAAATTGTGTTGTTGTTGTGGTTTTGAGATTGCGAAATTACCTTGGCTTGGAATTTAATTTGCTGATTGTTGGAGTTGGTTTGGGAAGGTTGTTGCATCATTTTGTGGTCACTAATTTGCATGGAAGGGCAGAAGTATAAAGTGTTGTTTAATTCAACAATTTTTGGAACTTGCAAAACTTACCAAAATCCTTGTCGTAGCTTGTTGTGGCGTGAAAGAGGATGTGTTAATTGTTGTTGTGACTTCCATTGTGTAATTGTGAATTAGAGGAGTACAATTTGCAAATTGCATTGAGTTTTAATTAGTAAGGAAATTGTTTGAATTCAAACATATGCAATTAAGTTGTAGGAGTTAATGATTGCTATTTGAATTTGAATTCATTACTTACCAATTGAAGAAAGCTTGCAATTAGTGAATTGGTTTGAATTTCAAATTTGAGTTGCTGCCCATTTTGTTTTAAAGTTGCGGTTAGAACTTGTGGAAAGTGGAGTACATCTTGTTAATATTGCTGTGGAAGTAGAGTGTATTTGTTATTGTAGTCATTTGTTATCATTGTCGTGGAAGTAGAGTGCATTTTGTTATTGTTGCCATGGGAGTTCTTGGTGAAGTGAGTGCACCGTGATTGAAGTGTGTGTGGTGGTGTAAATTTGTGGAGTTTTGTGTAGTGCAAGGTGCTACACATTAAGACTCATTGTGGGTGTAAAGCTTTAGTAAGAAAGGAAAGTTGAGTGGTGAAGTTTGAAATTCAAATATAAGCATTTAAGTGTGGAAGTTATTGAGTATTATTACTTAAAAACTTGCTTAGTTGAATTCAATATCTTAACTACTTGGAAGTATTAATTTGTGCTTCAATTATTCTAATATACTTGAAGTGATAAGAAGTATTTATTGCATTGGTGACTTGTTGCACCGTGGGTGTACAAGTGTGTGTGTTGTTATCCAAACTTGTTATTGTGACGTGGTGAAGTGAAGGGAGTGTGCTACAAATTATTTGAGATTACATTTGTACTTCAGATAAATCGCATCCACAAACATGTCATATGATAGTATGAATGGGTACATTGGCAATGAGGCCAATAGCCAAGTGGGTAGCAGACCAAGTCGTCAAAATACAAATGGAAGAACTTTAGATGAACAACTTCGAGACCTTACCACAATTGTTGCTACATTAGCAACAAGGATTGATAGGATGACATTGCCACCACCACCTATGGTAAACCTTCAGGCACCACCTAAAGTAGAAGGAGATTATCATGCTCTTAGGGAAAACAGAGATGATAATTTTGGGGTTAATCCATACCCGAACAGGGAATTTAGACCACCTCGAGGACTAGAGTGTGCGAAGCTACAAATGCCTTCATTTGATGGTAGGGGTTCTGCCGATGATTACCTAGACTGGGAAGACCAAGTTGAGGGTCTTTTCAAGTGTTATGAGATTGATGTAGACTCCAGAGTACGCCTTGCAGCTATAGAATTCATAGGGCATGCCGCTTTGTGATGGGAAAATATGGTGATCAACAGGCGAAGGGATGGAGAGACCGAAATACACACTTGGAGAGACATGAAACGGGTTTTGAGGAATAGGTTTATACCGAAACACTATAGGCATGAGCTATTTATGCATCTCTAGACACTGAGACAAGGGGGTAAAATAGTAGATGACTACACACAGGAGTTTGAGACACTAGTGATCAGATGTGGATCAGTTGAATCTCCTGAACAAACCCTAGCACGTTTTGTATCTAGGTTGAGGTATGAGATAGCTTGTGTAGTTGAGCTTCAGAGATATAGTACACTTGATGAGGTTATACAGTTAGCCTTGAAAGTGGAAAGACAGAGGCAATCCTATTCATTCCAAGTTACTAGGAGCAGACTACCAGGGAACCAAACTGTTCAGGGTCAGTTATGTTCTCCTTCAGAGACATTAAAGATTCACAAGCAGTTGAGTACATGATACGAACCACGCCAACCCGTCATGAAACCCAATACCAATACGTTCAGAAATTTGTTGCCTAAAACGCCTAAACACCTAAAGTGGAAACCGCGACCCGTTGTCTATAAGCGAGACAAGAACCTTGGTATAAAAATGAAGACGCCACAATCAGGACGGAAGACCGATTGACAAGTCGGGATGAACGCCACAAAAAATCAATCCAATAAGCTCGATTTAGTTCTTGAAGAACCAAGAGAGGTGCCTCTCAAAAGTGTTTAATGTTCAAAGATGTATGATAAGTATAAATTAACACTTATATTTTAGATGAATTCTATTTGTTTGTGTAATAATTTGATGTTATCTTGAAGAATTTTGATACTTAAAATAGAAATATTTCAGTTTCAGGGATGAGGACCACTATTTTGAGAAGAGATATCGATTTGGATTGAAATCGGAGAGGAATACACGAAGAAAAATACTTTTTGGAAGGAACAGCAGATATACACGGCTGTGTGAAGGAATCAGGAGACTACACGGGTCGGATACACACCCGTGCATCTGACCGTGTATCAGCGTGGAAGAAGATTTTTTAGGACAGACCAGTACACGGTTGGAATACACACCTGTGTAACCCAACCGTGCATAAGAACACATTGAGGAGGACACACGGTTGAGTTACACACCCGTGTAATCAACCATGTATGAAGAACAAAGAAGACAGAGGCATACACGGCTATTACAAACGGCCATGTGGGATATACACGCCCAGAGTTCACTGACTCAGAGAGATACACGGTTTATATACATGCCTGTGTAGTATGACCGTGTGTCTATCGAAGGAAAGATATCTTCAAATTGATTTTAAATCTTTCTTCCATATTTGAAGGATATCTCCTACACTCTAGAGAGGAAGCTACCCTAGGTATAAATAGTCATCTTTGAAGAGAGAGAAAATAGGAGGGGGGAAAAGAAGAAAAGAGAGAGGACGAAAAAGAGAGCACCAAAGAGGAGGCCGAGAGGCCAAGAGGCCGAAAGGCCGAAGGGCCGAAGAGGCCGAGGAAGCCGAAGGGATGCGAAAGAGAAGGTGAAGGGAATGAGAAAAGAAGAAGACGACACTGAAGGGCTCATGCACAGGGGTTTTATCTTTCTTTTTCATTCTATTTCATTGAGTTATATCTTGAAAATCCTTAGTGCCTAGTTGTTTCATACCTGAACCTTACGAATTCTAATTGTCATGTAATATGGGATTGATTGCATAGTTAATGAATATTGGAATTTTCTGAATTTATTCATGTTGTTTATATATTGTTGCTAATTTGATGTATGGCTAACATTAAGTTTGCATTGATTTCTTAGAAGATGATTGGGAAATCTCTTGTTTGAATAGATCTTACATGAATAAAGGAATTCGTATGTAATCTAGGGATAGAGAACGTGAATTTTCCGTATTAGGTTAAATTAGATAATTTGATCTAATTGAGGGTTCAAGAGTATTAATGCAATTCTAATTGGATTTTGATAGAAGAGGGATCTTTATCAAAGCGATTAGGGTTAGGAGCTAATGATTCTGGGAAGAACATTAGCTTAGTGTTAGATACTCTGTGGTTTAGAGATAACCATTGCTCGTTAACTAATTTATTGAAAGGGTAAAGTTACCTGACAATTAGAGGAGTAGTAAAGGGTAGGGTATGTTCTTAGTTATCAAATTAATAATCAAGTTATAGTGTTATTTTTAATTGCTATAGGTTTTGTTAAGTATTCTTAATTTAATCTGAAACCTCTCGAATTTGTGCGGTTAGATAGTTGGTTTAGAGTTAGTATTAGTACTTGCTGGTCCTTGAGGAGACGATACCCGAACTCAACTCTATACTATTACAATCGATAGGTGCACTTGCCTACTTAATCGTAACAGAGAGTCAGAAAAAGGGATTTTTAAATTTAAGTGATTGCGATCATCAACAAGTTTTTGGCGCCGTTGCCGGGGATCGGCGATATTAAGAAAGCTCAACGCTGACTACTCTAACCAATGCATTTCTTTAGGTAAGTTTTTTCTTTCTTTAATCAATTTAAATTACTCTTTATTTCATTTCAGAGATTCTGTTAGATGAGAGAAGTACATGACTTTAGTCATGAGAAGGTTGGGGATACTACATGTTGGGATTTCTTTTCAAGAACTCATGGTCCTATGCACATGAATGCTATTGATTGGATTGCTTCTGCAAAAGTGGATGCTAGATGCGCGATTTTGATATCGATCCAGGGGAGTCTTGTTTCTCTTTTTCTTTTATTACCATTTTCTTCCCTCTTTTGTGTAGTCAATGTAGACATTAGGGACAATGTCTAAATCTAAGTGAGGGAGAGGACTGAGATAAGAAGCATGAAATATAAGTGTTAATGAATCAAAATTATTAAGTTTCCCCACTTATGATGTATTTAGTGAATTACTAACAATCAAGAATTGCTGAGATTTTATTAAATTACTTATTGCGATGAAAATTCTTAGGAATTTTTTATAGAGCCATTTTATACTCAATCTTTATAGTATAAATTGTGTTAAATTATTATTAATTTTATAGAATTCCTAAGGAAATGGTACTTAATTCTATCATCGTGATAAATCAGGTTAAATGGAGTCAAGGATGCTAATTCAAGTATATTAGAGAAGTCATCTACATCTTGGATCGAGACAAGGAATTACACCACCGGAGGAAAGCACATGAGCATATATCTACCTGGGAACTAGCACGGCTTGAGGCATGGCCAAGGTTCAAACCGTGTTACACACTGTACAAGAAGGCAACAATATGGACTTTCAACAGAGAGAGACACGGCTTAGGGAACGGCCGTGGTGGAAGCTGTGGGAGAAACCGTGCTTGGAGCCGTGGTGGAAGCTAGGTGTGCCAAGGAGAAGAAAGTGTGGAACATCAACCAGATGAAGGCACGGCTTGAAATCTAGCCATGGGTGTAACCGTGGTAAACACTGGACACGGATGAAGACTTGTAGATTATGCACAGATGAAGGCACGGCTTGAAATCTAGCCGTGTGTGTGACCGTGGTACATACTGGACACGGAAGATGATACGTGAAATATGCACAGAGGATGGCACGGCTTGACCTACGATCGTGTGGTGGGGCGTGCCAGGCAGACGAATCCTCACTTCTCGAAATCTACTTGGAAAAGGAAAGATATTTTCGTATCTTGCTAGCAAAAGATCACATGCTATCCTTCTAATAATATAAATAGAGCCAACCCTAGAGGGTTAGGGCAATCGGGAACTGGGGAATCATCTTGGAAACAAGAAGGAAGGAAGGAGGCAGAGCAGGCATCCGGGTTTCATTATGTTTTTACTTTTTATTTTCCTTTTATTGATGAACATGTGTAGCTAAGTTACTTTTCTAGCCAAAGGGTCATAGATGTTTAATTCTCCACGAATTGTGAGGTCTAATTGACTTGTATTTGTTCTATTCTTTGTTCTCGGGTATTCATATATCTTCTGATCGTTTTGTCATTATTATCTTTGTTGATTGGTATGAATAGAGCTCTTCTACTCAATTAGCAAGTTAATATATTGTCAACTAGCACGTCAAATCCGTAATTGTTTGATTATTCTAGTCTTAGTGATGCAATAACATGTTTGGTTATAAAAGAGATGATCGAATTCATGTTATGGAGGTGTGTGATCATGTTTAAATAGGTTATCTTATAATCTACTGGCATGAATTGGTGGTCTCTCTAGTTTTTAATGCTATTTGGTAGATTAAATCCTAAGCGCTTGTCTAGGGTTGTCTAATCAATAAGGGAAATAATTCAAAGCGCTTGTCTGAGGTTATCGAGGAAGTAAGAAGAGATAGGTTGTTAGAGCATGTTAATAACCATAACCAGTTTATCTAGGAATAAGAATAGAAAACATTTGCATCGATGATCAATTCCTAGAATTAAACTATCTTGATTCCTTTGGCTAGGCTTTTATTAATATCCGATTTTCTTACCTTGTTTTACTTTATTTTGATTCACAAACAAAACCCCCCATTTTTCTTTTCCCTTTTATTCTCCTTGAATAGAAATATCTTTACCAATCCCTATGGATTCGACCCTACTCACCACTATATGCAAATCATATAATTGTCTAGGAGTAGGTTTTATTTTTGTTAGACTCGACACCCATCAAATTTTGGCGCCGTTGCCGGGGATTGGTGTCAAATTTATTTCTATTCTTGTATGACTCGTTCTTCTCAGATAGTTGAACTAACGTATAATCCGGAGATTGAGAAGACTCTAAAGAGGCTGCGACAAGAAGCTAGATCATCCAATAGATTGAACTTAGCATCGGACTTGTCTGATTCATCCCTTGATTCTGAAAGAGAAGACGATATGGCAAACCCCAAGAGAACCTTAAGGGAGTTAGCTGCACCGGATGTGAATCAACAACCACTTTACATTCACTATCCCGAACTAGCTGTGGAATTCGAGTTGAAATCTGGGTTGATACATCTGCTACCCACCTTCCATGGTCTTGAGAATGAAGATCCTCATAAGCATTTGAAAGAGTTTCATATAGTGTGTGCTAGTATGAGGCCGCAAAGAATAACCGACGATCAGATCAAGCTACGTGCTTTTCCGTTTTCTTTAAGTGCTAAAGTTAAAGATTGGTTATTTTATTTGCCTCCAGGTTCCATCACCACTTGGACAGATATGGTGAGACTCTTCTTGAACAAATTCTTCCCCGCATCCAGAGCCGCTGGTATAAGAAGAGAAATTTGTGGTATAAAACAAAGGGACACCGAGACTCTTCACGAATATTGGGAGAGGTTCAAGCAACTGTGTGCAAGCTGCCCACAACATGGGATATCCGAACAACTCCTTATCCAATACTTCTACGAGGGCCTACTTCCGATGGAAAGAAAAATGATAGATGCTGTAAGTGGAGGCGCCATAGTAAACAAAACCTTTGGTCAAGCTAGGGAATTGATCTCCATTATGGCTGCCAATTCGCAACAATTTAGGTATAGACATGATACATCTTCAAGGAAGGTAAATGAGGTAAGTGTGTCTAACCTTGAACATCAAATTTCTAATCTAACCTCCCTTGTGCAGCAGCTAGCTCTTGGAAATACCCAATAGGTGAAGACTTGTGGAATTTATGCTGCTCTGAATCATCCTACCGACATGTGCCCCACATTACAAGACGACAATCATGAACACGCCAATGTTGTAGGAGGATTCCCAGGACAACCACAAAGGAAGTATGACCCCTATTCGAATACTTACAATCCTGGATGGAGGGATCATCCTAACTTCCGATATGGCAACAACCCTCAACATTTCCAACAATTCCAGCCTAAGCCATCACACCAAGTGCCCCAAGCTCCTTTCACTTCAGGTATGTCTCTTGAGGATATTGTTAAATCTCTCGCTGTTAATACCAAACAATTTCAGGAGGAAACAAAGCAAAGCATTCAAAACATGGAGAATCAGGTGAACCAACTTGCTTCTACTGTCAATAGGTTAGAAACTCAAGGTAAATTGCCTTCTCAAACTATCACAAATCCAAAGCAAAGCGTTAATGCAATTACCTTGAGAAGTGTACCACGGTCACACACACAGCTAGATTTCAAGCCGTGCCTTCATCTGTGCATAATCTACAAGTCTTCATCTGTGTCCAGTGTTTACCACGGTTACACCCACGGCTAGATTTCAAGCCGTGCCTTCATTTGGTTGATGTTCCACACTTTCTTCTCCTTGGCACACCTAGCTTCCACCACGGCTCCAAGCACAGTTTCTCCCACGGCTTCCACCACGATCGTTCCCTAAGCCGTGTCTGTCTCTGTTGAAAGTCCATATTGTCGCCTTCTTGTACAGTGTGTAACACGGTTTGAACCTTGGCCATGCCTCAAGCCGTGCTAGTTCCCAGGTAGATATATGCTCATGTGCTTTCCTCTCCCCCACACTTAGCTTGAACAGTGTCCTCACTGTTTCTAATTCAATACAATGAACGAGGAATTAAAAACACAAGGAACATTAGAGAATAAGAGAAAGGAAATGCTGGTACTTCCCTAGTATTGGAGTTCTCCCCTTAAGCTCTGGAAAGTGTCATCTACTGATATGTATCCTTGCTGCAGCTGATCCCAAGAGTTCAAAACTACACTAAAATCAAAACAAAACTAAAACAAACCAAAACTAAAGCAAAACAAAACTAAAAGAATTTTTTTTTTTTTGACATGGGTTACCTCCCATGAAGCGCCTTTCTTTAACGCCTTTGGCTAGACATTCCAGGCTAGATGTTCGGATGAGGATCTTGATTCCAGCTTGGGTGCCTGTGGTAATGGGTTAATAACATCCGCAACAAAAACAGGAGAGATATTGCTAGGATGTTTCATGGCATCATAAATGTTAAATTTAATCACTTCACCATCAAATTCCATAGTGTGGGTGCCATCATTTACATCAATTTTCGTTTTAGAAGTCTTAAGGAATGGTCGCCCTAATAATATCAGTGATGAAGGATTTGAATCACTATCGTCCATGTCAAGCACATAAAAATCAGCAGGAAAAACCAAACCATTAACTTGAACTAAAACATCCTCTAGAACTCCCTCAGGGTAAACATTGGACCTGTCAGCAAGTTGAACAATAACACCCGTGTCCTTTAAAGGACCAACATTTAAACATTGATAAACAGACAAAGGCATGACATTGATAGAAGCTCCTAGATCACACATGGCTTTAGCGATTCCAAGACTACCTATTTTGCAAGGAATGGTGAACATACTTGGATCCTTACATTTAGGAGGAAGTTTCTTCTGAATAATAGCTGAAACATTTTCACTCATACTAATCTTTTCATTGCCTTTCAGATTCCTTTTGTTAGTGCACAAGTCCTTGAGGAATCTAGCTTAGCATGGTATTTGCTTAATTGCATCAAGTAAAGGAATATTTACCTCGACTTTGCGAAACGTTTCCAGAATCTCTTTTTCTTCTGCTTCGTTCTTGGATTTCGCCAATCTGGAGGGGAAGGAGGTGCTGTTGTCATGACCTTTAGTGGTTCAATGAGGGGTCCTTTGATCTGATTGTTTTGCTAGCTTGGAGTTGGAGTCTCTTTCTCAATCCCTTCCTCAAGATTATATGGATGTCCTTTCTTATTTGATCCCTGCAATTCTGTTCCACTTCTCAAGGTAATTGCATTAACGCTTTGCTTTGGATTTGTGATAGTTTGAGAAGGCAATTTACCTTGAGTTTCTAACCTATTGACAGCAGAAGCAAGTTGGTTCACCTGATTCTCCAAGTTTTGAATGCTTTGCTTTGTTTCCTCCTGAAATTGTTTGGTATTAACAGCGAGAGATTTAAAAATATCCTCAAGAGACATACCTGAAGTGAAAGGAGCTTGGGGCACTTGGTGTGATGGCTTAGGCTGGAATTGTTGGAAATGTTGAGGGTTGTTGCCATATCGGAAGTTAGGATGATCCCTCCATCCAGGATTGTAAGTATTCGAATAGGGGTCATACTTCCTTTGTGGTTGTCCTGGGAATCCTCCTACAGCAATGGCGTGTTCATGATTGTCGTCTTGCAATGTGGGGCACATGTCGGTAGGATGATTCAGAGCAGCACAAATTCCACAAGTCTTCACCTGTTGGGTATTTCCAAGAGCTAGCTGCTGCACAAGGGAGGTTAGATTAGAAATTTGATGTTCAAGGTTAGACACACTTACCTCATTTACCTTCCTTGAAGATGTATCATGTCTATACCTAAATTGTTGCGAATTGGCAGCCATAATGGAGATCAATTCCCTAGCTTGACCAGGGGTTTTGTTTACTGTGGCGCCTCCACTTGCAGAATCCATCATTTTTCTTTCCATCGAAAGTAGGCCCTCGTAGAAGTATTGGATAAGGAGTTGTTCGGATATCCCATGTTGTGGGCAGCTTACACACAGTTGCTTGAACCTCTCCCAATACTCGTGAAGAGTCTCGGTGTCCCTTTGTTTTATACCACAAATTTCTCTTCTTATACCAGCGGCTCTGGATGCATGGAAGAATTTGTCCAAGAAGAGTCTCACCATATCTGTCTAAGTGGTAATGGAACCTGGAGGCAAATAAAATAACCAATCTTTAGCTTTAGTACTTAAAGAAAACAGAAAAGCACGTAGCTTGATCTGATCGTCGGTTATTCCTTGCGGCCTCATACATGAAAAGAACGTTTGTATAATCTGTCATAGATTTCTCAATTGATTTGATGCAATTGCTTGAGGATAAGTAAGAGTTTAAGTGTGGGGGAATTTGATAGAGCCATTTTATACTCAATCTTTATAGTATAAATTGTGTTAAATTATTATTGATTTTATAGAATTCCTAAGGAAATGGTACTTAATTCTATCATCGTGATAAATCGGGTTAAATGGAGTCAAGGATGCTTAATTCAAGTATATTAGAGAAGTCATCTACATCTTGGATCGAGACAAGGAATTACACCACTAGAGGAAAGCACATGAGCATATATCTACCTGGGAACTAGCACGGCTTGAGGCATGGCTAAGGTTCAAACCGTGTTACACACTGTACAAGAAGGCGACAATATGGACTTTCAATAGAGAGAGACACGACTTAGGGAACGGCCGTGGTGGAAGCCATAGGAGAAACCGTGCTTGGAGCCGTGGTGGAAGCTAGGTGTGCCAAGGAGAAGAAAGTGTGGAACTTCAACCAGATGAAGGCACGGCTTGAAATCTAGCCGTGGGTGTAACCGTGGTAAACACTGAACACGGATGAAGACTTGTAGATTATGCACAGATGAAGGCACAACTTGAAATCTAGCCGTGTGTGTGACCGTGGTACACACTGGACACGGAAGATGATACGTGAAATATGCACAAAGGATGGCACGGCTTGACCTACGGTCGTGTGGTGGGGCGTGCCAAGCAGACGAATCTTCACTTCTCGAAATCTACTTGGAAAAGGAAAGATATTTTCGTATCTTGCTAGCAAAAGATCACATGCTATCCTTCTAATAATATAAATAGAGCCAACCCTAGAGGGTTAGGGCAATCGGTAACTGGGGAATCATCTTGGAAACAAGAAAGAAGGAAGGAGGCAGAGCAGGCATCCGGGTTTCATTATGTTTTTTCTTTTTATTTTCGTTTTATTGATGAACATGTGTAGCTAAGTTACTTTTCTAGCCAAAGGGTCATAGATGTTTAATTCTCCACGAATTGTGAGGTCTAATTGACTTGTATTTGTTCTATTCTTTATTCTCGGGTATTCATATATCTTCTGATCATTTTGTCATTATTATCTTTGTTGATTGGTATGAATAGAGCTCTTCTACTCAATTAGCAAGTTAATATATTGTCAACTAGCACGTCAAATCCATAATTGTTTGATTGTTTTAGTCTTAGTGACGCAATAACATGTTTGGTTATAAAAGAGATGATCGAATTCATGTTATGGAGGTGTGTGATCATGTTTAAATAGGTTATCTTATAATCTACTGGCATGAATTGGTGGTCTCTCTAGTTTTTAATGCTATTTGGTAGATTAAATCCTAAGCGCTTGTCTAGGGTTGTCTAATCAATAAGGGAAATAATTCAAAACGCTTGTCTGAGGTTATCGAGGAAGTAAGAAGAGATAGGTTGTTAGAGCTTGTTAATAACCATAACCAGTTTATCTAGGAATAAGAATAGAAAACATTTGCATCGATGATCAATTCCTAGAATTAAACTATCTTGATTCCTTTGGCTAGGCTTTTATTAATATCCGATTTTCTTACCTTGTTTTACTTTATTTTGATTCACAAACAAAACCCCCCATTTTTCTTTTCCCTTTTATTCTCCTTGAATAGAAATATCTTTACCAATCCCTGTGGATTCGACCCTACTCACCACTATATGCAAATCATATAATTGTCTAGGAGTAGGTTTTATTTTTGTTGGACTCGACACCCATCAATTTTGCAAATGTTTACTCTCTTATCTTGTTTTATAAATACTTCGCTAGAATTACAAGTTGAAATCCAAGTGAAGAGAATTACTTGTTGTTTAAGTAGTTATTTCGAGAAGTGAGAGTGAACTAAGATCTCTAGTAGGTTTAGTATGCTCTTTCTTTTGCTAATAATGTGAGTTATGCAATTTTGAGTAAAGGAGTAGAGGATACTTGTAACTTGGTGATTTCTTTTCGTAATTGTCGGAACTGAGAACTTTGGGAGTAATTATCTCTAAAAAAAAAAAATCAAATTTAAATTTGATTGAGATGGTAGAGGTTCGAAGAGGTATCTTAAAACCTAGTAGCTTAAGATCGTCTGGTCTGGGACTTACTGACCGAGGAAACCATTTCAATAGAAATAGATAGTTGACTTGACTCGAACAAGTAAATCCGAGGGATGCCCTCTACGCTGAGGGGATAGCATCTGTTAACTTGAGTGATGAGCTCGGGATTATCGATTGAAAATTCGTTACATGAGTCAGTTAACTAAGTTAAGTACTTAATGGAAAATCTCCCAATTTTATTTAAAAAGACTAAAGGAAAGAAAAAATCCAGGAGATAAGTGGATACAACATTTCTTTACCCCTCATTACATTGCTTATAGGAGTAGTTAAGAGGGAAGTATACTTTACACTACTGGCACTGATCTATGTTCGATTTCACTTTTGGGAATTTGTGTTTAAATGATGAGAGCACTAGTTTAAGTCACTTGGATTAGCCTTGAGAATTTTGGTATTTGTATCTTGTAAATAACCAATGTTGGGATTGAGGAGAGATTGCATATTGCAGGGGTAAACTATGAGAATCAATGATGCAAAAAGAAATTCTTGATTGCTGAGTTAATGAAAAGTTTGCTTGAGGACAAGCAAACATTTAAGTGTGGGGGAGTTTGATAAGTATAAATTAACACTTGTATTTTAGATTAATTCTATTTGTTTGTGTAATAATTTGATGTTATCTTGAAGAATTTTGATACTTAAAATAGAAATATTTCAGTTTCAGGGATGAGGACCACTATTTTGAGAAGAGATATCGATTTGGATTGAAATCGGAGAGGAATACACAAAGAAAAATACTTTTTGGAAGGAACAGCAGATATACACGGCTGTGTGAAGGAATCAGGAGACTACACGGGTCGGATACACACCCGTGCATCTGACCGTGTATCAGCGTGGAAGAAGATTTTTTAGGACAAACTAGTACACAGTTGGAATACACACCCGTGTAACCCAATCGTGCATAAGAACACATTGAGAAGGACACACGGTTGAGTTACACACCCGTGTAATCAACCGTGTACGAAGAACAAAGAAGACAGAGGCATACACGGCTATTACAAATGACCATGTGAGATATACACTCCCAGAGTTCACTGAGTCAGAGAGATACACGATTTATATACACGCCCGTGTAGTATGACCATGTGTCTATCGAAGGAAAGATATCTTCAAATCGATTTTAAAACTTTCGTCCATATTTGAAGGATATCTCCTACACGCCAGAGAGGAAGCTACCCTAGGTATAAATAGTCGTCTTTGAAGACAGAGAAAATAGGAGAAGGAAAAAGAAGAAAAGAGAGAGGACGAAAAAGAGAGCACTAAAAAGGAGGCCGAGAGGCCAAGATGCCGAAAGGCCAAAGGGCCGAAGAGGCCGAGGAAGCCGAAGGGATGCGAAAGAGAAGGTGAAGGGAATGAGAAAAGAAGAAGACAACACCAAAGGGCTCATGCACAGGGGTTTTATCTTTCTTTTTCATTCTATTTCATTGAGTTATATCTTGAAAATCCTTAGTGGCTAGTTGTTTCATACCTGAACCTTACGAATTCTAATTGTCATGTAATATGGGATTGAATGCATAGTTAATGAATATTGGAATTTTCTGAATTTATTCATGTTGTTTATATATTGTTTCTAATTTGATGTATGACCAACATTAAGTTTGCATTGATTTCTTAGAAGATGATTGGGAAATCTCTTGTTTGAATAGATCTTACATGAATAAAGGAATTCGTATGTAATCTAGGGATAGAGAACGTGAATTTTCCGTATTAGGTTAAATTAGATAATTTGATCTAATTAAGGGTTCAAGAGTATTAATGCAATTCTAATTGGATTTTGATAGAAGAGGGATCTTTATCAAAGCGATTAGGGTTAGGAGCTAATGATTCTGGGAAGAACATTAGCTTAAGAACATTAGCTTAGTGTTAGATACTCCGCGATTTAGAGATAACCATTGCTCGTTAACTAATTTATTGAAAGGGTAAAGTTACCTGACAATTAGAGGAGTAGTAAAGGGTAGGGTATGTTCTTAGTTATCAAATTAATAATCAAGTTATAGTGTTATTTTTAATTGCTATAGGTTTTGTTAAGTATTCTTAATTTAATCTGAAACCTCTCGAATTTGTGCGGTTAGATAGTTGGTTTAGAGTTAGTATTAGTACTTGCTAGTCCTTGAGGAGACGATACCCGAACTCAACTCTATACTATTACAATCGATAGGTGCACTTGCCTACTTGATCTTAACAGAGAGTCAGAAAAAGGGATTTTTAAATTTGAGTGATTGCGATCATCAACAATGTAAATTCTATGTTGTTCTAAACCCTAGGAACTTTTATACTAGGGTTACAATTCGTGTAAAACAAGTCCAAAACGACGTAGTTTAGATAAGTGGCGTAAAAATGCGAAAACAGAACAAGCTGGCCGGCAGGGGATACACGACCGTGTACTTTGGCCGTGTATCTTTCTGTGCAACTTCTGGCAACATACACACCCGTGTACTTTGGCCGTGTATCTTTCTGTAGATTTTCTTGACTCCTACACGACTGTGCCTTGAAAGTATACGCCCTCTTCAACCCGTGTCCAGTGTGACTTATATAAGAGCAAGGGTCTTCCCATGGTTGTTCCAATCCGTTCCAACTTCATGATTGCCCCAATCCTTCCCGGCTTCATGGACATCCTTTATCAACCCGTTAAGTGCTTCCTTGAGTCATTTCGCTCGACTTCTTGTGATCGGTCCAGGCGGCACTTCAAGAGGATCCACATTCCTTCTTCCAGCTTGACTCTCATCATGGATCTCATCATTCCCCTCCTCTTGAAAAGGATTTGTCCTCAAATCGTCACCTACATTAAAAGGACTCAGATCAGTAACATTAAATGTGGCACTTACTTGATACTCACCAGGCAAATCTATCTTGTATGCATTGTCGTTGATGCGCTCAAGAACTTGAAATGGTCCATCGCCTCTAGGAAGTAGTTTAGATCGACGCTGCACGGGAAACCGCTCTTTGCGCATGTGAACCCAAACCCAATCTCCAGGTTCAAAAACAGCTTGTCGACGACCCTTGTTGGCTTGTTTCACATACTGCTCTATTCGTCGTTCAATGTTCAGCCTTGCCTTCTCATGGATCTGTTGAACAAATTCGGCCTTCTTCTTGCATCTAAATTAACATACTCAGAAATAGGCAAAGGTGATAAATCCAAAGGAGTTAGCAGAATGCTTTGTACGGTTATAGGCAAATTCAACATGCGGCAAACAATCCTCCCAACTATTAATATTCTTTTTAATTACAACCCTCAACAAAGTAGATAAAGTTCAATTCACTACCTCAGTTTGACTATCAGTCTGTGGATGACTAGTAGTAGAAAACAATAACTTAGTTCCTAACTTAGCCCATAAAGTCTTCCAAAAGTAGCTTAAGAACTTAGCATCCCTATCTGATACAATTGTTTTAGGCATACCATGCAATCGCACAACTTCCCTAAAGAATAAATTAGCAATATTACAAGCATCATCCGTTTTGTTACAAGGAATGAAATGTGTCATTTTAGAAAACCTATCAACAACTACAAAAAAAAAAATCCCGACCATGTCTAGACCTGGGTAATCCTAACACAAAATCTATAGAAATATCTACCCAAGGCTCATGAGGAATGGGAAGTGGGGTGTAAAGCCCTTGAGGTTGGACTCTAGATTTCGCCTGCTTACATGTGACACATCGCTCACAAATCCTCTCAACATCTCGTTTCATGTGAGGCCAATAGAAGTGTTCCTGCAATACCCCTAATGTTTGATACGAACCCCGCCAACCCGTGACGAAACCCAATACCAATATGTTCGGAAATTCGTTGCCTAAGACGCCCAAACACCTAAAGTGGAAACCGTGACCCATTGTCTATAAGCGAGACAAGAACCTTGGTATAAAAGTGAAGACGCCACAATCGAGGATGAAAGACCGATTGATAAGTCAGGATGAACGCCACGGAAATCAATCCGATAAGTTCGATTTAGTTCTTGAAGAACCAAGAGAGGTGCCTCTCAAAAGTGTTTAATGTTCAAAGATGTCTAAACTAATCTGTTCTAAACCCTAGGAGCTTTTATACTAGGGTTACAATTCGTGTAAAAACAAGTCCAAAACGACGTAGTTTAGTTAAGTGACATAAAAACGCGAAACAGAACAAGCTGGCCGACAGGGGATACACGGCCTGTGTATACGCCCGTGTACTTTGGCCGTGTACTTGTCTATGCACCGTCTGACAACATACACGGCAACATACACGCCCGTGTACTTTGGCCGTGTATCTTTCTGTGCAACTTCTGGAAACATACACGGCAACATACACGCCCGTGTACTTCGGCCGTGTATCTTTCTGTGGATTTGCTGGACTCCATACACGGCCGTGCCTTGAAAATACACGCCCTCTTCAACCTGTGTCCGATGTGACTTGTATAAGTGCAAGGGTCTTCCCATGGTTGTTCCAATCCGTTCCAACTTCATGATTGCCCCAATCCTTCCCGGCTTCATGGACATCCTTTATCAACCCGTTAAGTGCTTCCTTGAGTCGTTTCGATCAACTTCTTGTGATTGGTCCAGGCGGCACTTCAAGAGGATCCACATTCCTTCTTCCGGCTTGACTCTCATCATGGATCTCATCAATGTTTTTGCTACTCCAAAGTGTCCCATTAAACCTCCTCCATGAGACTCCCTCACAAGTAATTCTCTTAAAGAACAAATTGGAATATACGGTTTACTCTCCCTAAACAAGAATCTGTCATGTTTATAAAATTTTCCATGCCCACTCTTCTCACATTGCATATACTCCTCACAAAAATCTCGATCAACAGCATATAACTCCTTAATGTGCTCAAAACCAAGAAGTCTAAAACTAAGAGTAGAGATAAGAGTATACCTTCTAGAAAGTGCATCAGCAACTACATTCTCTTTACCTTGCTTATAGTGGATGACATATGGAAATGTTTAGATGAACTCCACCCAACGAGCATGCCTTTTGTTCAGCTTGTGTTGCCCCTTCAAATACTTCAAAGATTCATGATCAGTGTGGATCACGAACTCTTTTGGCCAAAGGTAGTGTTGCCACGTCTCTAGGGCTCGAACCAATGCATATAGCTCCTTATCGTAAGTAGGGTAATTCAAGGTTGCCCCATTTAGCTTCTCGCTAAAGAATGCAATCGGTCTTCTCTCCTACATAAGCACTGCTCCAATACCTAATCCTGAAGCATCACACTCAATTTCAAACGTTTTAGCAAAGTTAGGTAAAGCAAGTAACGGCGCTTGACTCAACTTTTTTGTAAGCGTCTGAAAGGCCTTCTCTTGTTGCTCTCCCTAACAGAACCCCACGTTCTTCTTAATTACCTCAATAAGTGGTGCTGAAATCCTCACAAATCTCCTGTAAAAGCTTGCTAGTCCATGGAAACTCCACACGTTACTTACATTGGTTGGATTAGGCCGTTCTTGGATCGCACGAACCTTTTCTTCATCAACCTTTATTCCCTGTGCACTAACAACAAAACCAAGAAACACAAGTTTGTCTGTGCAAAAAGTGCACTTCTTGAGGTTAGCATATAATTGTTCCTTTCGAAGCACTTCTAAAACATCCCTCAAGCGTGACATATGATCTTCCAAACTTTTGCTGTAAATAAGAATGTCATCAAAATAGACAACCACAAATTTTCCAATAAATGTCCTCAAAACATGGTTCATAAGTCTCATAAAAGTACTAGGTGCATTAGTTAACCCGAAAGGCATTACTAACCACTCATACAATCCATATTTTATCTTAAATGCAGTCTTCCATCCATCACCTTCTTTCATTCTAATTTGGTGATATCCACTTTTCAGATCAATTTTAGAAAAGACACTAGACCCATGTAACTCATCTAACATATCATCTAAGCGAGGAATGGGATGACGATACTTTACCGTGATGTTGTTGATGGCGCGGCAGTCAACACACATTCTCCATGTCCCATCCTTCTTAGGCACCAAAATCACCGGCACTGCACATGGACTCATGCTCTCTCTTAAGTACCCCTTCTCCATTAATTCATCGACCTGCCTTTAGAGTTCCTTTGTCTCCTCCAGATTGCTTCTATAAGCTGGCTTGTTTGGAATCGATGCTTCGGGTACAAGGTCAATCTGGTGCTCAATACCTCGAATAGGTGGTAATCCCTTTGGAATCTCCTCAAGAAAGACATCTTCAAAGTCCTGCACAAGAGACACAACCACACTAGGCAAAGCATTAGATAAATCGTTAGTAGTCAAACATGTTTCCTTAAAAACCAGAAACAACATAAGTTGCCTCATCACTAACGCTCTCCTTACTACACTCGCTTTTGCCATACAACTCTCCTTTTGCAAGGTTGCCCTCTTGATAAGAGTAAATTAACCCTTGTAAATCATGGGCAGTAAGAATGAATTTGTATAATCTTTTGAATAAAATCAATGCGGATTCGGTACTTAACAGATGAAAATACATGTTTCAAGGTATAACACTAAAGAGAAGGAGAAAGATCACAAAAGGAGCACAATTGAAGCTTAAAAGATCAAGTTAAAGTTACTCATGGACAACACGTGGAAAGCCACGGCCGTGTCATGAACCGTGGGCACACCTGAAGATGAAAGCGTCACTTGGAAAGGAAGCACGAATCGTGATATGGGTGTGTTTGAAGCCATGGCAGACGCTACGAAGAAGTGGAAAGCTCCAGAACGTGGCACGGGTTATAATCTAGCCATGCCTCTAGCCGTGTTGATAGCAGTGCTGCTAGCCGTGTTCCTAGCCATGCTCCTAGCCATGCCAAACACTGAGCAAGATTGAGGAGTTACATATTTGCGACCAGAGGGAGACACGGTTTGAAATCTAGCCGTGCTGTTGGGCGTGCCAGGCGACTGTTATTCACTTGACGAGATTCACTTGGAAAAGGAAAGATACCATCGTATCTTTCCAGCTGAAGATGCTCGGCCATGCCTTAAGAAGTATAAATAGAACAACCCTAATGAGAGAAAGGGAGGAGGCGGCACAAGAGAAACCCTAGAGAAGAGAAGCTGCGGCCAGGTGCTGTTGCTAGAATAGTTTCGGATTGGAAGCCAACATATTTCATGTTTGAATTTTCTTTATGGACTCAATTATTTTATGTTTTTCTCTTCTTATTAGATTCATGAGTGGCTAATTGTTTCATACCCATTCCCTTGAGAAACCCCTGAGTATCATGTGACAGAATTGTTGATGTTCAATAATTTAATTCTATTCTTTGAGTTTGTTCATGTTGCAATTATAGTTTATTCATCTTGATATGTGCGCAATATTAGGATGGAATTATATCTCTGTTATTAAGATTGAGAAATCGGTAATAGAGTAGATCTTGCATGAATAGAAAGACCCCTTGTAATCCTAGAGATAGGTTATAGGAGGTCTTCTGTATTGAACAAGGTCATTGCGGTCTGGTTCAATTGAGAGTCCTAAAATTCTATTGCAATCTTGATTATGTTAATTGAAGAGAGATCTTAATTGGCTTAATTAGGATTAAGGATTATTGATCTTGAGAAAGACTCTAATCTAGTGTAAGAAACTCCGCAGATCAAAGATTGGGTATTAATCATTGGATAGGTTGGAATTGAATAAAAGCTGCATGAGAATCAGGGGTGTATCTTAGGCAGGGTATGTTTAAATCATTGAATTAATTAAGGGAGTGTTTGAATACATTTACTTTGTTCATTTTATTTGTCTCTTTCAGGTTTAGGCAATAATTAGGATAGTTGAGATCATCAATAGTGAGAGGTTAGATAGTAGGAGAATCGTTAGTACTAATACTTATAAGTCTTCATGGGATCGATACCTGTACTCCTATGCTATACTGCTAGTCGATAGGTACACTTGCCTGAGAACTTATCGTAAGCTAGGATTGAGTAGAGGTTTAAACTTGTTTAGAACGGTCAGATCGTCCATCAAGTTTTTGGCGCCGTTGCCGGGGACTTGTAATATTTAGAAAACTTGACACCTACTACTTTAACTACAATTTTTTTTATTTTTTTTTAGTTGTTTACATTAATTTCATTCGTGCTCCCATTCAAATTTGTTGAGGAAACTAAGTTCATAGTTTGTTTGTCGCGGTTTATGACAAGGAGCTCTTCATCTAAGCTTCTTGACTTTGATCCCGAAATTGACCAAACCTTTAGAAGGCGATTAAGAGAAACTAGGCCAATGGCGGATGAACGAAGAACGATGGTTAAATACGCTCGTCCTACTCTGAGCAGCACTGGGTCGTGTATTGTGCAACCAGCAATAGAGGCCAACAACTTCGAAATCAAGGCCTCTACAATGCATATAATTCACAACCAATGCCAGTTTGACGGTTTGTCTGACGAGGATCCTCATGCGCACATTAAGATGTTCTTGGATATTAGTGCAACTGTCAAGCAAAACGGAGTATCTGAGGAAGCACTGAAATTGCGACTTTTCCCTTTTACTCTCCGGGGGAAAGCAAGGCAGTGGTTTAGTTCACTAAACCGGGATTCCATCACCACTTGGACCCAGATGGCGGAGACTTTCCTGGACTATTATTTCCCACCATCGAAAACTGCCATGTTGAGAAATGATATCACATCATTCACCCAACTAGATCACGAGCCCCTACATAAAGCATGGATTAGATTTAAGGATCTTCTTAGGAGGTGTCCACATCACTAAATGCCTAATTGGCTGCAAGTTTCCACCTTCTATAACGGGCTTGACTATGCAACTTGGCAAACAATTGATGCTACGGCTGGGGGTACTTTGAATGTGAAAACGCCAGAGGAGTCGTTGAGTTTGTTTAAGAACATGGCCAAAAATAATCACCAATGGAGCCATGGTAGACAAAGGCACAGGGTAGCGGGCATTTATGAGGTCGATTTGATGACATCAATTGCAGCAAAAGTAGATGCGCTCGCTTCAAAAGTTGAAGGGATGGCTGTATCTCAATCATCCCAATACTGCTCAATTGAACCTCATTCCAACAATGCGATGTCTGAAGTGACAGAGCATGTTGAGTATGTAGGAAATCCCACTAGATCACAAAACAATCCCTATAGCAACACATATAATCCAGGATGGCGTAACCATCCCAATTTCTCCTGGAGTAATCAACAATCTCAAAGGAGTAATGCACCTACTCCAGGATTCCAAAGACCAGCCCCACCTCCTGTCCAAGAGAAGAAATCTAACCTTGAGGATATGATTGCAAAGTTCATTCAAGCGTCGGAGCAATGCCAGCAATCCACTGAGGCCGCTCTAAGGAATCATGAAGCCTCAATCCACAACTTAGAAACCAGATGGGGTAGATTTCTAAAGCGCTTGCTGAGCGACCACAAGGGTCTCTTCCTGGAAATACAGAGACCAAGCCAAGGGAACACGTGAAGGCAGTAACTCTTAGGAGTGGAAAGGAAGTGAAATCAGACAAGTGTGGGGAAACCTCTATTAGTAGGAAGGGGAAGGAGACTGTTGATAAAGGCGAAACTACTGAGAAAGCAGAAAAGGGCAGAGTTATAGAGGAAAGAACAAAAGATTTGGAAGCTGAAAAGACACCTATCATCCAGCCCTATAAACCCCCATTGCCATATCCTGCTAGGCTGCGGAACGACAAGGATCGAGAACACTTTGGTATGTTTCTGGATTTATTCAAACAGTTACATATCAACTTACCACTTGTGGAAGCCCTTTCTCAGATGCCCTGGTATGCCAAGTTCTTGAAAGATTTACTATCTAATAAGAAAAAGATGGAAGAGATCTCCACTGCAACAATTGGTGCGAATTGTTCTGCGTTTTTACTAAACAAACTTCCAAAGAAATTGAAAGACCCTGGGAGTTTCACCATACCATGTTTCATTGGTAATTTACCCATAGAAAAAGCACTAGCAGATTTGGGAGCTAGTATAAACCTGATGCCATATTCCCTTTTTCAAAAGCTGGGATTAGGGGAACCAAAGCCTACACAGATGAGCCTTCAATTGGCAGATCGGTCAGTGAAGTTTCTTAGAGGCGTTATTGAAGATGTATTAGTAAAAGTAGAAACTTTCATCTTCCCGGTTGATTTTGTGATCTTGGACATGGATGTCGACACCGAAGTTCCTTTGATCTTGGGACGCCCCTTTTTAGCCACAGCCCGAGCAATCATTGATGTGGCTGAGGGCCGATTAGTGCTGCGCATTGGGGGAGACGAGTTAGTGATACAAATCCCAGCTGTGATGAAGAAATCGGTAGATTCTGATGACACTTGTTATGCAATCGATGTAACTAATACCGTTGTGGAAGATATCTTATGCAAAGATCCATTATAGTTGAGTTTGAGAGTGTGTAATATTGAAGAGACAGAAGATTGTGCAATACAAGAAATGTTGACTCATCTTGATGGCAAAAATGAACTTGGGATTAAACCGGAAAGGGAGAACATTGATGCAGGAGATGTTACTAGATTAAAGCCCTCTATTGAAGATCCTCCAATTCTAGAGCTGAAGCAACTCCCTGACTATCTGGAGTATGCTTTCTTAGAGAAGGATTCTCAGTTGCCGGTCATCATTGCAGCCGGGCTAACCATTGGTCAGAAGGAAAAGCTCTTGAAGATCCTGAAGGAGCATAAGCGTGCTTTGGCATGGAAAATCGCGGATATCCAAGGGGTTAGCCCATCTTTTTGCACACACAAAATCCTGATGGAAGACAATTTCAAACCAGTGGTGCAAGCTCAAAGACGACTTAATCCAAACATGAAAGAAGTCGTTAAGAAAGAGGTAATTAAATTGTTAGATGCTGGGCTAATTTATCCCATTTCTGATAGTTCATGGGTAAGCCCCGTCCAGGTGGTGCCAAAGAAGGGGGGAATGATGGTGGTCCCAAATGAGAATAATGAGCTCATACCAATGAGGACGGTGACGGGATGGCGAGTATGCATTGACTATCGCAAATTAAATGAAGCCACTCGTAAGGACTATTTTCCTTTACCTTTTATTGATCAGATGTTGGAGAGGCTCGCTGGACATATGTTTTACTGTTTTCTAGATGGGATGTCGGGATATTCCCAAATTCAGATTGCCCCTAAAGATCAAGAGAAAATGACCTTTACATGTCCCTATGGCACATTTGCTTAAAGGAGGATGCCATTTGGATTGTTTAATGCACCGGCCACCTTTCAACGGTGCATGTTAGCGATTTTCGAGATCTAGTTGAAGATATTATGGAAGTATTCATGGATGACTTTTCCGTGTTTAGGGATTCATTTGATTCTTGCCTACAGAACTTGGAAAGGGTGCTCATACGTTGCAAAGAAACTAATTTAGTCTTGAATTGGGAGAAGTGTCACTTCATGGTGATTGAAGGTATTGTCTTAAGACACAAAATATCTCAGTAGGGGATTGAAGTAGACAACGCTAAGGTTGATACTATATCCAAACTCCCTCCACCCTCTTCGGTTAAAGCTATTCGGAGTTTTCTGGGACATGCTGGATTCTATAGACGGTTCATTAAGGATTTTGCCAAAATTGCTCGTCCTCTCACTAGGTTGCTGGAGAAGAACATAGCCTTTGATTTCAATGATGAATGTCTCCAAGCCTTTGAGGCGTTGAAGGAGAAACTGACCAAAGCTCCTATCATGGTGGCTCCAGATTGGAACCTACCATTTGAATTGATGTGCGATGCCAGCGACTATGCTGTAGGAGCTGTACTGGGTCAAAGAAAGGATAAGTATTTCCAACCGATATACTATGCCAGCAAAACTCTAAACGGGGCTCAAGAGAATTATACCACTACTGAGAAGGAGTTATTGGCAGTAGTGTTTGCTTTTGACAAATTCCGATCTTATCTTGTTCTTTCTAAGGTGATAGTGTATACTGACCATTCCGCATTGAGATATTTAATGACCAAGATGGATGCAAAACCCCACCTCATCAGGTGGATACTCCTATTGCAAGAATTCAACCTTGAGATCAGAGACAAGAAGGGAGCAGAAAACCTCGCAGCGGATCATCTATCTCGATTGGAGAACTCATGTGTGGAGCAGTTGAAGGAAGAAGATATTAACAATAGATTCCATGAGGAGAATTTGTATTCTGTAAACAAGGTTAGCGGTTCGGAGTCTCCATGGTTTGCAGACATGGCCAACTATCTAGTGGCTAGAGTCCTTCCACAAGACATGTCCAAGCAACAGAAAAAGAAATTCTTTACTGACCTGAAGTATTACTACTGGGAAGACCCTTACTTGTTCAGGTATTGCTCAGACCAAATGCTTAGGCATTGTGTCTCACATGAGGAAGGATGGGAGATCTTGAACCATTGCCATAGTGGACCCACTAGAGGATACCATGGTGCTAATAGGACAGGCCACAAAGTACTTGAAGCTGGTTTTTATTGGCCGTCAATATTCAAGGATGCCCAAAATTTCGTAGCTCAATGCAATCGATGCCAAAGAGATGGGAACATTTCAAGAAGGGACGAAATGCCACAGCACTATATTATGGAGTGCGAGGTGTTTGATGTATGGGGTATCGATTTTATGGGACCATTTCCTCCTTCGTATGGAAACAAGTATATATTGGTAGCAGTGGATTATGTGTCTAAGTGGGCTAAAGCACAAGCTCTACCAACCAATGATGCTAAAGTGGTTGTCAAGTTCCTGAAAAAGCTCTTTTGCCGTTTTGGGGTACCTCGAGCACTAATTAGTGATCGGGGTACACATTTTTGCAACTCTCAGATTGAAAAAGTCTTGAAAAGATATGGAGTGACTCACTGTCTCACCACTCTTTATCATCCACAGACAAGTGGGCAAGTAGAGTTGACAAATAGAGAGCTAAAGCGCATCTTAATGAGATCAACTCTCCAGCATAGGCGAGATTGGGCAGACAGGTTAGATGATGCGTTATGGGCTTATAGGACGGCCTACAAAACACCACTTGATACAACTCCTTTCCGGTTAGTGTATGGGAAAGCGTGTCACTTACCGGTTGAGATTCAGCATCAGGCGTTCTGGGCAATCAAGACTTTCAACCTCGATCTTGATAAGTCAGGAGCTTACAGGAAGAGGTAGATTAATGAGCTTGATGAGTTAAGACTTATAGCATATGACAACACTGGTTTCTATAAGGAAAGAGCCAAAGCATATCATGACGCCAGGTTGCGCCAACACAAGCACTTTGAGGAAGGAGATATGGTATTGCTATTCAACTCCAGGTTAAAACTTTTTCCGGGAAAACTCAAATCAAAATGGTCAGGTCCTTTTCGGGTAAAAAACGTTTTCCCTTATGGCACGGTGGAGTTAGAACACCCTGAAAAGGGTATTTTTAAGGTCAATGGACAAAGACTTAAACATTACTTAGGAGACAAGGGAGTCTTTGAAGAAAGAGCGGAGCTGTCCCTTAGTCGAATCCATAACTGACCTTTTTCTATTCTTTAGGTCGAGCCAATGACGTTAAACAAAAGCGCTGGTTAGGAGGCAACCCATGCATCTACTAGGTTAGTTTTTCTTTTCTTTTTACGGTCATCATCATTACATTTGTTAGTGGTAGTTTTGCAAGTAAGATTTTAACAAATAGGGTACGATATAGTCTAATTCACACCAAAGGGTACGGGCATTTGTGAAAAGTGTTTCAGTCCAGGGGATGACATGGTTATAGGCACGTCCAAGTCACAAGCCGTGCCACGAGGTAAGATTTTTTTCATGTTCTTTTAATTAGATCAGTGGATGGCACGGCTCGTAACACACCCAGATTTTAAGCCGTGTCGTCAATAGCCTTTTCGGGTTCACACGTTTCTAGACATAAAACACCTTTCCCTTCATTTCTCTCTTCATTCTCACATTACCTCTCTCTGCATCTTCGTTCTTTTTCTCCTTCCCTCTCTGTTGAAGAACGTCATTCATCACTCTGTCAAGATTTCTCAAGCGTAGTATAGTCAAAATGCCGAGGACTAAGACCGTGGCACGCAAAAACGCTCAACCCCGTTCAACTAGTGGTTCCTCTAGGTCCACCCGACGCTACCCTCCTAATTTGCGGAGCGAGGACGAAGGTAAGTATGATATGGTGCGCGAAAAGAAGACATTTATGCCTAATGTAGTAGTTGATTGGGAAGTGCTAGCTAGGTATGGGTTAGTGGAACGATTTGATCATTTCTTGAATGATCCCGCTTAGAAAGCACTTCTAGGCATTGAGGAGGACGTGTAGTCTTCGCTAAGCTATGATTTTGTAGCTACATTCAAGCTTAGTTTTGGCCGGCATACCCAACTTGATAATGTGGTCTCCTTCTACTGCCAAGGGAGTTACCACCGTATTGAAATGAGAAACTTTATCAAGTGTTTGGGTATTTATGACGAAGAGTTTATCGACTCCGATGAATTCGCGCAGCTTCCTAATGCCTTTCCTAGGGGCTTACTGCAGCATGGAGTGTGGAATAGTATGGGAACGAGTGGATATGACCCTTCCAAATCAAAGGGGAGCCATTTAAGGGATCCTGCCGTGCGTGTACTCCATTACATTCTGGCCCGCTCAACCACTGGTAGAGGTGATTCTCAAGGGGTTGTGAATGCTTCGGACCTGTACCAGTTGTGGAGTATGATTACAGGTACTCAGGTTAATGTCGGATTAGCAGCTGTTTGGTGTTTGAAAAAACAATGCGATCTGGGGCACCATAAGGTTTTTGTCGGCTCTTGGATTACTCATATTCTGAAAAACTATGGTGTTTTTCCAACTCGGGCTCCTAGGGACAGTTGTGGAAGGAGCACCCCTCTCCTCGAGAGTGTTTTGCGGAGGTGGAGGTTTCGCATACCGGATGTGTCTACCGGACAACAAGAGCCGAAGATAGAACCCGAGGAGGGTGAGGAGCAAGAGCGAGCTCATGATCGAGAGCAGGACGGACCAAATCAGGAGCTTGCAGATTCGGTAAAGAGATTGACTGCAGATTTGGAAGAAATCAAAAGAGAACAAGCCAAGCAGTCGAAACTGGTAAAGGGCTTAAAGAGTTATTTAGTCACTTGTCTATCCCGTATTGGTGAGAAATTGGGGGTAGATCTTCCCCCATGTGGCGGCTCTAGCGATGAGGATGTAGCCTCACAAGCTACTCGGGTGGTTTCTGGAGGAGATCGTCACTCGAGTGGTGCATATGATACTGGTTTTCATGTTGGAGAATCCTCGGGTGCAGCTTTCATGGCAGGACATAAAAGTCTCGTAGTTGCGACTGCTGAAGCGAGCAATCAACAGAATACTGAGGTGCTTGGATCTGATTCTCCTCGCCGATCGGGCACTGTATCATTGCCATCGGATGATGACTTCAGCAGCTGATCTCGCGAGTGGATTGATGGAAGTTGAACCCGGGAGATTTGGACCATTGTATAGAATAGCCGTCTTACTTTTGTTTTCACTGTTCTGATTTGTATGATTCTGGAAAACTGACCAACCACTAATGTTTGAAATAGAAAATGCTGATGATAGTTAGCTTTATGTTCAGTCGATTATGAGTTTCTTTTGTTTTGTTTTGTTTGTTTTCTGTTGTTGCTATTATTGTGAGATACAGGCGTTCCGAGTACACCGACCCGTTATGTTTAGCAAAGGTTCTCATGACTCTACTTGTACGCCGCTTGACTTTCTATTAAAGATCCGAGTTGTAAAAGATTTAGGGAAGTTTTCGTTTTCCTTTTGTTTTCTTTTTGCTTTTATCCTTTGTTTCCCTTTTTGCATTTCACGAGGACATTGGGGACAATGTCTATTATAAGTGTGGAGAAGCGGGTTAGGAAAACGAAACTAGGATACAGGGGTTGTGCAATCAAAAATGCAATTTCCTCTTAATTAAGGTATAATCGATGATGACTTTTGACAATCAAGAACTGCTGAGATTTGTTTATACCCCCATGGAAATTCTTTAACCATCTTTATTCTCTTATTATGTATTAGAGATACGTTGCTAAAATTACAAGATGAAATCCAAGTGAAGTAAACTTACTTGCCATTTAACCTTTACTTTCGGGAAGTGAGATTGAACTAAGGTCATTAGTGAGTTTAGTATGCTCTTCTTTTTGCTCAGTAGGTAAGCTATATGACTTGGAGTGAAGGAGTAAATGATACTTGTAACTTGGTGATTCCTTTTTGAAGAAGTTTCTAAAAAAAAAAAAAAAAAGCTGAGAAATGTCTGGAAAAAATGAACTTAAAAGAGCTTATATAAATGATAGTTGATTGATTGAGATGGTAGAGGTTCGAAGGGGTATTTTTAAACCTAGTAGCCTAAGATCGCCTGGTCTGGGACTTACTGACTAAGGAAACCGTCTTAATTAATTAATTAAGTAAATGAGTTAATTAGACTCAAACAAGTAAATCCGAGGGACGCCTTCTACGCTGAGGGAATAACGTCTGTTAACTCGAGTGATGAACTCGGGATTATGGATCGAAAGTTTGTTACATGGGTCGGTTAACTTAGTTAAGTGCTTCAATCGTAAAGGTGCCTTTAGTCCCTATTGTGTTGCTCACAACAGTGGTTAAAAGGATGGTATACTTTATTTTACTAGTATCGATCTTGTGACAATTCTGACTCTGGGAATTTTAGTTTAAATGATAAGGGTAAAAGTTTGATTCACTTGGATTAGCTTTGGGAATTTTAGTATTTGTATTTTGTATACAACTAACGGTAAGATTGAGTAAAGATTATCAATGATTGAGGTGTAGCATGGAATCGATGACGCTGAAATATCTTCTTGATTGCAGGAACTTATTGAGAACTGGTCCTTTGGGTTTTCTTAATCCATGTTTGCTTGAGGACAAGCAAAACCTTAAGTGTGGGGAAATTTGATAAGAGTAAATTAACCCTTGTAAATCATGGGCAGTAAGAATGAATTTGTATAATCTTTTGAATAAAATCAATGCGGATTCGGTACTTAACAGATGAAAATACATGTTTCAGGGTATAACACCAAAGAGAAGGAGAAAGATCACAAAAGGAGCATAATTGAAGCTTAAAAGATCAAGTTAAAGTTACTCATGGACAACACGTGGAAAGCCACGGCCGTGTCATGAACCGTGGGCACACCTGAAGATGAAAGCGTCACTTGGAAAGGAAGCACGACTCGTGATATGGGTGTGTTTGAAGCCGTGGCAGACGCTGCGAAGAAGTGGAAAGCTCCAGAACGTGGCACGGGTTATAATCTAGCCATGCCTCTAGCCGTGTTGATAGCAGTGCTGCTAGCCGTGTTCCTAGCCGTGCTCCTAGCCGTGCCAAACACTGAGCAAGATTGAGGAGTTACATATTTGCGACCAGAGGGAGACACGGTTTGAAATCTGGCCGTGCAGTTGGGCGTGCCAGGTGACTGTTATTCACTTGACGAGATTCACTTGGAAAAGGAAAGATACCATCGTATCTTTCCAGCTGAAGATGGTCGGCCATGTCTTAAGAAGTATAAATAGAATAACCCTAATGAGAGAAAGGGAGGAGGCGGCACAAGAGAAACCCTAGAGAAGAGAAGCCGCGGCCAGGAGCTGTTGCCAGAATAGTTTCGGATTGGAAGCCAACATATTTTGTGTTTGAATTTTCTTTATGGACTCAATTATTTTATGTTTTGCTCTTCTTATTAGATTCATGAGTGGCTAATTGTTTCATAACCATTCCCTTGAGAAACCCTTGAGTATCATGTGACAAAATTGTTGATGTTCAATAATTTAATTCTATTCTTTGAGTTTGTTCATGTTGCAATTATAGTTTATTCATCTTGATATGTGCGTAATATTAGGATGGAATTATATCTCTGTTATTAAGATTGAGAAATCGGTAATAGAGTAGATCTTGCATGAATAAAAAGACCCCTTGTAATCCTAGAGATAGGTTATAGGAGGTCTTCTGTATTGAACAAGGTCATTGCGGTCTGGTTCAATTGAGAGTCCTAGAATTCCATTGCAATCTTGATTATGTTAATTGAAGAGAGATCTTAATTGGCTTAATTAGGATTAAGGATTATTGATCTTGAGAAAGACTCTAATCTAGTGTAAGAAACTCCGCAGATCAAAGATTGGGTATTAATCATTGGATAGGTTGGAATTGAATAAAAGCTGCATGAGAATCAAGGGTGTATCTTGGGCAGGGTATGTTTAAATCATTGAATTAATTAAGGGAGTGTTTGAATACATTTACTTTGTTCATTTTATTTGTCTCTTTCAGGTTTAGGCAATAATTAGGATAGTTGAGATCATCAATAGTGAGAGGTTAGATAGTAGGAGAATCGTTAGTACTAGTACTTATAAGTCTTCGTGGGATCGATACCTGTACTCCTATGCTATACTGCTAGTCGATAGGTACACTTGCCTGAGAACTGATCGTAAGCTAGGATTGAGTAGAGGTTTAAACTTGTTTAGAACGGTCAGATCGTCCATCACCTCTCCTTTTCACTCACCACCAAAGTTGATCCCCCTTCAACTTGGCCTCTCACACTCTTTCCAGCCTTCCTCTCCTTTTCGTTTTGATCTTGACTTTTATATTCCTTTTCTTTCTCATTGTCTTTTGCTCTCTCACTCTCACTCTACTTTTCACTCACCTTATGTTTTGCAAAGGACTGTTCTAGCTGCAACTAGTCCTCATACATCTACTTAGGTGTTAACGGTTTAAGATTAAATCTCTTCCCTTAGTGAACAAGCGTATACTTGTTAGAAAAGCCATCATGCACAACCTTCCTATCAAATTGCCATGGCCTCCCCAACAACACATGACAAGCTTGCATTGGCACTACATCACATAACACCTCATCCTCATACCTTCCAATGCGAAAACCAATCAAGGATCGCTTACTCACCTTAGTTTCTCCACTATCATTCAACCACTGCAATTTATATGGACTAGGGTGTCTAACAGTTTTGAGCCCCAGCCTCTCAACAATAAAATTGCTCACTACATTGGTGCCACTTCCCCCATCAATAATCAAACTACAAATGTGATCTCCTAGATAATATCTTGTATGAAATATATTCTCCCTTTGCACCTCCTCTTCTTCCTTCACCTGCACATTCAAAGCTCTCTTCACTACTGCCACTAGCCTTCCCATTGCAGGCTCCTCATCATCACTAACATCCTCTAATGGAGGCATATCCTCTTCTTCACTATCCCCCTCAGTCTCAGACTCTCCATCATCACGCAAAATCATCACACGCCTATTTGGACATTGACTAGCAATATGGCCTCTACCTTGGCATTTAAAACATCTAATGTCACGATTTCTAGAAGTAGAAGAATCAGGGTTACCTGGGTTACTAGGAGTAGAACCCGCTTGCCTCAGCTCCCCTTTTGGTTTGGTGGGTAAAGGCTTTTCTTCCTTCTTCCATTGGTTGGTCTTCCAAGTGGACGAACCATTACCCTGTTGAAACCGTGCATTACTACTACCCTTCCGTTTGTGTTGGTTCTCAACTTTTATAGCCATATGGACCATATCCTCCAACTCTACATAATGTTGCAATTCCACCACATTTTGGATTTCTCTATTCAACCTAGCAAGAAATCTAGCCATTGTAGCCTCTCTATCCTCTTCTACATTCGCCCTAATCATAGTGACTTCCATCTCCTTGAAATACTCATCTACACTTCGGCTTCCCTACCTTAGAGTTTGCAACTTGTTGTACAATTCACGATAGTAATACACAGGTACAAACCGCTTCTTCATCACTCTCTTCATCTCTTCCCAAGACTCAATAGGTGGCTCACCACTCCTTCTCCTATTCAACATTAGTTGATCCCACCACACTATAGCGTAATCTGAAAATTCAATGGCAGCAAGTTTTACTTTCTTTCTCCCACTATAGTTATGACAATCAAACACCATCTCTACCTTCTTCTCCCACTCTAAATATGCTTCGGGATCATTCTTCTCTTGGAAAGGAGGAATCTTCATCTTTATGCTACTCAATTGATCATCCTCTCTATTCCTATCTCCTCTATCTTCCCAATTCCTAGTTTCTCTATTCCGACCACTATAACCTCTATAACTCCCAACAGAAGGCTCATCAAAGTCATCATCCAACATTTCATCTCCACCCCTTGGTACTCTCCTAGAACGACTCTCCCTCTTACGCCCTTAGAATACGTTTTTAGATTGCTCTAGTCTTCACTCTACCGTCTCATGAATTTGTTCCATTCCCTCTTGGAACATCCTCTTCATTCTCCCCTCAACGCCTCAATTACTAACCTAGCATCAAACCTTCCCCTCTCACCTTCCGGAGAATGTTGCCTCGACATAGTTCCTACAGAAAAGATTAGTACTAACACAAATATATATAATTAAACCTCACGATACACTCCCTTACACATTTCGCTCAAATGATGATATCACACAGTCACTCGTGTATTCTGACAATTAATGATGATATCAACTCGCCAATTTCCTCTTCTCAATTCTCTTGGAACTAACCCGAACTACACCAATTTCCTTCTGTAGAATTCAAAACAACTCTAGGGTTCGTAAATTTTCCTCTATTTTTCTATCCGAATTTTTTTTTTTGTCTTGGTTGTTGCTCTTGATCATGTTTTTCTTTTCTTTTCTTTTCTCTTTTTTTTTTTTGTCGTCATTTTTACTCTTTTTTTTTTTTAACAATCGCCTAGTTGATATTATACTATCAAAAGACAATCAATACTACGAAATTGAATACGATAATTGATATGAATGATTGGAGTTAGGGTTTTTGATATTACCTTCCTCAACCGAACTTGATGTTTTGACAAACCTAAGCTCTGATACCAAACTGATATGAACCACGCCAACCCGTGACGAAACCCAATACCAATACGTTTGGAAATTCGTTGCCTAAGACGCCCAAACACCTAAAGTGGAAAACCGCGACCCATTGTCTATAAGTGAGACAAGAACCTTGGTATAAAAATGAAGACGCCACAATCGGGATGGAAGACCGATTGATAAGTCGGGATGAACGCCACGGAAAATCAATCCGATAAGTTCGATTTAGTTCTTGAAGAACCAAGAGAGGTGCCTCTCAAAAGTCTTTAATGTTCAAAGATGTAAATTCTATGTTGTTCTAAACCCTAGGAGCTTTTATATTAGGGTTACAATTCGTGTAAAACAAGTCTAAAATGACGTAGTTTAGATAAGTGGCGTAAAAACGCGAAAACAGAACAAGCTAGCTGACAGGGGATACACGGCCATGTACACGCCCATGTACTTTGGCTGTGTACCTTTCTATGCAACTTCTGGCAACATACACGCTCGTATACTTTGGCCGTGTATCTTTCTATGCAACTTCTAGCAACATACACACCCGTGTACTTTGGCCGTGTATCTTTCTATGGATTTGCTTGACTCCTACACGGCTGTGCCTTGAAAGTACACACCCTCTTCAACCCGTGTCCGATGTGACTTGTATAAGAGCAAGGGTCTTCCCATGGTTGTTCCAATCCGTTCCAACTTCATGATTGCCCCAATCCTTCCCGGCTTCATGGACATCCTTTATCAACCCGTTAAGTGCTTCCTTGAGTTGTTTCGCTCGACTTCTTGTGATTGGTCCAGGCGGCAGTTCAAGAGGATCCACATTCCTTCTTCTAGCTTGACTCTCATCATGGATCTCATTAGTACACCATTGGAGTATTCTAAGGATCAGAGTCAAATGAGTCTATCATTAGAGGGCTAGAATGCTCAGAAACATTTGTGTTCACCTTCAAAGGTCTTAGAGGGCAATGAGCAGTTGGGCCAACCACTAGAAGACCATCAGGATCAGCGACATACAAATAAGTTAGAAAAGGAGGATACAATATCAGTGAAATGGATTGAGTTAGGGGACACCTCAGTAGATAATGGGTCATTATTTGTGTTGCAGAAGAGATACATCCTAGAAATGGAGGAAATAAAACAATCACCACCTGTAGTATTTCAAATATTGGGATTCTACTGAGATATTTCTTTAGGTGACTTGCTAAGAGGAAACAAAGTCTCTACTGCATTTGATCTACCAGATTTGAGGACAAATCTTTTTGAGGCCCGAGGAGATGATAGGAATAAAAATCCGACAAGACCTATCATTAGGGCAAGAACTGAAGGATTTCAAATCTTAGCGTTGAGGGCCCATTTTGAGCAGATTGACCCCGGAATTATTTATATATTAACCTCTTTTCCATTATTCTTGTATTATGTTTTCCAACAGGCACACTTATCAAATTTTATAGGGCAATGGACAAACTTCCTTCGACTCAACTTGTGGGTTATCCATAGACCGACCTGAACCGGTGATGAGCTGGGCAGATGGATCCTATAGAAGACCGGCATCTTGAAGACCATTTCTTTTATATATTTCTTCTTTTATGAACTATTTTGGTTTTGGGACACTTTTATTTCCTTGTAATTTTCATTTAAGGTTAGCCACCTTAAAAGTGGCAAACTTGTAATTTTGAGCACTTTTTAATCCTAGGAGTAGCAAGTATAAATACTTGCTTAAGAGAGGGTTTGAGAGGCTTATCATTTTCCAGATTATACACTACATTTCACGTGAGAATTAAGGTTCATACCTTGGTTCCAAACTCTTATCAATTTCAATCCCAAGAGTTGAAATTGTGGCGAGTGCAACATCTTGAAATTGTGAGTTATATCAATTTCATTTTGTTGTGATTTCTTTTCTTCTCTAGTGTGTCATATCTAGGATTGAATTGAGATAGTTCTTGGTCAGAAATACTTATTGTTATTCACGAATTCTTGTGCTTATTTGAAGTATTTATCAAATTGATTCGAATCATCATTGAAGACTACACTTGAAAACGTGTTCTTTTAAATTAGAAAGGGATTCTTATACTTAAGGTTTTCTTTGTCATTTTGTGGATTATTTGCGTGGTTTATTGTTGAATGTATCGCAATCATACAAATTAAAATCCTTTTTACTTCGACTCTTCCTTGCGATCAATTAGGTAAGTGCACCTACCGATTACAATAGTATAGAGTTGAGTTCAGGTATCGTCTCCTCAAGGATCAGCAAGTACTAATACTAACCTCAAACCGACTATCTAACCGCACAATTTCGAGGTGAATGGATTTAACCAAATTATCTAAATTAAACTAAATTATCTCATAGAAATGAAATCAATGAATATCAAACAATAAGTTAAATTATCAAACTCAATGTTCTAACGCGTACCCCACTCTTACTACTCATCTAATTACTATGCAACTTCAATTCTTAGAAAGCTAATTAATGAATACTGATTATCTCTGATCCGTAGGGCATCTAACACTAAGTTAATGTTTCTTCTAAAATCACTAACTCCTAATTCTAACCGTATTAACAAAGATCCCTCTTTTATTAACAATAATCAGAATTGCATGACTATACCACAACCCTCAATTAGATTAAATCATTATATTCAATCTAATACGAAAAACTTATGCTTTCTATCCCTAGATTGCATACAAGCCCTTTCATCCGATGTATGATCTATTCAAACAAGAGATTTTCCAATCAACTTATCCGAAATCAATGTAATCTAATGCTGGCCAAACATCAAATCAACAATATATAATAAATAACATGGATGAAATTAGAGATGCTCAATCGTCATTAATTTTGCAATAAACTTAATGTTACATAGTAATCAGACTTTCGTAAGATTCGGGTACGATATAATTAGCTACACATGTTTATCAAAGAATAACAAAACGAAATAATCAAATCTATGTGTGAAACCCTTCTAGAATTAAAGCTCAAAAATTCCTTTGGCTGCTATTGTTCTCCCAAAATTCTAGTACGTGTTTTCTCCCTCCTAAAAAACTTCTTTCTCTCTCTTTTAAGACGACTATTTATACCTAGGGTAGCTTCCCCTCTGGCATGTAGAAGATATCCTTCAAAATTGGACGAAAGATTTAAAATCGATTTGAAGATATCCTTCCTTCGATAGACACACGGTCATACTACACGGGCGTGTATATAAACCGTGTATCTTTCTGACTCAGTGAACTCTAGGCGTGTATATCCCACACAGTCGTTTGTAATAGTCGTGTATGCCTCTGTCTTCTTTGTTCTTCGTACACGGTTGATTACACGGGTGCGTAGCTCAACCGTGTGTCCTCCTCAATGTGTTCCTATGCACGGTTGGGTTACACGGGTGTGTATTCCAACCATGTACTGATCTGTCCTATAAACTCTTCCACGCTGATACACGGTCGTATACACGGGCGTGTATCCTAACCGTGTAGTCTCCTGATTCCTTCACACGGCCGTTTGTAAAACCGTGTAACTTCCTTTCTTCAAAGCATTCCCTTTTTACTTGCTTTTATCTCCAATTCGTCTTGAATTTAAATACTTTTCATCAAATCTTCCTTTTCCATACCTGAACATGAAATATAAATCAATTAAGCATCATAATCTTATATTTTCATGCCCAATTATCTCAAAAATTGACTTAATCATCACCAATTATAAGAGTTAAAATAGATTTATCAAATTTCCCCATACTTAAGCATTTGCTTGTCCTCAAGCAAATTACACATATGCAAGTCTCAATTCTCAGAATTCTTAAAACTCAGAAAGAAATTAATCATTAACCCCACTTTATACCAGGATAGCCACCATTTTCCACAATTCGCCTTTCTTATCACTCAATCTTATTAAGCATTTGCATTCAAAATACCAATAGTAGATTTCCAGTATTAATCCAAGTAAGTGAAACTTTTACCCTTTATCATTTAACCAAAAATCTCAAAGTTAAGATCAGACTTACACTCATAGAACTCAGGCATATACATCCACTTATTTCCTGGATCTTTTTTCCCTTTTTAGATTGGAAGTTTAACCTTTTAGTACATTTTCTTAGTCAATTAACCCATGTAATGAACTTTTAATCGATAATCCCGGGCTCGTCACCTAAGTTAACAGACGTTATCCCCTCAAGCATAGAGGGCGTCCCTTGGATTTACTTGTTCGGGTTGAATTAACTAATCAATTCCTTTTTTTTTTTTCAGTGAATAAGAGTGGTTTCTTTGGCCAGTAAGTCCCAGACCAGACGATCTTAAGCTACTAGGTTTTAAGATACCCCTTCGAAACTCTACCACTCGAATCCAAATAGTCTAATTTAAAGCCTCATTTAGTTCAGTTTTCTCGGATTTTTTTACTCATAACCCTTGTAGCGAGCTTTCAGCCAATGATCCCGAGTTCATCACCCAAGTCAATAGATGTTATTCCCCGAAAGGGCACCCCTCGGACTTAATTACTTGAGTCAATGAGATCCACTTCTGAACTAATTGTTATTGTTCATCATTTTTTTCATTTTTTTTTCATCAAATTACTCCCAATTTGTGTTCTATTCCATTATTTTTGTAGGGGAAAGTCACTAAGCTATAAGTATCACTTGATCCTTTATTCAAGATCGCAAAATCAAATCCTAATTTTGAAATGAAAGCCTAAATAACAAGTAAGTCTCCCTCACATGGATACCATACTATAACTCTAAAAAGGTAAAGAGAATACAAAATAAGAGAATAATGCAAAATTCGAAAAATTTTCCATGAAATAGCTGCCTATACAAATGGAATTTTATGTTTCCTGAGCAACTATTTCTCATCATCATTAAGCTTCCAAATGTTACTTAAACAAGGGAAATTGAGCATTTAAAAGTTCATAAGTTCATTGCTCTTGTGATATCTTTCTGTTCTTTCTATTCCCTTTCCCACACTTAAAATCAGACATTGTCCCCAATGTCTGCCCACAAAGTACACGAAAGAAAGAAAATAGAAACAAGGAAAATAAAAGGAGAAAGAAAAGGGAAACTCCCCTGAAATCTATAAGTGGCAAGTCATTCACAGGGGAAACTCCATTCAAGTGCAAAATCCTCGAATCATCCTTCTAAGATCATCAGCTTTCAACATTCAATCAGCACCAGCGAAAGGCTAAATGGGTATAAATAAAATCCTAAAAACAAAACACACTAAAAAGAAACTAAAAGAAATGAGTATCACCAAAACAAATAAGCACAGGTCAATATCATCAAAGTTTATCACAGATAATCAAAGTCACAGTAAATAGTTAATAGAAACAATTCAGGGTTAAACAGACAAGTTAGCAAATAGTTAGGAAAAATCAGTCATCATCCTTCTCAGACTCATAGTCGTCATCGTCGGAGTCTTCCTCAACAACCATTTGCTCCTTGCCTGGTCTGTGGGGGCTTTCCTCTGATGGAGCAGGTGGAGCAGAAGACGATCCTCCCTCAGTATGCCTCTATCGGTTGATCGGTTCGGGAGGGATCACGTCTTCTTCGCTTGAGCTGGCATAGGAAGAGAACTGAATGTTTAACTTCTCGCCAAGCTTGGTGAAGCAATCGATTAAAAACTTCTTCAGTCCCTTCTGCCGTTTTTCCATCTTAGTGATCTTCTGCTTCATCATCTTCTGGTTTTCTTTATTTCTCCCACATCACGCGATAGCTGAGAAACCATCTCTAGCATCTGCACATTGACGGATGGTTCAGCCTGCAGTTGTGGTTCCTCTTCTTCCTCTTCCCCTATCTCCTCTTCAGCACCAGCGTCAATTGGGTGGAAATTCCAATCGCTTAATATCTTAGCCTTAAGCTTCAGAGATCACCTAATGAAATCACTAGGTGCTCGAAGTGGGAATAGACCCAGATTTTTCAAAATTCTAATAATTAGAGCACCTAGGAAAACCCCTTTCGGTCCTTTCTCTGCCTAGCACTGAAGACAAAAAGCGGCAAAACACCTACATTGACGCGGGTTCTAGTATGCATGGCCCACAACTGGAATAAGTCTCTAGCGTTAACAACGCCCTCTGAATCGATCCTACCAGTGGTAGAGCGAGCCATAATGTAATGGAGGATATGATGTACTCTATCTCTCAGTTGAGAAGCCTTAATGTGAGAGGCACTGTAGGCACCAATACCATACCGAGTCCATAAGGAGATAGAATTCGTTGGGCCCCACGAAATCGAAAGGGCGTGAAACTCAGGGGTTTAAAGAAAACCCTCATCATAGATGCCCATAGCCTCTATGAACTCAGTCATGGACATCTTATGGTACTCACCCTAGGCTAGAAACTCAACTTCGTTTCTTACACCAGCATTCATTGTACCTGAAATCTTGAAGGTGGCTAAGAAAGTAAGAATTAACTCCTCATATAAGTCTTCTTCGATCATGAATAGGTGAAACCAGGCTCGGTCAGCTAAGAGCCTCTCAAATTGTTAGACTAACCCAAATCTTCTCAAAACGTCCCAGTCCAACACCACATTAAGTTTGATGACCTTTTTCGACTTATATAGAGCACAAATTTCTTTATCCTTCTCTCGAATATTTATAGGGTATCGAAAAGCTTCAGATTGGCTTGAACTACCCGTTTCGAATCGGCTTCTTTTCTTCTTTTGAGCAACAGTCTTGACGCGTGGCATCTTGTCAAGGGAAATAAGCAGAACCTGATCATACCAAGAATAAAAAGGGTGTAAAACAAACAAAGCCCGTAGGTAATACATCAAATAACCACACCGTAAACAAGGAACTCCACCATTAGCATCACGGAAGCACGCAAAATCATCAAAATTAAGGTTCGCAGTATCATACACGGTTCTTGGGCATGGGAGTGTATTGTAGTCGTGTATATCAGAAAATCCTCGCCAAAATTTGAAAAAAAAAAAAACAACTCATAAACGACTGTGTATTGCAAGAAATTACGAGAGAATTATCAATCACATGCACTAATGGTGTTTAAAGCAAAAATCCCTTCAGCATGCAATCCAAAATACGCTCCAATCGCAAAGGATCACGCATGAACAGTTCAAAACCCTAGATTTTCTAATCTAAACAGCGATCAAGCAATGGAGAATGGAAAAACTTCATAAATCGCATGAAAAACATCATCCATACTCAGATAAAAAAAAGCCTTAAGGTTTCATTATCCTCCACATGTCATAACATGCCACATTCACATGGAGATCTGACCGTGAGTGAGAAAATAGAGAGGGAAACAAGAGAAAGGAAAAAGAATGAGAGAGATCTTACCTTGTTAAAGCAATGGGAGAGGGAAACCAACAAGGGAATGGAAAGTGAATGGTGTATAGAGAGAAAAGATATGTAGATGAGAGTGTACTGAAAATGAGGGGTACGGTTTTCAAAAGGGTATAAATACCCGAACACACACGGTCCCCATACACGAGCGTATAATGCGCCCGTGTATGCCCATGTATAGGCCTGAGCTCAAAAGCACGGGTATAACACACGGCCGTGTTATACAACCGTGTACCCCTCTGACTTCTAGTTAGAAAACTTACCTCTCATACACGGTCGGACACACGCCCGTGTGTCCTGACCGTGTGTTCCTCTGTGGCTCGCTCCCCATACACGGATTTGATAAATGGCCATTTCCCTTAGCCATGTCTACCTTGTTCAACATTTCCTTGTATACACGGTCAGGACACACGGGCGTATGTCTTAACCGTGTATTACTCTGTGGCTTACCGTTCTCTTTACACGGGCGCGATACACGCCCGTGTATGTCATCCGTGTGTCTCTTGAAGGTTAAAATTTTCCTTCTCTTGATTATTTCTTGAAGTCCATCTCCTCAAAAAGCTTCTTCATAAATATTCCTCTGCAAAACCTTGGAAAAAGAAAAAAAACAAATATGGTGATAACTCAAAACAAAAATGAAACTTACCTAATTGCATAGGTTGCCTCCCATCAAGCGCTTTTGTTTAACATCGTTTGCTCGATGAATTGAAGCTCCTTCTGATCAAGTCACCAGAGGGTGGAGTCTAAACTCCTCTTGGCCCTCTTTCTCCTCTTGAGTCCCAAAATATAGCTTCAGGCGCTGTCCATTTGCCTTAGAAGTGTGCCTATCCGGGTGTTCCAATTCCGCAGCTCCATGGGGAAAGACTTTGTGTACTTTGAATGGTCCAAACCATCTCGATCTCAACTTGCCCGGAAAAAGTTTCAGCCGTGAGTTGAACAAGAGAACGTGATCTCCCTCACGGAATTGTTTCGGATGATGAATCCGCTGGTCATGATACCTCTTCACCTTCTCTTTATAAATGCGCATGTTATCATAGGCCATCGCGCGCCATTCATCGAGTTCGTTCAACTGAAACTTCCTCTGTTTTCAGCTGCTTCTAGATCCATGTTGAGAGTACGCATAGCCCAAAAGGCTTGATGTTCCAACTCCACTAGCAGGTGGCAAGCTTTCCCAAACACTAACTGATATGGAGTGGTACCCAAAGGAGTTTTGAATGCAGTCCTATAGGCCCACAATGCATCGTCAAGTTTTTTCGACCAATCCCTTCGGTGGTGCTCCACTGTCTTTTCTAGAATTCTTTTGAGTTCACGGTTTGAAACCTCCACTTGACCACTCGTCTGAGGATGATAGGGGGTTGCTAATCTATGGGTGACTCCATACCGCTTCAGCACTTTCTCCAATTGCACATTACAGAAATGTGTTCCCCTGTCGCTAATTAAAGCCCGTGGTGCTCCAAACCTAGAAAAAAGTTTCTTTAAGAATTTCACCACTACTCTAGCATCATTGGTGGGCAAAGCTTGGGCTTCTACCCATTTGGACACATAATCCACAGCCACGAGTATATACTTATTCCCGAAAGAATTTGGGAAAGGGCCCACGAAATCGATCCCCCACACGTCGAAGATCTCACACTCCAAAATGAAGTTCTGGGGCATCTCATCACGTTTTGATATACTACCCACACGTTGGCACCTGTCACATGTCTTCACAAAACTGAAGGAGTCTTTGAATATACTTGGCCAATAAAATCCGGATTCCAAAACCTTGTGGGCTGTCCAATTCACACTATAATGACCGCCAGTTGGCCCGGTGTGACAATGCTTCAAAATCTCTTGCCCTTCTTGCTCGGTTACACATCGTCTAATCACTTGATCTGCACAAACACGAAACAAGAATGGTTCCTCCCAAAAATAGTGCTTTAACTCAGCAAAGAACCGCTTCTTTTGCTGAGGCGTTTTGTCACTAGGGAGTACTTTGCAAACAAGATAGTTAGCAAAATCAGCAAACCAAGGATCGGAAGCGTCACTTACCTCGTTAATCTGATAAAGTCCTTCCTCTGGAAAAGCATCATCAATCTCATCTTCATCCAAATTCTCCAAATGCGGGTTCTCCAATCGAGAAAGATGATCAGCAGCTAGATTCTCCGCTCCCTTTTTATCCCTAATCTCCAAATCGAATTCTTGGAGAAGCAATATCCACCGAATGAGTCGCGGTTTGGCATCTGTCTTAGATAATAAAAACTTGAGGGCTGAATGGCCAGTGTAAACAATTACCTTAGATAAAATTAAATAAGACCGAAACTTGTCAAAAGCAAAAATTACAGCAAGAAGTTCCTTTTCGGTCGTGGTGTAGTTCTCTTGAGCACCTGTGAGGGTCTTACTAACATAATAAATAGGCTGAAAGTGCTTATCCCTCCTTTGTCCCAAAACCGCTCCAACAGCAAAATCACTTGCATCACACATTAATTCGAAAGGAAGATCCCAATCAGGAGCCACCATGATAGGTGCTTTGGTCAACAATTCCTTAAGCTTATTGAACGCTTGAAGGCATTCATTGGTGAATTCATAAGGTATGTCCTTTTCTAATAACCGTGTCAACGGACGGGCTATTTTAGAGAAGTCCTTAATAAACCTTCTATAAAAGCCAGGATGCCCAAGGAAACTCCGAATGGCTCTTACTGAAGAAGGTGGTGGAAGTTTTACAATTGTGTCCACCTTAACACTATCCACTTCGATTCCTCTATGAGAAATTTTATGGCCTAAAACAATACCCTCCTTCACCATGAAGTGACATTTCTCCCAATTCAAAACTAGATTTGTCTCTTCACATCGAATCAACACTCTCTCTAAATTATTTAGACAAAAATCAAAGGAATCACCAAAGACGGAGAAATCATCCATAAAGACTTCCATAATGTCCTCTACCAAATCCTCAAAGATGGTTAGCATACACCGCTGAAACGTAGCCAGTGCGTTGCATAACCCAAAAGGCATGCGCCTATATGCGAAAGTACCGTAGGGACAGGTAAAGGTAGTCTTTTCTTGGTCCTCAGGAGCGATTTAGATCTGAAAATATCCCGACATCCCGTCTCAAAAATAGTAGTATAGATGTCCTGCTAACCGCTCTAGCATTTGATCCACAAAAGGGAGGGGGAAGTGATCCTTGCGAGTTGCCTCATTCAGCCGTCTATAATCGATGCACACTCGCCATCCCGTAACAGTTCTCATGGGTATCAATTCGTTCCTTTCATTGGCGACCACCGTCATTCCCCCTTTCTTGGGTACCACTTGTACCGGGCTTACCCAAGAACTGTCGGAAATAGGGTAGATTAACCCTGCATCCAAGAGCTTAATCACCTCCTTCTTGACCACTTCTTTCATGTTAGGGTTTAACCTTCTTTGAGGTTGCACCACCGGTTTGAAATCCTCCTCCAACAGGATCTTATGGGTGCAAAACGAAGGACTAATACCCTTTATATCAGATATCTTCCAAGCAAGAGCACTCTTGTGCTCCTTCAGGACCCTTAGTAAGCTATCCCTTTGCTCCCTTGTCAGACCAGCTGAAATAATGATAGGGAGTTTAGAGTCGGCCTCCAAAAAGGCATATTCAAGGTACTCAGGGAGTTGCTTCAACTCAAGTTCTGGGGGTTCCTCAACCGACGGTTTCAATCTTCCGTCCTCACTGACCCCAATCTTCTCAAACCCCTTTCTACAAACTACTTCCTCACAAGCTCTTAAATGAGCTTTCACATTTTGGATCTCCACATTTTCACTCACTTCATCATCATCCGCTATCAAACTCAGTTCAAGAGGATCTCTACACATCAACTCTTGCATAACACTCATTACCGACCTGTCAACACAATTGATAGAGCCATTTTATACTCAATCTTTATAGTATAAATTGTGTTAAATTATTATTGATTTTATAGAATTCCTAAGGAAATGGTACTTAATTCTATCATCGTGATAAATCAGGTTAAATGGAGTCAAGGATGCTAATTCAAGTATATTAGAGAAGTCATCTACATCTTGGATCGAGACAAGGAATTACACCACCGGAGGAAAGCACATGAGCATATATCTACCTGGGAACTAGCACGGCTTGAGGCATGGCCAAGGTTCAAACCGTGTTACACACTGTACAAGAAGGCGACAATATGGACTTTCAACAGAGAGAGACACGGCTTAGGGCACGGCGGTGGTGGAAGCCGTGGGAGAAACCGTGCTTGGAGCCGTGGTGGAAGCTAGGTGTGCCAAGGAGAAGAAAGTGTGGAACATCAACCAGATGAAGGCACGGCTTGAAATCTAGCCGTGGGTGTAACCATGGTAAACACTAGACACGGATGAAGACTTGTAGATTATGCACAGATGAAGGCACGGCTTGAAATCTGGCCGTGTGTGTAACCGTGGTACACACTAGACACGGAAGATGATACGCGAAATATGCACAGAGGATGGCACGACATGACCCACGGCCGTGTGGTGGGGCGTGCCAGGTAGACGAATCTTCACTTCTCGAAATCTACTTGGAAAAGGAAAGATATTTTCGTATCTTGCTAGCAAAAGATCACATGCTATCCTTCTAATAATATAAATAGAGCCAACCCTAGAGGGTTAGAGGCAACTCTTTAATCTTTGAATCCGGAATCACCTTGGAGACAAGAAGGAAACGAGGAGGCAGAGCAGGCAACCAGGTTCATTATGTTTCTATTTTTTATTTTTATTTTATTGATGAACATGTGTAGCTAAGCTACTTTTCTAGCCAAAGGATTATAGATGTTTAATTCTCCACGAATTGTGAGGTCTAATTGACTTGTATTTAATCTATTCTTTATTTTCGGGTATTCATATATCTTCTTATCGTTTTGTCATTATTATCTTTGTTGATTGGTATGAATAGAGCTCTTCTACTCAATTAGCAAGTTAATATATTGTCAACTAGCACATCAAATCCGTAATTGTTTGATTGTTCTAGTCTTAGTGACTGATGTGCCTAAAGGGGGGTCAAGCACAACCAACTAAAAAGGGATGAATTGAAATGAACATCCACGCCACAAACAAAGGAAAATAGCCTCAAATTCCTCAAGAAACCGAAATATTGATGAACAATATATGATATAACAACGATTGCTAGATAGAAAATGAAAGGGGATTAAAATTCAATTCAAAGGTTCTTCAAATTTCGAAATTAGAACCCTAATTTCATAAGAACAAAAAGTACATAAAAGTAACTAAATCCTCACCAGATATGACTCACTAGTTTGGAATTAGGATCAACTTGTAATTTGTTGATATAACACACAACAAATCCAAGCCAACTCGCCACAATTTCACTAAGGAAATTGATAAGAGCAAATGCTTGAAAGAGGCACTCTCTCTCACGGCACAAAGTGTGTTTTTTCTCAAATATCAAAAAGCTGCCTAAAAAACCTAATTTGCAAGTATTTATACTTGCACCCTTTAGGGTTAAAATGACAAGAAAATCACAACTATGCCACTATAAGGTGGCCGGTCCTAAAGGCAAAATTACAACCAAATAAAATGTCCCAAAAGCTTACAAAATAAATGGTTCAAACATAAATTACAAATACAGAAAATAATCTTCAGCAAGCTAGCTTCATAATGGAATTCGTCGGCTCAACTCATCGCCGGTTCAGGTCGGTCCATAGATAACCCACAAGCTGAGTCTTAGTGAGTTTGTCCATCGCCTTGTGAAGCCAAATAAGCATACCTGTTGGAATATACAATTCATGAATAAGATAAAAGAGGTTAGATAATAATTAACTCCAAGGTTGATCAGCTCGAAATGGGCCCTCATCGCCAAGATTCGAAATCCATCAATTTTTGTCCTAATGATAGGTCTTGTCGGATTTTGATTCCCATCATCTCCTTGGACCTCAAAAAGATTTGACCTCAAATCTTGTAGCTCAAATGCAACAGAGACTCTGTTTTCCAAAAGCAATCCATCTAAAGGAGTATCTCTACAGAATCCCAATATCTGAAATACCATAGTAGATGATTGTTTTCTTTCCTCCATTTCTTGGATGTATTTCTTCTGTAACAAAAACAAGGACTCATTATCTACTGATGTTTCCTCTGTCTCAACCCATTCCATCAAGTTTGTTTCCTCTTTTTCTGACTCGTCTATATGATGTTGATCCCCAGGGTTTTCTAATGGTTGACCCAACTGATCATTATCCTCTGAAACCTCTAAAGGTTGGCACAATGGAGTTTGACATCTTTCATTTGTGGAACCCTTATCATCAAGTGAAGGCATTTGTAGCTCTGCACACTCTGAGCCTCTAGGTGGTCTAAATTCCATTTTTGGGAATGGTTTAAGCCCAAAATTATCATCTCTATCTTCTCTAAGAGCATGATAATCTCCCTATACTCTAGGTGGCTCCTGAAGGTGTACCACTGGTGGTGGTGGCAATGTCATCCTATCAATCCTTGTTGCTAATGTAGTAACAAGTTTTCTAAGGTCCCGAAGTTGTTCATCTAAGGTCCTCCCACCTGCAACATTAGAACCTTGACCTCCACCAATTCGACTATATGCTACATCACTCATTCCTCCATTCACACTATTAATAGACATTTTTGTGGATGCAATCTATTTGATGTACCAATGTAATGTCTAGTAATTGTAGCACACTTGCTTCACAAAAACAATTCACGCCAAAACCAACTCACTCCGCCACTTATACACTTTACACACAACACACTAAATTTACGCAACGAGAATATGTTGCAACCCTTCACTTCCAAGATAGCAACTAACAAAAACTAACTAAGATGCTCCTTTAATTGGCAACAACAACAAGAAACGGCAACAACAACTACACACTCCCACATACACGGCAACAATTTCACAAGTGACACCCTTAATGCAACTTTGCCACAAATGGTAAGAATCAATTTCAAATTCAAATGAAATATAATCAATACCACTCTGACTACTTGAAGTAAATGGATGTGTTTCAATTCAAATTGTTTCCTCTTCTTCCACGCAAATTCAAATCTGGAAATTATACACTTCCACTTCCAATTTGCACACACAACACCATATACACTCTTACACACTCACGATGCACTATATCCACTTCAACACAATTTTCCAACCGAAATTAACACAACAAAGGCAGCAAATTAAATTTGAAATCAAACCACTTCACTAATTGCAATTCCTCCACATTTGGTAAGATGCAAATTTTCAAATTCAAACAAGCACAATTAACTCCTTCACTCTTAATGCTTGTTTTGAAATCAAATAACTTCCTTTCTTACACACTAATCAAATCTGGAAATTGCACATATCCTTCCACAATTCTGAATTCCCAATGCAATACAAACACTCTTAACTTCCTACACAATTCCGAATTCAACAATGCAAAACAAATACAATTCCCTTCCTACACAATTTACACTTCCGAAATTGCACTACCTTCCTCTCCTTCACGGTGAAGTCCACAACATAGAAGTTTCAACAAGTACTTCAAAATCACTCCAACATGCAGCAAATTTAACTCCTACTCAAGACAATTCACTCCACTTCATACAACTACAACAACAATTTCAATTTTCCTCAATTTTGGAATTGATGATGTAAGAACATGAACCCTAAATTTCCAAAATTCAAAATCATATAATCCCTTCTCACAACCACAAGTAATTCACGGCAAGATGTAGATAACACAAACAAATTTCCGAAATTTCACTTGCAATAATCTCTCCTCTTAAACCTTATGCAACTCACGGCAATAGGAAGATATCAATATAAGGATCAAAATCACAAATTCAACAATCCCTCCTCTTAAACCTTAAGCAATCTCATGGCAAGATGAAGATAACCAAATTAATTTTCAAAATCCCAATTCCAACAATCCCTCCTCTTAAACCTGTAGCTCTGATACCAAAATATGATGTGCCTAAAGGGGGGTCAAGCACAACCAACTAAAAAGGGATGAATTGAAATGAACACCCACGCCACAAACAAAGGAAAATAGCCTTAAATTCCTCAAGAAACCGAAATATTGATGAACAATATATGATATAACAACGATTGCTAGATAGAAAATGAAAGGGGATTAAAATTCAATTCAAAGGTTCTTCAAATTTCGAAATTAGAACCCTAATTTCATAAGAACAAAAAGTACATAAAAGTAACTAAATCCTCACCAGATATGACTCACTAGTTTGGAATTAGGATCAACTTGTAATTTGTTGATATAACACACAACAAATCCAAGCCAACTCGCCACAATTTCACTAAGGAAATTGATAAGAGCAAATGCTTGAAAGAGACACTCTCTCTCACGGCACAAAGTGTGTTTTTTCTCAAATATCAAAAAGCTGCCTAAAAAACCTAATTTGCAAGTATTTATACTTGCACCCTTTAGGGTTAAAATGACAAGAAAATCACAACTATGCCACTATAAGGTGGCCGGTCCTAAAGGCAAAATTACAACCAAATAAAATGTCCCAAAAGCTTACAAAATAAATGGTTCAAACATAAATTACAAATACAGAAAATAATCTTCAGCAAGCTAGCTTCATAATGGAATTCGTCGGCTCAACTCATCGCCGGTTCAGGTCGGTCCATAGATAACCCACAAGCTGAGTCTTAGTGAGTTTGTCCATCGCCTTGTGAAGCCAAATAAGCATACCTGTTGGAATATACAATTCATGAATAAGATAAAAGAGGTTAGATAATAATTAACTCCAAGGTTGATCAGCTCGAAATGGGCCCTCATCGCCAAGATTCGAAATCCATCAATTTTTGTCCTAATGATAGGTCTTGTCGGATTTTGATTCCCATCAGTGACGCAATAACATGTTTGGTTATAAAAGAGATGATCGAATTCATGTTATGGAGGTGTGTGATCATATTTAAATAGGTTATCTTATAATCTACTGGCATGAATTGGTGGTCTCTCTAGTTTTTAATGCTATTGGTAGATTAAATCCTAAGCGCTTGTCTAGGGTTGTCTAATCAATAAGACAAATAATTCAAAGCGCTTATCTGAGGTTATCGAGGAAGTAAGGAGAGATAGGTCGTTAGAGCTTGTTAATAACCGTAACTAGTTTATCTAGGAATAAGAATAGAAAACATTTGCATCAATGATCAATTCCTAAAATTAAACTATCTTGATTCCTTTGGCTAGGCTTTTATTAATATCCGATTTTCTTACCTTGTTTTGCTTTATTTTGATTCACAAACAAAACCCCCCATTTTTCTTTTCCCTTTTATTCTCTTTAAATAGAAATATCTTTACCAATCCCTGTGGATTCGACCCTACTCACCACTATATGCAAATCATATAATTGTCTAGGAGTAGGTTTTATTTTTGTTGGACTCGATACCCATCAACAATCTATAGCATAACATGTATCGTCGGCGTTCAAAGTTTGTTTCAGTGCTGCTGGGATTCTCACCACTAGTTCATCCTCCCCCACTCTCAAAACTAATCTTCCATCCGCCACATCAATCACAACTCTTGCAGTGGCCAAAAATGGTCGTCCTAAGATCAGTGGGACCTGCACATCTGCATTCATATCAAGGATTACAAAATCAACAGGGAAGATAAAGTTTTCTACCTTAACCAGGACGTCCTCAATGATTCCTCTAGGGAACTTGATCGAGCGATCTACCAATTGCAGACTCATCCTCGTTTGCTTTGGCTCTCCCAAGTTTAGTTGCTTGAACAATGAGTATGGCATCAGGTTTATGCTCGCCCCGAGATCCGCCAAAGCTCTCTCCATCGGTAGTTCACCTATTAAGCATGGAATAGTGAAACTACTCGGATCCTTGAGCTTCTTGGGCAACTTGTTTTGCAAAATCGCCGAACACTCAGCTCCAACAACTGCAGTAGAGATATCTTCCAACCATTTCTTATTCGAGAGCAAATCCTTCAGGAATTTCGCGTACCTGGGCATCTGCGCAAGAGCCTCCACAAACGATATGTTGATATGTAATTGTTTAAACAAGTTTAGAAACTTACCGAAGTGCTCTTGATCCTTATCCTTTTTCAAACGTCCCGGATACAGAATTGGAGGCTTGTATGGCTGAACAATGGATGCTTTAACTTTCCCTTGAACACACTCTTTCTCTTTGATCTCCTCAGCCCCATGTTCCTTCTCAGCACCCCCTTCTTCTTTCTTTTCAACCCCTTTTTCAAGCGCAACCCCTTTCACTCCAATAGTGTCAGATTGCAATTCCTTACCGCTCCTTAGAGTCACTGCCTTTACCTGTTCCCGAAGATTAGGTTCGGTGTTTCTAGGCAAGGATCCTTGCGGTCTTTCTGAAAGCAATTTTGCTATCTGACCCACCTGAGTTTCCAAGTTATGAATGGACGCCTCATGATTCCTTAGAGCTGCCTCTTGATAAGATCACATTATACTTATATTTTCTTTTGGACTTATATTAAATTTATTTCAATATTATAAGAAAATATAAAGAAATGATACTTAATGGTGTTTATTGTGAAAATACAGGTTTTGAGGACCCAAAAGTTAATTACAAGTTAATTGGAGGAGTTTTTCACAAAATTGAAGAAGTGAGCGGAGGATTGCACTGAAGGCCGCCGGCCTTGGGCCGGCCTTGAGCCGGCCTTAAAAAGCATTAAAGCCGCCGGCCTTAAAGCCGGCCTTCATTCAAGGCCGCCGGCCTTGAACCGGCCTTGAGCCGGCCTTCATTACTCCCCGGATATCCATTGCGAAAATCTCTCCAAAATCGTATCTTAATTAATTTGCTGACTCAAATCCTCATCAGATCAACCTTATCCCCCTCCTCTTTGGATCTATAAATAGGCCCCTTGTGTGAACCTTGGAAGCATCCCTTTTGTTTTAGAATCCCTTTTGCTTAGCATCTTTTGTTTAGCATCCTTTGTTTTTCTTCTTTGTTTTAGCATCATTTGTATTTCTTTTGAATCATTAGAATTCCCTTAGGAACTTTAGATTTTTCCAAAGTTTAGTTTGAAGAAAGAATGTCATTTTGCTGAAGTTTGCTTTCAATTGAAGAATTCAAGGAGTCATTTTGGAAGATTGAAGTTCTACAAACTCTTAAAGATTATAACAATTGTTTCATTTACTTTATTTTCTTTTATGCCATTTATTAGTTTATTCTTGTTGTTCAATATGAATTCCATTACACCTCTTTATTTCAATTGTTTTTATGCAACTCATACTATAATGTTCTAAATCATCCTTGTGGGAAATTGGATGAAACTCTAGAATGTTAAAAGGATAATTGTAGCCATGTTATATGTTTAGGAATTATTAGGATTATTCATGATTGCAATTCCTTTGATTTCAATTATAATTGGTCTTTGATTATAATTGTTAGAAATCCTTTTGATACGGGAGTTGATTAGGATTTGTTAGGAATTCTTAATTAGATTGATTATCAATACGGGAGTTGCGATAATTGGTTTAATTAGAGTTTATGGAGGGCGCAATGCAATGTTTCTTGTTAATTAATCACTAAGGGATTAGGGTTAATTGATTTAGGGCATTAGTTGTTTGTAGCATCGGGAGGTGTATGAACATAATTTTGATTCCTTGGTTAATTGGAGACGCGGAAGCCGACTAATTGATTTAAGGTTAACATCCCTAAAAAAGGGATTTTCTTAACTCACTTGAATAACCTTATAACCACTAGTTGATATAACATGGTAGCAGTTTGATTAACGAATCTAGGGTGAATTCTAATTTCCCTTGTTCATAATTGATATATTCTTCATAAAATTCTCCTTGTTGCTTTAAGTTAAATATTTAGATTAGACATTTCAAAACCCCTTTTTAATCACCTAGATATTGATAAGAATTTCCATAGATCTAGTACTCTATTAGTTCCTCGAGGGATCGACAACCTTACTTTTCACCACTCTATTACTTGATACGACCAGTGCACTTGCTGCAATTTACGCTCCCATTTTATATATACGTTCTGAGCGTATCAAGTTTTTGGCGCCGTTGCCGGGGACTAATAGATATTAGATTTCGTAATTCTATTGGTAATTTAGGCACAATTATTTTGTTATTTAATTTTTCTTATCATTGTGTGATTGTTTTCCATTCTCTTTAAGGTTCTTTTTATGCGCAAGAGTAGAAGTGCTGAACTTCTACCAATTAATCTTGAGATAGAACGCACCTTGCAACAAATTAGAAGAAAGCAGAGAAGAAAGAAAGAAGAGAACATGGCAGACGAGAACAACAATCAGATTCAGGGTGTTGGTAGAGCACTTCGGGAATACACAATACCTGTTTTTTCTTGTCCTGCAATAAGAAGACCGACAATTCAGGCTAACAATTTCGAGTTAAAACTAGCACTCATTCAAATGGTTCAATCAAATCAATTTGGAGGATATCCAAATGAGAGTCCTGATGAGCATATTGCAGTATTTCTTCAATATTGTAATACAGTGAAAATGAATAATGTATCTGATGATGTAATTAGGTTACAACTTTTTCCGTTTTCACTTAGAGAAAAAGCTAAGGCTTGGTACAATTCATTGCCACAAGACTCTGTAACCACTTGGGTAGATCTTTCATTTAAATTTTTAAGGAGATTTTTTCCACCAGCTAGAACTGCTAGGTTAAGAAATGACATCACAAACTTCAGTAAGTTTAGTGGTGAATCACTGTATGAAGCATGGGAAAGATTCAAAGAGGCAATTAGAAAATGTCCCCATCATGGATTACCAGATAATCTCCTTATTGAGATATTCTATCTCAGTTTAGATGACACATTGAGATCTCTGGTAGATGCTGCTTCCGGTGGTGCACTAATGAGTAAGACATATGATGAGGCTAGTGCTTTGATAGATGAAATGGCCTCTAGTGCACATAATTGGCAACATGAAAGAGGTAAGTCTAGAGTGGCATCTGTCAATGATATGGACACCTTAACAGCTCAGATTTCTGCTCTTACCGCCCAGGTAAGTAAACTCACCTCTATACCTTCTTTCAATGTTAATCAAATTTCTTGTTGTGAGTTATGCTTAGGACCACACTCAACTCTTGAGTGCCCATCTGGAAACTTTTCCTCCTCATCCCATGGAGAGCAAGTAAATTTTGTCAACAATTTCCAAAGAGGAAATCAAGGACCTTATTCAAACACCTATAATCCAGGGTGGCGTAATCATCCAAATTTCTCATGGAGAAATGATAACAATGCACTTAAACCCCCTGGATTTCAAAAGCAAGGTCCTAATCATAATACTACCCATCAACAATATCTTAATCATAATACCTCTTCTCAGCAAGGTAAGTCTAAAATGGAAGAACTCATGATAAGTTATATGCAAAAGACTGACACAATGTTGCAAAATCAACAAGCCACCATTAGGAATCTTGAAAATCAGCTGAGTCAAATGTCTCAATAGTTGAGTAATAGACCATCTGGGTCTTTACCTAGCAATACTGAGCAGAATCCTAAGGGTGTAAATGCTATTATGCTAAGAAGTGGTAAGGAATTAGTTGATAAGAAATTTGAGGAAGAGGAGGTTAACCTAGAGAAAGATAAAGGGAAACAAAAGGAAGAGGAACCAAAGCAAAATTCACCAAAAGTGAAAGCATATGTTCCTCCTATTCCTTTCCCAGGAATGCTGAAGCAACAACAATTGGATTCACAATTTGCTAAATTTTTAGAAGTTTTTAAAAAATTGCAAATTAACATTCCTTTTGTAGAAGCACTTCAGCAGATGCCATCATATGCTAGGTTCATGAAGGATTTACTCACAAAGAAGAGGAAGATTGAAGGGAATGAACCAGTGATGCTTACAAGGGAATGTTCAATGATCTTACAGAATGATGTACCTAATTTGCCAAGAAAACAAAGAGATCAGGGGAGTTTTACTGTTCCTTGCACCATAGGCAATTTTCATTTTGATAAAGTTCTTATTGACTCTGGTGCAAGTATAAATTTAATGCCTCTATCTATTTTTAGGAAATTGGGACTTGGAGAGTGCAAGGGAACTCATGTTACCTTGCAACTTGCTGATAGGAGCATCAAATACCCAAGAGGGATTGTGGAAAATGTCCTAGTGAAAGTAGATAAATTCATCTTTCCAGTTGACTTTATAGTCTTGGAGATGGAGGAGGATAAAGAGGTACCCATGATCCTTGGCAGACCATTCCTTGCAACAGGTAAAGCCTTAATTGATGTGGAACAAGGTAAGCTTACTTTAAGAGTTATGGATGAACAAGTCACGTTTAATGTGTATGAGGCTACAAAGAAATTTGATGACTGTAAATCCTGCTACACTATTGATAGTGTTGATGAGCTTTCCTCTGTGTTCATGGAAGAGAATGCAGGTGTGGACACGATGGAGTCAGTTCTTAGGGATTTAGATGATTGGAGTGATGATGAAGATGAACCCCAAGAAGAACGTGCTGAACAAGTTTATGAATTCAAGACTCGACACTATGAGGAGCTGGGGACCACTGAGAAGAAATCGATGCCGTCATTGACACAACCCCCGGTGCTTGAACTTAAACCTTTGCCTGGTCATTTAAAGTATGCTTATCTTGGAACAAATGATACTTTGCCAATACAAATGATACTTTGCCAATAATCATTTCTTCTTCTTTGACAGGTGATCAAGAGCAACAACTTTTGAATGTTCTAAGAGAACATAAGGAAGCTATCGGGTGGACCATTGCTGATATTAAGGGAATTAGCCCTTCAATTTGTACTCATAGGAAATTTCTTGAAGCTGAGTGTAAACCTACAGTATAACCACAAAGAAGACTTAACCCAACTCTTAAGGAAGTTGTAAAAAAAGAAGTGCTTAAATTGTTAGATGCAGGCATTATTTTTCCAATTTCTGATAGTAAATGGGTTAGTCCTGTCCAAGTTGTACCAAAAAAGGGTAGTATGATTGTAGTACAAAATGAGGCTAATGAATTAATTCCCACTCGCACTGTAACTGGTTGGAGAGTCTGTATAGACTATAGAAAACTGAATGATGCTACCCGCAAAGATCATTTCCCCCTCCCTTTTATAGATCAGATGTTAGAAAAACTTGCAGGGCATGATTATTACTGCTTTTTAGATGGTTATTCTGGTTACAATCAAATCCATATAGCACCCGAGGACCAAGAGAAAACCACCTTTACTTGTCCTTATGGCACATTTGCTTTTAGGAGAATGCCCTTTGGTCTTTGTAATGCACCCGCTACATTTCAAAGATGCATGATGTCTATATTTTCTGACATGATAGAAAATTTCATTGAAATATTCATGGATGATTTTTCTGTTTTTGGGAAGTCATTTGAAACATGTCTGACAAATTTAGGATGTGTGCTTAAGAGATGCAAGGAAACTAATCTGCTTCTTAATTGGGAAAAATGCCATTTCATGGTAAGAGAGGGAATAGTCTTAGGGCACAAAGTATCTAAGCAGGGAATTGAGGTTGATAAGGCAAAAGTGGAAGTAATAGAGAAGTTGCCACCACCCACTTCAGTAAAAGGAGTTAGGAGCTTCTTAGGACATGCTGGCTTCTACAGGAGATTTATCAGGGACTTCTCTAAAATCTCTAGACCTCTGTGTAATTTACTTGAAAAAGATTCTGCTTTTGTGTTTAATGAAAATTGTTTGCAGGCATTCAATATATTGAAGGAGAAGCTCAGCTCTGCACCAGTGATTGTTGCACCAAATTGGGAGCTTCCATTTGAGCTGATGTGTGATGCTAGTGACTATGCCGTGGGGGCAGTACTAGGGCAAAGAAGAGGTAAGATCTTTCATGCTATATACTATGCAAGTAGAACCTTGAACGAGGCCCAGAAAAACTATGCCACAACAGAAAAAGAGCTATTAGCAGTGATATTTGCTTGTGACAAGTTTAGGTCTTACTTGATAGGTTCTAAAGTAATAGTATACACAGATCATGCCGCTCTTAAGTATTTATTTGCTAAAGCTGATGCTAAACCCAGGTTAATTCGTTGGATTCTATTGCTGCAAGAATTTGACTTAGAAATTAAGGATAAAAAGGGAAGTGAAAATGTGGTTGCTGATCATTTATCACGTTTGGAATATGATTATTTAGAACCACCCATCAATGAAAAATTCCCTGATGAGCATTTGCATGCAATAGACATCCAAGAATTACCTTGGTATGCCGACATAGTTAATTACTTGGTTAGCAAAATCATACCATATGGTTTGTCATTCCAACAGAAAAAGAAATTTTTGCATGATGTGAAGTATTATTTTTGAGATGAGCTGTATTTGTTTAAATCCTGTGCTGACCAGGTAATTAGACGATGTGTGCCTAAAATTGAACAGCTTAGCATAATAGAGCACTGTCACTCCAAAGAAACAGGACGTCACTTTGGGGTAGAAAGAACAGCGGCAAAAATTTTATCTTGCGGATTTTATTGGCCCAGTTTGTTTCATGATTGCAGGAACTTCATTATGACTTGTGCTCAATGCCAAAGGACTGGCAATATTTCAAGAAGACATGAATTACCACAAAATAATATACTTGTAATTGAACTTTTTGACGTTTGGGGAATCGACTTTATGGGTCCTTTTCCCTCATCTTTTTCAAACAAATATATTCTTTTAGCTGCTGATTATGTTTCGAAATGGGTAGAGGCAGTTGCTCTACAAACTAATGACAGCAGGGTTGTCATTAAATTTTTGAAAAAGAATATATTTTCAAGATTTGGGGTACCTAGAGCTATAATAAGTGATGGGGGAGCACATTTTTGTAACAGGCAATTTGAGAAATTATTATTAAAATATGGAGTTACTCACAAAATTGCCACCCCTTATCATCCACAAACGTGTGGACAGGTTGAGGTGTCCAACAGGGAAATAAAGCGCATCTTAGAAAAAACTGTCAATGCATCCCGAAAGGATTGGTCTTTAAAACTTGATGATGCATTGTGGGCTTATAGAACAGCTTTTAAAACACCTATTGGAATGTCCCCCTACAAGATTGTTTATGGTAAATCATGTCACCTTCCTGTAGAGCTTGAGCACAAGGCATATTGGGCCATAAAATACCTTAACTTTGAGTTGCAAGATGCAGGTGAAAAGCGGTTGCTCCAATTGAATCAAATGGCCGAGATGAGAGAGGAAGCATATGAAAATGCGAGAATTTACAAGGAGAGAGCAAAGCGATGGCATGATAAGAACATCCTACAACGAGAGTTTTTGCCTGGTCAAAGAGTTTTATTGTACAACTCTCGATTAAAGCTGTTCCCAGGTAAGTTGAAATCACGATGGTCTGGACCATTTGAAATTGTTAATGTGTTTCCTTATGGTGCAGTTGAGTTGAAGGCAGAAGACAACCGTACTTTCAAAGTAAACGGTTATCTTCTCAAACATTACTATGAAGGGGAATATGTTGATAGAAATGCCACAACTGTGGATTTAGGAGATTCAAGAACTTAAACTGGAAAAGTCGAGCTAGTGACTATAAACTAAGCGCTTCATGGAAGGCAGCCCATGCTCAATAAGTATATACACTAGTGTTTTAATTTCGTTACAAAAAAAAAAAAAAACTAATTCAAGGCTGGATAAGAGCCGCCGGTGCATTCAAGACACTCCAAGGATGACAACATTTTGGGAGGAATTTTCTTCCTGATGAACAATTTTACACCAGGGAAGTACCAGTATTTCAATTTCTGCATTGACATTCTTTTCCTTAATTTTGTGACATATTAGGAACAATGAGGACATTGTCCAATTTAAGTATGGGGAAGGGATTATAAATGTTAAAGTGTAATGATTGCACACATCATGAGCTTACAAATCCCATGCTTTATTTATGTCCTTAAGTGTTTATCGTCAATGAAATCCTGAAATTGACTTAGATTGGTGCCCTACTCGCCAACTGTTGTGACTAGTTTACATAGTTAAAATTTAATAGTAAAATCTCTAGAGAACGGGGTTTACCCTATGTTTAGCCTTTGAACTTGAGATTGAGTCCTTAAGTTGAAAAAACAAGCAAGTTTACTTCAAGGAAAAATTGGTTGGGATAAATTTCTCTTGAAATTTCTTTGAGAATACCTTAACACCTAGTGAAAGAGGTAAAGGAAATATTTTACTTAGTGATCCCTTATAATAATAATAATAAAAAAAAGAGCCTTTACTCCAATAACTTAGGAAAGTGAGTTAAGAGTATCCAATCTTAAATGTTAGTGTGAGGAAGAGTTCGTAGGGGTCCCTTTAAAACCTGGTCACTTAGGCGATAAGCCTAAGATGTGCCGACTCAATGAACTCACAATAACGAGAAGGGCGGAAAGGCAAAAATTTAGTACCTTAATGAAAACCAGGTTGACATGGGCGAGCTTTGGTTCCTCGGAAGAGTGAAGTCTCACTCCGCTGTCAATTAAGGCAAAAAAAAAAAAAAAAGGGAGAAATTCTAGGGAAAAAATGGATACCATATGCTTTCACTCCTTGTTATCTTGTTTAGAGAAGTAAAATTGAGGGAGATGTTACTTGCTAATAACCAATGAAGTTTAAATGAATGTTTTTCCTTATGGACTAAGTATTGTTTTCTATTGTTAAACACTGGGATTAAAAATCTGTTGTATTTAGATTAACTACTAAATTTCAACTAGATATACTAGTTACAAATTTCAGCATGGTCAGAACAATGGGCACCAGAAGTTCAATGATGGATTTCTCTTGTTTAAATCAATTATTTTGCTTGAGGACAAGCAAAAGTTCAAGTGTAGGGATGTTGATAAGATCACATTATACTTATATTTTCTTTTGGACTTATATTAAATTTATTTCAATATTATAAGAAAATATAAAGAAATGATACTTAATGGTGTTTATTGTGAAAATACAGGTTTTGAGGACCCAAAAGTTAATTACAAGTTAATTGGAGGAGTTTTTCACAAAATTGAAGAAGTGAGCGGAGGATTGCACTGAAGGCCGCCGGCCTTGGGCCGGCCTTGAACCGACCTTAAAAAGCATTAAAGCCGCCGGCCTTAAAGCCGGCCTTCATTCAAGGACGCCGGCCTTGAACCGGCCTTGAGCCGGCCTTCATTACTCCCCGGATATCCATTGCGAAAATCTCTCCAAAATCGTATCTTAATTAATTTGCTGACTCAAATCCTCATCAGATCAACCTTATCCCCCTCCTCTTTGGATCTATAAATAGGCCCCTTGTGTGAACCTTGGAAGCATCCCTTTTGTTTTAGAATCCCTTTTACTTAGCATCTTTTGTTTAGCATCCTTTGTTTTTCTTCTTTGTTTTAGCATCATTTGTATTTCTTTTGAATCATTAGAATTCCCTTAGGAACTTTAGATTTTTCCAAAGTTTAGTTTGAAGAAAGAATGTCATTTTGCTGAAGTTTGCTTTCAATTGAAGAATTCAAGGAGTCATTTTGGAAGATTGAAGTTCTACAAACTCTTAAAGATTATAACAATTGTTTCATTTACTTTATTTTCTTTTATGCCATTTATTAGTTTATTCTTGTTGTTCAATATGAATTCCATTACACCTCTTTATTTCAATTGTTTTTATGCAACTCATACTATAATGTTCTAAATCATCCTTATGGGAAATTGGATGAAACTCTAGAATGTTAAAAGGATAATTGTAGCCATGTTATATGTTTAGGAATTATTAGGATTATTCATGATTGCAATTCCTTTGATTTCAATTATAATTGGTCTTTGATTATAATTGTTAGAAATCCTTTTGATACGGGAGTTGATTAGGATTTGTTAGGAATTCTTAATTAGATTGATTATCAATACGGGAGTTGCGATAATTGGTTTAATTAGAGTTTATGGAGGGCGCAATGCAATGTTTCTTGTTAATTAATCACTAAGGGATTAGGGTTAATTGATTTAGGGCATTAGTTGTTTGTAGCATCGGGAGGTGTATGAACATAATTTTGATTCCTTGGTTAATTGGAGATGCGGAAGCCGACTAATTGATTTAAGGTTAACATCCCTAAAAAAGGGATTTTTCTTAACTCACTTGAATAACCTTATAACCACTAGTTGATATAACATGGTAGAAGTTTGATTAACGAATCTAGGGTGAATTCTAATTTCCCTTGTTCATAATTGATATATTCTTCATAAAATTCTGCTTGTTGCTTTAAGTTAAATTTTTAGATTAGACATTTCAAAACCCCTTTTTAATCACCTAGATATTGATAAGAATTTCCATAAATCTAGTACTCTATTAGTTCCTCGAGGGATCGACAACCTTACTTTTCACCACTCTATTACTTGATACGACCAGTGCACTTGCTGCAATTTACGCTCCCATTTTATATATACGTTCTGAGCGTATCACCTCTGTGGATTGTTGGCGTTGCTCGGATGTTTGGATGAACACGGAGATCATGTCCTCTAGATTGGACTTCTTTTCTGGGAGACGTGGTGGAGGTGGCCTTTGGAATCTCGATGTAGGTGCATTGCCCCGAGGGATTTGTTGATTACTCCATGAAAAATTGGGGTGATTGCACCAACTCGGATTATAGGTGTTACTGTAATGGTTGTTCTAAGGCCTTGTAGGGTTACCTACATAATCAATCTGCTCTGTAGTCCCTTGAGCCATGAAATCAGCTGATGAATTGGTTGATGAATATAGGGGTGGTGCAGATATCGCCATCCCATCGACCTTTCTAGTTAGAGCATCGACCTTTGCCGCAATGGTGGTCATCATATCCACTTCATGAACACCTGCCACTCTCGGTCTTACTCTGGTGTTTCTCCATTGATGGTTGTTCTTAGCCATGTTCTCAAACAATTATAAAGTCTCTTCAGGAGTCTTGACATCAAGTGTGCCACCAGCAGCAGCATCGATGGTTTGTCGCGTCGGATAGTCAAGCCCATTATAGAAAGTTGAGGCTTGCAACCAGTTAGGCATTTGGTGGTGTGGGCACCGCCTAAGCAAGTCCTTAAATCGCAACCAAGCTTCATGGAGTGGCTCATTTTCCAACTGAAGGAACGATGTGATATCATTCCTCAACCTGGCAGTTTTAGAAGGCGGAAAGTAATAGTCCAAAAATGTTTCCGCCAGCTGGGTCCAAGTCGTGATAGAGTTCTGGTCCAAAGAACTGAACCACTGCCTCGCTTTTCCTCTCAAAGTGAAAGGAAACAGACGCAACTTTAGTGCCTCATCGGACACCCCGTTCCGTTTAACGGTAACACAGATGTTTAAGAACATCTGAATATGAGCATGGGGGTCCTCGTCAGGTAATCCATCAAATTGGCATTGATTGTGGATCATATTCATTGTAGAGGCCTTGACTTTAAAGTTGTTGGCCTCTATTGTAGGCATCACTATACATGATCCGGTACTACCCAAAGTAGGCCTAGCGTACTGAACCATTGTCCTACGTTCATCCGCCATTACTTCAATATGAGATTCGCTGCTGTTCACTGATTGATTGTTCTTATCTACTGAATTCTCACTCTCGCTCAGCAGCAATTCCTCTTCACTCACAGCAGGTTCAGCACTCTTTAATTTCCTTCTGACTGTCCGATCAATCTCTGGGTCGAATTCAAGGAGTTTAGAAGAAGAACTCCTTATCATAAACTGCAAAGAAAACCAATTTAATTAGTTCCCTTTATAAGAAAGCAAAACCAAGGATAACAAATGATAAGAGAAGAAATGGTCAGATTAGTCAGCGTTTAGTGTTCTTAATATCGCCGATCCCCGGCAGCGGCGCCAAAAACTTATTGAATATATCGCAATCATACAAATTAAAATCCTTTTTACTCCGACTCTTCCTTGCGATCAATTAGGCAAGTGCACCTATCGATTACAATAGTATAGAGTTGAGTTCAGGTATCGTCTCCTCAAGGATTAGCAAGTACTAATACTAACCTCAAATTGACTATCTAACCGCACAATTTCGAGGTGAATGGATTTAACCAAATTATCTAAATTAAACTAAATTATCTAATAGAAATGAAATCAATGAATATCAAACAATAAGTTAAATTATCAAATTCAATGTTCCAACGCGTACCTCACTCTTATTACTCATCTAATTACTATGCAACTTCAATTCTTAGAAAACTAATTAATGAATACTGATTATCTCTGATCCGCGGGGCATCTAACACTAAGTTAATGTTTCTTCCAAAATCACTAACTCCTAATTCTAACCGTATTAACAAAGATCCCTCTTTTATTAACAACAATCAGAATTGCATGACTATACCACAACCTTCAATTAGATTAAATCATTATATTCAATCTAATACGGAAAACTTATTCTTTCTATCCCTAGATTGCATACAAGCCCTTTCATCCGATGTATGATCTATTCAAACAAGAGATTTTCCAATCAACTTATCCGAAATCAATGTAATCTAATGCTGGCCAAACATCAAATCAACAATATATAATAAATAACATGGATGAAATTAGAGATGCTCAATCGTCATTAATTTTCAATAAACTCAATGTTACATAGTAATCAGACTTTCGTAAGATTCGGGTAAGATATAATTAGCTACACATGGTTCTCAAATAATAACAAAACGAAATAATCAAATCCATGTGTGAAACCCTTCTAGAATTAAAGCTCGAAAATTCCTTTGGCTGCTATTGTTCTCCCAAAATTCCAGTACGTGTTTTCTCCCTCCTAAAAAACTTCTTTCTCTCTCTTCTAAGACGACTATTTATACTTAGGGTAGCTTCCTCTCTGGCGTGTAGAAGATATCCTTCAAAATTGGACGAAAGATTTAAAATCGATTTGAAGATATCCTTCCTTCAATAGACACATGGTCATACTACACGGGCATGTATATAAACCGTGTATCTTTCTGACTCAGTGAACTCTGGGCGTGTATATCCCACACGGCCGTTTGTAATAGCCGTGTATGCCTCTGTCTTCTTTGTTCTTTGTATACGGTTGATTACACGGGTGTGTAACTCAACCGTGTGTCCTCCTCAATGTGTTCCTATGCCCGGTTAGGTTACACGGGTGTGTATTCCAACTGTGTACTGATCTGTCCTATAAACTCTTCCACGCTGATACACGGTCGTATACACGAACGTGTATCCTAACCATGTAGTCTCCTGATTCCTTCACACGGCCGTTTGTAAAACCGTGTAACTTCCTTTCTTCAAAGCATTCCCTTTTTACTTGCTTTTATCTCCAATTCGTCTTGAATTTAAATACTTTTCATCAAATCTTCCTTTTCCACACCTGAACATGAAATATAAATCAATTAAGCATCATAATCTTATATTTTCACGCCCAATTATCTCAAAAATTGACTTAATCATCTCCAATTATAAGAGTTAAAATAGATTTATCATTTATATGAGATTAGGGTGTTGTTAGAAGATATTATGATTGTGGTATTATAATTACATCTTTGGATATTTGGATTTAATCATATCTTCTTTAGGGTTCATGTGAAAAGTGCCTCTTTGTGGATCCGATTTTGCCTTGACTTGAGATAGTTTTTCTTAAGTCTTTTGATTGTGCTTTCAAGTGTGTTTAAGCACATCACTTTGCCTAGTGTGGTTGTGTCTATTGTGTAGGACTTTAAAGATGTCTTCCCTGAGGAGATTCGAAAGGGTTTACCACCTATTCATGGTATTGAGCATCAGATTGACCTTGTACCCAGAGCATCGATTCCAAACAAACCAGCTTATAGGAGCATTCCAGAGGAGACAAAGGAACTCCAAAGGCAGGTCGATGAATTAATGGAAAAGGGGTACGTGAGAGAAAGCATGAGTCCATGTGCAGTGCCTGTGATTTTGGTGCCTAAGAAGGATGGGTCATGGAGAATGTGTGTTGACTGCCGCGCCATCAACAACATCACGGTAAAGTATCGTCATCCCATTCCTCGCTTAGATGACATGTTAGATGAGTTACATGGGTCTAATGTCTTTTCCAAAATTGATCTGAAAAGTGGATATCACCAAATTAGAATGAAAGAAGGTGATGAATGGAAAGCCGCATTCAAAACGAAATATAGATTGTATGAATAGTTAGTAATGCCTTTTGGTTTAACTAACGCACCTAGTACTTTCATGAGACTTATGAACCATGTTTTGAGGACTTTTATTGGCAAATTTGTGGTTGTCTATTTTGATGATATCCTCATTTACAGCAAGAGTTTGGAAGACCATATATCTCACTTGAGGGATGTTTTAGAAGTGCTTCGAAAGGAGCAATTATATGCTAACCTCAAGAAGTGCACTTTTTGCATAGACAAACTTGTGTTTCTTGGTTTTGTTGTTAGTGCATAGGGAATACAGGTTGAGGAAGAAAAGATTCGTGCGATCCAAGAATGGCTTAGTCCAACTAATGTAAGTAATGTGCGGAGTTTCCATGGACTAGCGAGCTTTTACAAGAGATTTGTGAAGGATTTCAGCACCATTGCAGCACCACTTACTGAGGTAACCAAGAAGAACGTGGGGTTCAGATGGGGAGAGCAACAAGAGAAGGCCTTTCAGACGCTTAAAAATAAGCTGACTCTGGCGCCATTACTTGCTTTACCTAATTTTGCTAAAACGTTTGAAATTGAGTGTGATGCTTCAGGATTAGGTATTGGAGTAGTGCTCATGCAGGAAAGAAGACCAATTACATTCTTTAGCGAGAAGCTAAGTGGGGCAACCTTGAACTACCCTACTTATGACAAGGAGTTATATGCACTAGTTCGAGCACTAGAGACTTGGCAACACTATCTTTGGCTAAAAGAGTTCGTGATCCACGCTGATCATGAATCCTTGAAGTACTTGAAGGGGCAACATAAGCTAAACAAAAGGCATGCTCGTTGGGTGGAGTTCATCAAAACATTTCCATATGCCATCCACTATAAGCAAGGTAAAGAGAATGTCGTTGCTGATGCACTTTCTAGAAGGTATGCTCTTATCTCTACTCTTAGTTCTAGACTGCTTGGTTTTGAGCACATTAAGGAATTGTGAATGTCGTTGCTGCTGATCGAGATTTTTGTGAAGAGTATGTGCATTGTGATAAGAGTGGTCATAGTAAATTTTATAAACATGAAGGATTCTTTTTTAGGGAGAGTAAACTATGCATTCTAAATTGTTCTTTAAGAGAATTATTAGTGAGGGAGTCTCATGGAGGAGGTTTAATGGGACATTTTGGAGTAGCTAAAACCTTAGGGGTATTGTAGGAACACTTCTATTGGCCTCACATGAAACGAGATGTTGAGAGGATTTGTGAGCGATGTGTTACGTGTAAGCAAGCAAAATCTAAAGTCCAACCTCAAGGGCTTTATACCCCACTTCCCATTCCTCATGAGCCTTGGGTAGATATTTCCATAGATTTTGTGTTAGGATTACCCAGGTCTAGACATGGTCGAGATTCTATTTTTGTAGTTGTGGATAGACTCTCTAAGATGACACATTTCATTCCTTGTCACGAAATAGATGATGCTTGCAATATTGCCAATTTGTTCTTTAGGGAAGTTGTGAGATTACATGGTATGCCTAGAACAATCGTTTCAGATAGAGATGCTAAGTTCTTGAGCTACTTCTGGAAGACCTTGTAGGCTAAGTTAGGAACTAAGTCATTGTTCTCTACTACTTGTCATCCATAGACTGATGGTCAAATTGAGGTAGTAAATCAAACCTTATCTACTTTGTTGAGGGTTATCATTAAAAAGAACATTAAAAGTTGGGAGGATTGTTTGCCGCATGTTGAATTTGCCTATAATCGTACAATGCATTCTGCTACCAAGTTTACTCCTTTTGAAATTGTATATGGTTTTAATCCACTAACTCCTTTGGATTTATCACCTTTGCCTATTTCTGAGTATGTTAATCTAAATGGCAAGAAGAAAGAAGAATTTGTTAAACAGATCCATGAGAAGGCAAGGCTAAACATTGAGTGAAGAACAGAGCAGTACATGAAACAAGCCAACAAGGGTCGTCGACAAGCTGTCTTTGAACCTGGAGACTGGGTTTGGGTTCACATGCGCAAAGAGCGGTTTCCTATGCAGCATCGATCTAAACTACTTCCTAGAGGCAATAGACCATTTCAAATTCTTGAGCACATCAATGATAATGCATATAAGATAGATTTGCCAGGTGAGTATCAAGTAAGTGATACGTTTAATGTTACTAATCTGAGTCCTTTTGATGTAGGTGATGATTTGAGGACAAATCCTTTTCAAGAGGAGGGGAATGATGAGATCCATGATGGGAGCTAAGCCGGAAGATGGAATGTGGATCCTCTTGAAGTGCCTCCTGGACCGATCACAAGAAATCGAGCAAAACGATTCAAGGAAGCACTTAACGGGTTGATAAAAGATGTCCACGAAGCCGGAAAGGATTGGAGCAATCATGAAGTTGGAAAGGATTGGAACAACCATGGGAATGCCCTTGCTCTTGTACAAGTCATAACGGATACGGGTTGAGGAGGGCGTATCTTTACAAGGCACGGCCGTGTAGGAGTCTGGAGGTTACATAGAATCATACACGGTCGTATACACGGCTTAAAGGCACGGCTGTGTATGGTGTCAAGAATATCCACAGAAAGATACACGTCTAAAAGTACACGGCCGTGTATATATCCAACGCCGGCTCAAGGCCGCCGGCCTTCATTCCAACACTGCCGGCCTTCATGTCTCTGTTTCGTTATTTTTACGCAACTTATTGAAGTTATGTCATTTTGGGGCTTTATTGTTACGAATTGTAAACCTTAATATAAAGCTCCTAGGGTTTAGAACATTTAGAATATAGAACATACAACATTGAAGTTTGAAAAAAACACTTTTGAGAGAATTCCTCTCTTGGTTCTTTAAAGAACTAATCTAGAACTTATCGGATTTTTATTCCGTGGCGTTCATCCCGACTTATCAATTAGTCTTTCATCCCGATTGTGGCGTCTTCATATTATACCAAGGTTCTTGTCTCACTTATAGGCAACGGGTCGCGGTTTCCACTTGAGTGTGTTTAGCATCTTAGGTAACAAATTCCGAACGTATTAGTATTGGGTTTCGTCACACGTTGGCGTAATTCGTATCAGTTTGGTATCAGAGCAAACCGATTTTGTATCAGTATGAAGTTTGACATAAGGGTTCAGGGCTGAAAAACTTAAACCTGGACCTCAAATGAGGAACCCTAAACCTCATAACTCAAAATCCAAACTCTAAACCCCAAAACTAAAATTTTAAACCCTAGAGCACAAGCTATGAAATTTGAACCCTGAACCCTAACCACGAAAAATGTACCTCGAACTTTAAATGTCAAACCCTGATTATCGAACCTTATACCTTGAAACTCGAGCCCCACACTTAGAACCCTAAACCTGACACTAGAATCCTATACCCTAAACTTCAAACCCAAAATTTCAAACCCTAAACCACAAACCATGATAATTAAGCCTTGAACCTCAAACCTTAAATAGTATACTAAGAACTTTAAATGTTAAACCTTAATTATAGTACCTTAAACCTTGAAACCGAAGTGTCAATCCTCGATACTAGAATCCCATACCCCAAACCAAATTCATAATCTAAAACTCCAAAACCTTGAACCTCAAAACCAAAAACCTAAACTCAAACTAGAAGTCAAACATTAAGCCTCAACATTGAACCACATGAATACTAAAAACTAAACCACAAAACCTTAACAAAACCTCAAGCCTCAAAAATCGAAAATTGAAATCAGAAAGCTAAACTCTAACTTTAAAACCTGAAGTTTAAACCTCATACCCAAAATCCTAAACCTTAAACCCTTAACACTGAACATTGAATCTAGAGCACCAAAACTTGAACCTAAACTCTAAACCCTAAGCCACGAACTTAAAATTTAGAACGCGAACCTTGGCCCTGAACCTTGAACCTAAAATCTTAAATATAAAACCCAAACCTTAAATCTTAAACCCTAAAATCTAAATCCTAAAACCTAAACCCTAACACAACCAAAACTCTAAACCTTAGACAACAAGCCTCAAACACTAAACCTTGAACACAAAGCCCTAAATTCTCAAACATAAAAACTAAAACTTAAACCTTGAACCTCAAACCGTGAACTTCAAACATTGAAACCTGAAACCACTAATCTTTGATCCCTAAATGCTAAACCCCGAACATAATCCCTAAACATGAAACCTTGACTCTCTAATCCTGAACCCCAAACACAAACATTGAACCCCTATACTATTTGACCCCAATCCCTACATTTAGAACCTTAAACTCTAAAACCCATAAACAAAAACCAAATCTCGAACCAAAACCTTAAATAATAAACCTTAAACCCTAATCCCTAACCCTAATCCAAAACACTAAACCACTAACTTTGTACCCCTCAAAGCCAAAACCTTAAACCATGAACACCAAAACCCAAAAACCAAACTTTGAACCCTAAACCTAAAACCCCAATGCCATGAAAGAGGAAACCTAAAGCCTAAACCTCGAACCCCTAACCCAGCCTACAAACACCTAATATAGAACATTAAACTTGAATCTCTAAACCCAAACTTTGAACCCCAAACCTTAAACCCCTAACATAGGTGCATACAACCTAAATCCTTAACCCAAGCTTAAACCCTAAACCTCAATTCTTAAGGTTTAACCTAGAATGATAAATTTGGAAACCCTAAACCTTGAAACTCAAAACTTAAACCCCTACCTTTAAGCCCTAAAGTGCTCACACCCCAAGCCCTAAATCCAAAACCCCAAACCCTAAACCTCAAAACCCAAAACCCAAACCTAAACTTTAAGCCCTAAACCTAAACCTTAAATTTTTAGCTTTAAACCCCAGCCCCAAACGTGAATCATTGATCCCAAAACCTCATAACCCAAACCTAAACTTAAAACCCTAAACTCTATCCTTAAACCTCGAACATAAAACCCTAAAACTTGATCCCTCAACTAAATTTGCAAACCCCAAAAACCAAATTCGAGCACCAAACCCATAGCCCGAACCTTACCCTAAACCCAATACCTTGAAATATAAACTCAAACCTTAAACTTCAAACCTTAAAAATAAAAAACTACACTTGAGCCAAAACCCTTGCTCCCCCAACGATGTACTTAGAACACTAAAGTTAGCACTTAACCATTAAGGGATTAAGGTTGGGAATTTGAGATTTGATTTTTGAGGCTTAAGCTTTAAGGTTTTAGGTGTGAGTTTTAGGGTTTGAAGTATACAGCTCAAGTATCGAGTTTTAGGTATTGGGATTCCTAATTCTAGGTTTGAGGTTTGATGTTTAAGGTTTAATTTTTAGGGGCTTATAGCTTGAGGTTCAAGGTTCTAAGGTCCATGATTTGGGGATCAAGGTTTAAAGTTTGAGGTACAAGATTCAATGTTGGAGGTTCAAGTCTGAGGTTTGGGTTTCAAGTTTAAGATTCTAGGTTTAAGGTTTGTGGTTTAGGGTTTTAGGTTTTAGGTTCATATTTGGCCTAGGTTTTAAGTTTCCAAGTTTAATAATAAAGATTTAAGGGTCAAGCTTTAAGGTATTAGGGTTCATGGTTCGAGGTTTCAAGTTTTAGGTTTACGTTTCATGGTTCTATGTTGGGGTTTAAGCTTCAAAGTAAAGGGTACTCAGTGTAGGGCTTTGAGTTTAACTTTAGGTTCCTAGGTTCAGTGTTTTAGGCACAAGTTTGAGGTTGAGGGTTTGAGGTTTAAGTTTTTGGTTTTTGGTTCCCACATTTAGGATACCAAGGTTAGGGGTTCGAGGTATAAGCTTTGGTTAAGGTTTTGGGTTTTTAAGTTTGGGGTCCGTGCTCATGTTTAAGTTTCATTATTTCTAGGTTTGGGCTTTAGTTTTTATAGTTCAAGATTCCAAGTTCAAGGTTCATCATTTAGGGCATTAGGTTTATGGTTTAAGGTTTTGGGTTTAACTTTTCAAGAGTGGGGTTCAAGGATCTATGTTTGGGGTTTAGGTTTGAAGGTTTAAGTTCCTTGTTCTAGTTCAGCTTTAGGTTTTGTGTTTTAAGGTTTCAAGTTCAGGGCTCCAAGTTTAAAGTTTAAAGTTTATGCTTTATGCTTGGGTTTGGATTTCAGGTTTCAAGACTTAAGGTTTCAAGCTTTAGAACATGAGTTTCGGGGTTTGGGGTTTTATGTTATAGGTTCTAGGTTTAGGGTCTAAGGTTTGAGAATCTAAGTTTAGGTTTTGGATTTTTGGGGTTCAGCATTTTAAGGCTCAACATTTGAATTTCCAGGTTTAATGTTCAAGGTTTAGCATTCGATTTCAAGTTTCAATCTCCTAACATTGATGTTTAAGTTTCCTAGTTCAATGTTTAAGGTACAAGGTTTAAGGTTGAGGTTTCAGGCTTGGGGTTTAAGGTCGAGGTTCAAGGTTCATTATTTTAGATTTTAGGGTTTTTGGGTTTTCTGGGTTTGGTGTGCAAGGGTTTAAGCTCATTATTTAAGTAACTATGTTCAAGTTCGAGGTTTAAGGTTTGGGGTCCATTGTTTATCATTCAAAGCTTAAGATAAGAGGGTTTAATGTCTTGGGTTTAAATTTGGGGTTCAAGGTTTGAGTTTAGGATTTAAAGTTATTAGGTTTAGGTTTAAAGTCCTTCAATCCAAGTTCAAGTTCGAGGTTCATGGTTTAGGGTTCGAGGTTTGAGTTTAAGCTTTAGGTTTGGGGTTCAAGTGTTAATGTCATATGTTCAAGTTTAGGTTGGGTTTTGGGTTCAAGTTCAAGTTTGAGTTTCCAATTAAGTGTTCAAGGCTTGATATTTCAAGTGTCGAGGCTTTAGGTTTAACTTTAAGGGTTTAAGGTTTTGGATTTGGCATTTAAATTTAGGCTTCAAGTTTCTTAATTGATGTTTAAGTTTCCAAGTTCGATGTTCATGATAGGAGGTTCAAGGTCCCGATTTAAGTTCTAGATTTCAGGTTTAGCTTTCAAGTTTTAGGTGTCAAATTTTAGGTCTTTAGGTTTAGTGTTTGGGGTTTAAGATCCAGGATCTAAGTACAAGTTTCATGGTTTTAAGTCCAGGTTCAAAAATTAAAGTTTACACTAAAGGTTTAGGGTTTAGCATTTAGGCTTTAGGTTTCAAGGTTTGAGGTTCATGGTTTAGGGTCTAGGTTTTAGGCCAAGGGTTCAGGTATGAGATTCTAATTTTAGTGCTTAGGGTCAAGTTTAGGTTTTGGGTTTCCAAGTTTAATGTTCGAGGTTTAGGGATTAGGGTTCGAATTTTGGGTTAAGGGTTACTTTAGGTTTAGGGTTCTAAAAATAGGGTTCGGGTTTTAAGGTTTGATGTTTCAAGTTTCAGGAATCAAATTTCCAAGTTTTAGGTTTAAGGTTCAATGTCTAGGTTTAGGTTTCTAATTTCTAAGGTCTCTATTTATATTTTAAGGTTTTGTATTTAAAAGACGAAGTTTAAAGTTAGGTTCACAGTTCTGGGATTTGAGTTTAGGGTTTAGGCTTCAAGTTCAAGTTTTATTAGCTTTTTTAGTCCAATGTTTAGGGTTTGGGATTCAAAGTTTTGGGCTCAGGATTTTGGGTTTGGGTTTAGTGTTCAAGGTTCTGCTATAGGGTTTAAGGATTAAGTTTTAAGGCTTATAGATAACCTTAAACACAGTACTATGAACCCCAAATCTCAAACCTAATCCCTAAACCCTAAACATGGAACCTTAAACCTTAAACTCTATTCCCTAAACTTAGAGCCTCAAATAACTTATGCTTAACTTTGAATCTAAACCTAAAACCTTAAAAGTTAAGCCCAAAAATCAAGCCTTAAAACCCAATCCTCTAAACTAGAACCTTAAGCCTAGAATCTTGAACATTAATCCCTAAACCTAAAACCCCAAAACTTGAACCTCAAGCTCTAAACCAAATTACCAAATCCAAAACCTCGAACATAAATCGTAAACCCCAAAGTCAAAACCTAAGGCTTGATCCCTGAACTCTAAACATTGAACCTCGAACCTTAAACCCAAATACCAAAATTTAAAACCATAATTGGAAAACCAAACCCTAAAATGGAAACCTAAAACTTGAAAGCTAAACCAAAACCATAACTGAAGCTTCAACCCTAAACCGTAAACATAGAACCCTAAATCTTGAACCTTGAAGCTAAAAACCTAATACCTAAACCAAAGCCCTAAACCCAAACCCTAAATCTTAAAGCTTGAAACCGTAATCTGAACCCCAAACCTAAACCAAAACTTGATCCTAAAAGAACAAAACACAAACCTCAAATCTTTAAACTTAAAACTTTAACACTCAGCCCCAAATAATGAAGTTAGGAGCCTTAAACCCATAACCTTATAAACCGAATCCCAAACCTTGAGCCTAAAACACCAAACCCTAAACCCTGAACTGAAAACATTGAACCATAAAATTTAACCTCACTTATTAACACCGAAACTCGACCTTTAAACTTTGAACCATAAACCCCAAAACCCAAATCTAAATTTAAACTACAACCTTGAACTGCTAACCTTAAACCCTAAGCATTGAACGTTAAACCTAAAACCACGAAACATAAACCCTTAACACAAAACCAAGAATCTTGAGCCATAAACCAAACCACGAACGCCAAACCTTAAACCCTAAACATCAAAACCCAAACCAAAAATAGTGAAACCTAAACTTAAACCCCAAACCACAACCTTGAATAGTAAACCTTAAGCCTCGAGCCCTAAATCCAAAACTCTAAACCTTAAACCTTGAACCCCAAACATAAAACCCTAAATCCTAATCCTTAGATCCTTAAACTATCGAACTTTGATCCTTAAATCTGAAACCCTAAAATCTAATACTCGAAACATGAACTAAACCCTAAAACCTTGAACATCTAACTTAAAACCTATGAGCCAAGATACAAAACCTAAACTAAAACCTTAAACACCATACCTTAAACCTCAAACCAAAACTCTAAACTCTAAACCATGAACCATGAAGACAAAACGAGAAACCCAAAACCATAAATATTGAAACATGAACCCTCAAACTTGAAAACTAAAACCTGAAACCCTATTACCTAAAACTCAAACCCCAAACCTAGAACCCCACATAAGACCCATAAACCCTTAACATGGAAAATTAAACCAAAACCCTAAACCTGACCCTCTAATCGAAAACCCTATACCCTGAACCCCAAACCTAAACCATAAACCTTGAGCCCTAAATCGTAAGGTCAAAACCCGATGTTAACCCCCCTGAAACTCAAACCCTAAACTCAAACCTTGAACCTTAAACCTGAAATCCATAAACCCATGCACCCTAAACATAAACTTAAAATCGAAAACCATAAACCTTAAAACCCAAGCCCCAAATTGCAAACTCGTATGCCAAGTACCAAATTGGAGCCTAAACCCCAAACCTTAAGCCCTAAAACCCTTACACCTTAAACCTCAAACATAGATCCCTATACCTTAAACTTAAACCCTGAACCAAAACCTAAAACCTAGAATATGGAACAATAAACCCAAAACCCTTAAACCTCAAACTCAAACCTTAACCTTGATCCTAAAACCTTAAACCACAAACCCTAATCCTCAAAACTCGTACGTGAATCCAAAAACCTAGACCCTTAAATCCACTTACCTCAAAGCTTGAACCCTAAACCCAAAACCTCGAATAATGAATATCGAACATTGAAAACTAAATCTAAACATTAAACTCTAGACCCTAAACCTCAAACCCTTACTCAAAACCTAACCCCAAACCTTTAACAATGAAACATAAACCCCAAACCCCAAAATGTGAATCTGTGAACCTTAACACCCTAAACCTTAAAACCCGAACCTCGAACCCTAAACTCGACCTATAAACCCCTAACATGTAATAGCAAACCTAGGATCTCATACCTAAACCTTGAATCTAAAACCCCAAACCCAATTCCTGAAAACTAAAACCTAACTTCAAAACCTAAAAATCAAACCCCAAACCTCAAACATTAAACCTGAAACCTCAAGCCCTAAGCCCCTAACCCAAAACCCTAAACCTCAAACCTAAATCCTAACACCAAAACCATAAATGCCTAGCATTAAACCTAAACTCAAAACCTAAAACCTTGAACCTCAAACCCTTTAACCTTAGTACCTCAAACACAGACCCAAAACCTAAAACCATGAACCTTAAAACCTAAACCTTGAACTGTAAACCTGGTTGCTAAACACGAACCTAAACCATAAACCTAAAAATTGACCTTGAACCTTAAACCCCTAAACCTGAACCTAAAATCTTAAACCCCAAGCATAAATCCTTAAACCTTAAACCTTAAAAACCTAACCTAAACATGAAATATAAACCCTATAACTTTGAGCCAAAACCCTAACCTTGAAACTAAAACCCCAGACCCTAAGTCCCAAACCCCAAAGCTTGAACTCAAACCTTAAAACCTAAGCTTACAAACTTTCACATTCAAAACCTTAAACTTATACTACAACCCTAAACCTTGAAACCCCAAACCCTAAACACTAAACCTAAAACTTCAAACCTTTAACATGAATACATAAACCCTAATCTCCAAAACCCGAATCCCAAACCCAAAACATAAAACCTAAAACCTTGAGTTGGGAACTATGAACCCCAAAAGCTAAGCCCTAAAACCCTCATACTCTAAAATCAAAGCCTTAAACCTTAAATCATAAAACATGAAACTTAACCCTAAACCCTAAACCCCGAACTTAAACCATAAGCCCTAAACCCAAAGCTAAAACATAAAACCCCAAAACTAAAACATTAAATCTAGAGCCCTAAAACTCAAAATGCGAAACATGAAACCAAAACCCGAACCTAAAACCCAAATCCCAAAACTCAAAACTTAAGCCTCGAGCCCTCAAACCCTTACACCCCTAATGGGTGTCGAATCCAATAAAAATAAAAACCTACTCCTAAACAATGATATGATTTGCGTATAACAGTGAGTAGGGTCGTATCCATAGGGATTAGTTAAATATATTTCTATTCAAAGAGAATAAAGAGGAAAAGAAAAATGGGGGGCTTTGTTTGTGGATCAAAATAATATTGAAACAAGATAATAAAATCAAATATTAATAAAAGCCTAGCCAAAGGAATCAAGACAATTTAATTCGAGGAATTGATCATCAATGCAAATGTTTTCTATTCTTATTTCTAGATAAACTGGTTATGGTTATTAACAAGCTCTAACAACTTATCTCTCCTTACTTCCTCAATAATCAAAACAAGCTCTTTGATTTTTTTCTCTTATCCATTAGACAACCCTAAACAAGCTCTTAGGATTTAATCTATCAATAGCATTAAAAACAAGAGAGACCACCAATTCATGCCAGTAGATTATAAGATAACCTATTTAAACAAGATCATACATCTCCATAACATGAATTCGATCATCTATTTTATAATCAAACATGTTATTGTGTCACTTAGACTAGAACTATCAAACAATTATTGATTTGACGTGCTAATTGACAATATATTAACTTGCTAATTAAGTAGAAGAGCTCTAATTCATACCAATCAACAAAGATAATATTGACAAAACGTTCAGAAGATATATGAAAATCCAAAAACAAAGAATAGATTAAAGACAAATCAATTAGATCTCACAATTCGTGGAGAATTAAACTTCAATAACCCTTTAGCTAGAAAATCTGCTTAGCTACACAAGTTCATCATCAAAACGAAAATTAAAAGTAAAAACATGATAAGCCTCTGTTCCCGGTTTCCTTGCTCTGCCTCCTTCCTTCCTTCTTATCTCCAAGATGATAAAAACTCCTTAGGGTTAGTTCTATTTATATTGTTAAGGGAATGGCAGATGATCTTTTGCTAGCAAGATACAAAAATATCTTTCCTTTTTTATGTAAATCTCGAGAAGTGAATAATCGTCCGCCTGGCACGCCCTACAACATGGTCGTGGGTCAAGTCGTGCCTTCCTCTGCGTATAATTCACATATCATCTTCCGTGTCCAGTGTGTGCCACGTCTTCCACCATGGCCAGATGTCAAGCCGTGCCTTCCCCTGTGGATAATCTACAATTCTTCATCCGTGTCCAGTGTGTGCCACGGCTTCAACCACGGCCAGATCCTAAGTCGTGTCGTCCTGTAGTCGATGTTCCACAATTTCTGCTCCTTGTTTAGTATATGGCACGTCTTCCATTTCAACTTCCACCACGGCTTCCACTACGACCAGATCACGAGCCGTGTCTCTCTCTATTGATAGTCCACATTTCCACCTTCTTGTGCAGTTTATAGCACGGCTTGCACCATGGCCGTATTACAAACTGTGCCTCCTTCTAGACAGATACACGGCCGTGTACTTCAACCGTGTATTTTCCTGTTGATTCAAAACCAAGTACACGGCCGTATACTTCAACTACACGCCCATGTACTTTCCTCCGGTGGTGTAAATCCTTATCTTTGATCCAAGCTGTGGATGACTTCTCTAATTTACTTGAATTAGCACCCTTGACTCCATTTAACTTGATTTATCACCATAATTGAATTAAGTACCATTTCCTTATGATTTCTATAAAATCAATAATAAATTAACACAATTCATACTATAAAGATTGAGTATAAAATGGCTCTATCAAATTCCCCCACACTTAAACTCTTGCTTGTCCTCAAGCAATTGAATCAAATCAATTGAGAAATCCGTCATAGATTATACGAACTTTCTTTTCATCATTCCAAGCATCTATTCATTTGTAATTCATGACTTATAATTTTAATGTCTACTACTTCAACCAAACCGGTTTCTTGTGATTAAATTACCATAGACAAAATTTAATGGCTAATCTGAACAAAACAAACTTTAATCCTCGTGTTTAGCAAAAGAATTTTTATTCCAAAAGTAAATACTTAATCCACTAAGGAAAAACACCCAATTAAACTTCATTGGATATTAGCAAGTATATAATCCTTGCAACGTAAAGTAAAAGCATATAGTATCAACTTTTTCCATAGATTTCCTCCCATTTTGTTATAAGTCTTGCTTCATTCAATGAAACTTTACATTCATGTTCTTATGATTTAATCAAGCATCTATTTTGACGGGTTTTTGCCCGCTTCCTTTCATGAACTTTCGCCTTTTTCGCCCTTATCGTTATAGTGAGTTCATTGAGTCGGCACATCCCGAGCTCGTTACTCAAGTGACCAGGTTTTTAGATACTCCTACGGACTCTTCCTTACTCTAACATTCAAGTTTAAATACTCTTAACTCAATTACTTGAATCATTGGAGTAATGGCTATGCTTGATTTTTTTTTTTTCACTAAGTGTTATAACAAACAACTTTAAAGAGTATACAGTAGCTAATATAACCTAGAAGTAAACTTGTTTATTTTTCACTTAGGGACTCGACTTACTCTTAAAATTCCAATTCTAAAGCTAAATACAAGGTAAATTTTTTTCTTAAAGATTTCACTACTTAATTTTAATCAAGTATTCTAATCACAGCAGTAGGTGAGTAAAGCATTTGAACAAGTCAATTTCACATTTTGTAGATGCTTATTACAACATTTAGTACAATCTCCAGATTTCATGATAATTTTGAAAAAATTTGGCTTAAAATTGCTTAAGGACAAACATTCAGAGTATAAGTCAGTTCTCTATTCTCTATATTTTATTATCCTTTCCCCCACACTTAGCTTGAACAGTGTCCTCACTGTTCCTAATTCAGCACAATTAGAGAGGAATTAACAATACAAGGAACATTAGAGAATAAGAGAAAAGGAATATTGGTACTTCCCTGGTATGAAGTGTAGAGTAATTGGAGTTCTCCCCTTAAGCACTAGAGAGTGCCATCTGATGATATGTATCCTTGTTGTAGCTAATTAGAAGAAAAAAAATCAAAACTGAACTAAAATCAAAACAAAATAAAATAAATTGCTATGGGTTGCCTCCCATGAAGCGCCTTTCTTTAACGTCTTTGGCTAGACGTTCCTGTAATTAATCACAATACTCGGGGTAAGTTAAACTGGTTTCTTCAATATTACATACTTGAAATCCTTCATAAAAAGGTTTCAAGCGATGACCATTGACTTTGAAGTTCTTACCAGTTTCAAGACTTACGATTTCAACTGCACCATGTGAGAATATGTCAGTGATAACAAAAGGACCAATCCACCGTGATTGTAGTTTTCTAGAAAACAACTTCAATCGAGAATGATAAAGTAATACTTTTTTACCTACAGAAAAATTCTTTCGGGAAATCATTTAATCATGAAAATTCTTTGTTTTTTCCTTGTAGATTTTAGTACTCTCATAAGCTTCTCTTCAAATTTCCTCAAGTTCTTGTAATTGAAGTTTTCTGTGCTCACCAACTTCATCCATTCGCATGTTACATTGTTTTACAGCCCAGTGCGCCCTATGTTCCAACTCAATAGGGAGATGACACGGTTTGCCAAATATCAAACGGTAAGGAGACATACATATAGGGGTCTTGTAAGTTGTTCGGTAGGCCCATAATGCATCGTTAAGTCTTGTGCTCCAATCCTTCCTGCTTGGATTGACGGTTTTTTCCATAATAGACTTGATTTCTCGATTTGAAACTTCTGCCAATCCATTGGTTTGAGGGTGGTATGTGGTGGAAGTGTGATGAGTGACCCTGTATTTTTTTAGTAGAGTTTCCACTACTCTATTACAATAGTGTGTGCCACGACCACTGATAAGAGCTTTTGGTGTCTTGAACCTAGCAAAAATATGAGATTTAACAAAATCCACAACAACTTTGGCATCATTAGTCCGGGTCGCTTTGGCTTCCACCCATTTTGAAACATAATCCACAGCAAGAAGGATGTAAACATTACCGAAAGAAGGAGGAAAAGGACCCATAAAGTCAATACCCCATATATCAAATATTTCACAAGCAAGAATAGGGGTAAGTGGCATTTAGTCTCTACGTCCTAAGTTGCCAATTTTTTGACATCGTTCACAAGACTTACAAAACATAAAAGAATCACGAAACAATGTAGGCCAAAACAAACCACACCCTAATACCTTTTGAGCTGTCCTCTTAGGGCCAAAATGTCCACCACATGCATATGAGTGATAAAATTGCAAGACAGAAGGAATATCGTCTTGAGAAATATACCTTCTAATGATCTAATCAGCACAATGTTTCCATAAATACAGATCATCCCATACATAGTACTTAGCATCACTTTTAATTTTATCTTTTTGAGCCCTAGACAAATCACTTGGTAGTGTCTTAGTAACCAAATAGTTGACAATATCAGCATACCACGGAATTGTCTTTTGAATAGAAAAGAGATACTCATTTGGAAAATCATCTTGTATTGGTGTTGACCCTTCACTGATAGGTATTCTACTGAGGTGGTCGGTAACTAAGTTTTCAGAGCCTTTCCTATCACATATTTCCAGATCAAACTCTTGTAATAAGAGTATCCATCGAATAAGTCTTGGTTTCGCCTCTTTCTTCGCGAGCAGGTATTTGAAAGCTGCATGATCAGAGTAAACAATTACCTTAGTACCAAGTAAATATGATCTAAATTTTTCTAATGCAAAAACAACAGCCAAGAGTTCTTTTTCCGTTGTGGAATAGTTGCATTGAGCATTATCCAATGTTCTGGAAGCGTAATAAATGACATGAGAAGCTCTTCCAACTCTTTGGCCAAGAATGGCTCCAACTGCATAATTGCTCGCATCACACATAATTTCAAAGGGAAGGTTCCAGTCAGGTGGTTGGATGATTGGAGCAGAAGTTAACTTATCCCTCAATGTGTCAAAAGCGTGTTTGCAGGCCTCATCGAACTCAAATGTCACTTCTTTTTGTAGCAATCGACATAGGGGTTGAGTAATCTTGGAAAAATCCTTAATGAAATGTCGATAGAATCCTGCACTCCCAAGAAAAGAGCGAATTTCCCGTACACTTACAGGGTAAGGTAAAGATTTAATCAATTCTACCTTAGCTTTATCAACTTCAAGCCCCCTAGAGGATACAATATGACCTAAAATGAGACTCTGTTCAACCATAAAGTGACATTTTTCATAATTCAACACTAGATTCTTATCTATACATCTTTGAAGCACTTTTGTAAGGTTAGTCAAACATGAATCAAAAGAATTACCATAGACGGTGAAGTCATCCATGAAAACCTCTATGATATTCTCCACATAATTTGAAAATATACTAACCATACACCTTTAGAATGTGGCTGAGGCATTGCAAAGCCCAAAAGGCATCATTCGATACGCAAAAGTACCGAATGGACAAGTGAAAGTAGTCTTCTCTTGATCTTCCGGTGCCATTGGAATTTGATGAAAACCTGAATAACCATCAAGACAACAATAGTGAGAATGGCCAGCCAAACGTTCAAGCATCCGATCAAGAAAAGGGAGAAGGAAGTGATCTTTTCTAGTTGATGCATTTAACTTCCTGTAATCAACACAAACCCTCCATCCATTCTGAACCCGAGTAGGAATTAACTCACCATCAGAGTTTTCAATCACAGTCAAGCCTGTTTTCTTTGGAACAACTTGAATAGGACTTACCCATTTGCTATCGGAAATTGGATAGATCATACCTGCATCAAGAAGTTTCAAGATCTCTTTCTTAACTACCTCCATCATAGGCAGGTTCAAACGACGCTGAACTTCCCTTGAAGGTTTGCAATTATCTTCCATTAAAATCTTGTGCATGCATGTGGAGGGGCTTAGTCCTTTGATATCGGCTATGGGCCATCCAATGGCTTCTTTATACTCTCTTAACACCCGAATCAACTTTTCTTCTTCTAAAGTACTTAGTTTGTTAGAGACTATCACAACAAGAGTCTCATTTTCTCCTAAGAAGATGTACTTTAGATGTTTGGGTAAGGGTTTTAATTCCAGCTTTGGTGCTTGCACAATAAAGGGAAGAAGTATTGTGTTAGAAGGGGGTAAGTTAATGTAGGACACATCATACCTGATAGGTTTTAATGATTCCAACTCCCAAATCATGTCCTGCAAATCAGAGGATATTACAAGCTTCTCCTTAAAAGTTTTCAATGCATTAATAGTAAGACTCCTATTAAGTACAATTTTCAACTCATCATCGTCTATCAAGTCAAATGCAATATGTGTCAATGGGTCAATAACATCCACAACAAAAACAGGGGAGATATCATTAGGATATTTCATGGCATCATAAATGTTAAATTTAATCACTTCACCATCAAATTCCATAGTGAGGTTACCGTCGTGTACATCAATTTTCGTTCTAGATGTCTTAAGAAATGGTCTCCCTAATAATATCATTGATGAATTACGAGAATCATCATTCTCCATGTCAAGCACGTAAAAATTTGCAGGGAAAACCAACCCATTAACTTGTATTAAAACATCTTCTAGAACTCCTTCGGGATAAACATTGGACCTATTAGTAAGTTGAACAATAACACCTGTTTCCTTCAAGTGACCAACATTCAAACATTGATAAATAAACAAAGGCATAACATTGATTCAAGCTCCTAAATCACACATAGCTTTAGCGATTCCAAGACTACCCATTTTGCAAGGAATAGTAAACATACCTGGATCCTTACATTTAGGAGGAAGCTTCTTCTGAAGAATAGCTGAAACATTCTCACCCACACTAATCTTTTCATTACCTTTCAGCTTTCTTTTGTTAATGCACAATTCTTTAAGAAATTTAGCATAACGAGGTACTTTCTTAATTGCATCCAACAAATGAATATTTACCTCAACTTTGCGAAAAGTTTCAAGAATCTCTTTTTCTTCAGCTTCATTCTTAGTTTTCGCTAATCTAGAGGGAAAGGAGGTGCTGTTATCATGACCTTTGGTGGTTCAACGAGGGTCCTTTGATCTGATTGTTTTGCTGGCTCGGAGTTGCAGTTTCTTTCTTAGTCTCTTCCTTAAGATTAGTTCGATGTCCTTTCTCATTTGATCCCTGCAATTTCGTTCCACTTCTCAAGGTAATTGCATTAGCGCTTTGCTTTGGATTCGTAATAGTTTGAGAAGGTAACTTACCTTGAGTTTCTAACATGTTTATAGAAGAAGCAAGTTGGCTTACCTAATTTTCCAAGTTGTGGATGCTCTGCTTTATCTCATCCTGAAATTGTTTTGTATTAACGGCAAGTGATTTAACAATTTCCTCAAGAGACATACCTGAAGTGGAAGGAGCTTGTGATACTTGGTTTGATGGCTTAGGTTGGAATTGTTGGAAGTTTTGTGGTTTATTGCCATATCTAAAGTTAGGATGATCCCTCCATCCAGGATTATAAGTATTCGAGTAGGAATCATATTTCCTTTGTGGCAGTCTTGGGAATCCTCCTACATCATTGGCGTGTTCATGATTGTCATCTTGCAATGTGGGGCACATGTCGGTAGGATGATTAGGAGCAGCACAAATTCCACAAGCCTAAATTCCAAAAGCCTTCACCTGCTGGGTATTTCCAAGAGCTATCTGCTGCACAAGGGAGGTTAGGTTAGAAATTTGATGTTCAAGGTTAGACACACTTACCTCATTTACCTTCCTTGAAGACGTATCATGCCTATACCCAAATTGTTGCGAATTAGCAGCCATAATGGAGATCAATTCCCTAGCTTGACCAGGGGTTTTGTTTACTATGGCGCCTCCATTAGCAGCATCCATCATCTTCCTCTCCATCAGAAGCAGGCTTTCATAGAAGTATTGGATGAGAAGTTGTTCAGATATCCCATGTTGTGGACAGCTTGCACAAAGTTGCTTGAACCTCTCCCAATACTCATGAAGAGTCTTGGTGTCCTTCTGTTTGATACCACAAATTTCTCTTCTTATACCAGCAGCTCTAGACGCGGGGAAAAATTTGTCCAAGAAGAGTCTCAGCATATCTATCCAAGTGTTTATAGAACCTGGAGACAAATAAAACAACCAATCTTTAGCTTTAGTACTTAAAGAAAATGGAAAAGCACGTAACTTGATTTGATCGTCGGTTATTCCTTGCGACCTCATACTAGAACACACTATGAAACTCTTTCAAATGTTTATGAGGATCTTCATTCTCAAGACCATGAAAGGTGGGTGGCAGATGTATCAACCCAGATTTCAACTCGAATTCAACAGCTAGTTCGGGATAGTGAATACAAAGTGACTGTTGATTCACATCCGATGCAACCAATTCTCGTAATGTTCTTTCGGGATTTGCCATATCGTCTTCTTTTTCAGAATCAATGGATGAATCAGACAAATCCGATGCCAAATTCAGTCCAGGGGGTGATCTAGCTTCCCTTCACAACCTCTTAAGAGTCTTCTTAATCTCTGGATTATAAGTGAGTGCACCTGTATGAGAAGAACGAGTCATACAAGAATAGAAATAAATTTAACACCAATCCCCAGCAACAGTGCCAAAATTTGATGGGTGTCGAATCCAACAAAAATAAAAACCTACTCCTAGACAATGATATGATTTGCGTATAGCAGTGAGTAGGATAGTATCCATAGGGATTGGTTAAATATATTTCTATTCAAAGAGAATAAAGAGGAAAAGAAAAATGGGGGGTTTTGTTTGTGAATCAAAATAATATTGAAACAAGATAATAAAATCGAATATTGATAAAAGCCTAGCCAAAGGAATCAAGACAGTTTAATTCGAGGAATTGATCATTGATGCAAATGTTTTCTATTCTTATTTCTAGATAAACTAGTTATGGTTATTAACAAGCTTTAACAACCTATCTCTCCTTACTTCCTCGATAATCAAAACAAGCTCTTTAATTATTTCTCTTATCAATTAGACAACCCTAAACAAGCTCTTAGGATTTAATCTATCAATAGCATTAAAAACAAGAGAGACCACCAATTCATGCCAGTAGATTATAAGATAACCTATTTAAACAAGATTATACATCTCCATAACATGAATTCGATCATTTATTTTATAATCAAACATGTTATTGTGTCACTGAGACTAGAACTATCAAACAATTACGGATTTGATGTACTAGTTGACAATATATTAACTTGCTAATTGAGTAGAAGAGCTCTAATTCATACCAATCAACAAAGATAATATTGACAAAACGTTCAGAAGATATATGAATATCCAAAAACAAAGAACAGATTAAAGACAAATCAATTAGATCTCACAATTCATGGAGAATTAAACTTCAATGACCCTTTGGCTAGAAAATCTGCTTAGCTACACATGTTCATCATCAAAACGAAAATTAAAAGTAAAAACATGATAAGCCTCTGTTCCCAGTTTCCTTGCTCTACCTCCTTCCTTCCTTCTTGTCACCAAGATGATAAAAACTCCTTAGGGTTAGTTCTATTTATATTGTTAAGGGAATGGCAGATGAACTTTTGCTAGCAAGATACGAAAATATCTTTCCTTTTTTATGTAAATCTCGAGAAGTGAATAATCATCCACCTGGCACGCCCTACAACACGGCCGTGGGTCAAGCCGTGCCTTCCTCTGTGTATAATTCATATATCATCTTCCGTGTCTAGTGTGTGCCACGTCTTCCACTACGGCCAGATGTCAAGTCGTGCCTTCCTCTGTGGATAATCTACAATTCTTCATCTGTGTCTAGTGTGTGCCACAGCTTCAACCACGGCCGGATCCTAAGCCGTGTCATCCTCTAGTCGATGTTCCACAATTTCTCCTCCTTGTTTAGTATATGGCACGTCTTCCATTTCAACTTCCACCACGGCTTCAACCACGTCTTCAACCACGGCTTCCACCACGACCAGATCACGAGCCGTGTCTCTCTCTGTTGATAGTCCACATTTCCACCTTCTTGTGTAGTGTATAGCACGGCTTGCACCATGGCCGTATTACAAACCGTGCCTCCTTCTAGACAGATACACGGCCATGTACTTCAACCGTGTATTTTCTTGTTGATTCAAAACCAAGTACACGACCGTGTACTTCAACTACACGCCCATGTACTTTCCTCCAGCGGTGTAAATCCTTGTCTTTGATCCAAGTTGTGGATGACTTCTCTAATTTACTTGAATTAGCACCCTTGACTCCATTTATCCTGATTTATCACCATAATTGAATTAAGTACCATTTCCTTATGATTTCTATAAAATCAATAATAAATTAACACAATTCATACTATAAAGATTGAGTATAAAATGGCTCTATCAACCCCAAAGCCCGAACACTAAGCCCCAAAAATCGATTATAGATAGAAAGCCCCCAACCATAGACCCTTGTCCCTAAACCTTAATCTAGAAACCTAACCATAATCCTTGAGCCCAATACCCTAAATTCTGAAGTTGAACCCGACCTAAACCTCTGAGCCTTGAAGCTTAAAGCTCAAACACTAAACACCAAACTTGGCAACTTAAAAACCCAAAACCTAAACCTGAACCATAAACCTCAAACCCTCACACCTTAAACCCAACTGTCAAGGATTCAGGGTTAAGGATTTAGGATTCGTGTTTAGGGTAAAGGGTTCAAGTTTTGAGTTTAGGGGTTTGGGGTTCAAGATTCTGGCTTTAAGGTTAAGGATTTGAGGTATGTGTTTGTGCTTTGAGTTTTTTAGGTTCAAGTTTCAAGGTTTTAAGGAACGGACTCAATGTTTAAGGTTCGAGGTTATCTGTTTAGGGGTTCAGGTTTTAAGGTTTGGCATTTTAGGTTTGGGCTTCAAAATTCAAGTTTAAGTTTAAGTCCATGTTTTGGTTATAAGTTTTAAGTTCAGAGTTTAGAGTTCCTAGTAACAAGGCTTAAGGTTTTAGTTTAGGTTTTATGATACGAACCACACCCACCTGTGACGAAACCCTATACCAATACGTTTGGAATTACTACCCAAGATGTCAATTAATCAAAGTGGAACCGCGACCCGTTGCCTATAGATGAGGCAAGAACCTTGGTATACTATGTTGACACCATAATCGGGGATGAAAGACCGATTGATAAGTCTGATTTGAACGCTATGGAAGAAATTCGATAAGTTCAAGAGAAGTTCTTTGGAGAACCAAGAGAGGAATACTCTTTAAATTATATTAATCAAAGTTGTCTGTCCTGTTTTCCAACCCTAGTAGCTATTAATAGTGTTTATAACTCGTAAAGAAAAACCCAAAATGACAAAACAAATAAAAGTTGCAAAAAAAATAGCAATCAGGCAATGTATGCCGGTGGTATAGTAGGCGGCGTAGGATGCACGCCGACTCAAAGTCGGCAGCATTAATCCAGTGTAGAAAATTGCCGTTTTCAAGGCCGGTTGTCTCTCTACCTAAGTTAGTAGCTTTGATCTCCTATGTTTTGATCTCCTTTGTTAAAACCTTGAATGACTTGTACAAATGCAAGTTCATTCTCATGGTTGCTCAAATCTTTTCTAGCTTCCTGGATATCCTTTATCAACCCGTTAAGTGCTTCTTTGAATCGTTTCACTCGAGTTCTTGTGATCGGTCTAAGTGGCACTTCAAGAGGATCCACATTCCACCTTCTAGCTTGGCTCCCATCATGGCTTCCATCATTCCCCTCCTCTTGAAAAGGACTTGTCCTCAAATCATCGCCTACATCAAAAGGACACAGATCAATAATGTTAAAAGTAGCACTTACTTGATACTCACCTGGCAAATCTAACTTGTAGGCATTATCATTGATGCGCTCAAGAATTTGAAATGGTCCATCACCTCTAGGAAGTAATTTAGATCGACATTGCACAAGAAACCGCTCTTTACGCATGTGAATCCAAACCCAATCTCCAGGTTCAAAGATAGCTTGTCGACGACCCTTGTTGGCTTGTTTCACATACTATTCTGTCCTCCACTTAATGTTGAGCCTTGCCTTCTCATAGAGTTGTTTAACAAACTCCGCTTTCTTCTTACCATCTAGATTGGCATACTCAGACATAGGAAGAGGAGATAAATCCAAAGGAGTTAGTGGATTAAAACCATACACAATTTCAAAAGGTGTAAACTTAGTATTAGAATGCATTGTGCGATTATAAGCAAATTCAACATGAGGCAAACAATCCTCCCAACTCTTAATGTTCTTTTTAATGACAGCCCTCAACAAAGTAGATAAAGTTCGATTTACTACCTCAGTTTAACCATCAGTCTGTGGATGACAAGTAGTAGAGAACAATAACTTAGTTCCTACTTAGCCCACAAGGTCTTCCAGAAGTAGCTCAAGAACTTAGCATCCTAATCTGATACGATTGTTCTAGGCATACCATGCAATCTCACAACTTCCCTAAAGAACAAATTAGCAATATGGCAAGCATCGTCAGTTTTGTGGCAAGGAATGAAATGTGTCATCTTAGAAAACCTATCCACGACTACAAAAATAGAGTCTCTACCATACCTAGACCTAGGTAATCCTAACACAAAATCCATGGACATGTTTACCCAAGGCTTATGAGGAATTGGAAGTGGGGTATAAAGTCCATAAGGTTAGACTCTAGATTGTGCTTGCTTACAAGTGACACATTGCTCACAAATCCTATTAACATCTCGTTTATGTAAGGCCAATAGAAATGTTCCTGCAAAACCCCTAAGGTTTTAGCTACTCCAAAATGCCCCATTAATCCTCCTCCATAAGACTACCTCACTAATAACTCTCTTAAAGAACAATTGGGAATGCAAAGTTTATTCTCCTTAAACAAGAATCCCTCATGCTTATAAAATTTACCATGACCACTCTTCTCACAACTAACATACTCTTCACAAAAATCTTGGTCAGCAGCATACACTTCTTTAATATGCTCAAAACCAAGCAATCTAGAACTAAGAGTAGAGATAAGAGCATACCTTCTAGAGAGTGCATCAGCAACAACATTTTCTTTACCTTACTTGTAGTGGATGACATAGGGAAATGTTTCGATAAACTCCACCCAACGAGCATGCCTTTTGTTCAGCTTATGTTTTCCCTTCAAGTACTTCAAGGATTCATGATCAGTGTGGATCACGAACTCTTTTGGCCACAGATAGTTTTGCTACATCTCTAGAGCTCGAACCAATGCATATAACTCCCTGTCATAAGTAGGGTAGTTCAAGGTTGCCCCACTTAACTTCTCACTAAAGAATGCAATTGGTCTCCTCTCTTGCATGAGAATTGCTCCAATACCTATTCCCGAAGCATCACACTCAATCTCAAAAGTTTTAGAGAAATCAGGTAAAGCAAGTAGTGGCTCATGAGTCAACTTATTTTTAAGCGTCTGAAAGGCCTTCTCTTGTTACTCTCCCCAACTAAACCCCACCTTCTTCTTGATTACCTCAGTAAGTGGTGCTACAATGGTGCTGAAATCCTTCACAAACCTCCTATAAAAGCTTGCTAGTCGATGGAAACTCCGAACATTACTTACATTAGTTGGACTATGCCATTTTTGGATTGCACGAATCTTCTCTTCATCAACCTATATTCCCTGTATACTAACAATAAAACTAAGAAACACAAGTCTATTTGTGCAAAAAGTGCACTTTTTAAGGTTAGCATAAAATTGCTCCTTTCGAAGCACTTCCAAAACAGCCCTCAAGTGAATTATATAGTCTTCCAAACTCTTGCTGTAAATGAGGATATCATCAAAATAGACTACCACAACTTTGCCAATAAAAGTCTTCAAAACATGGTTCATAAGTCTCATGAAAGTACTAGATGCGTTAGTTAAACCGAAAGGCATTACTAACTACTCATATAAACCATATTTTGTCTTAAATGCTGTTTTCCATTCATCACCTTCTTTCATTCTAATTTGGTGATATCCACTTTTCAAATCAATTTTAGAGAAGACACTAGACCCATATAACTCATCTAACATGTCATCTAAGTGAGGAATGGGATGACGATACTTTACCGTGATGTTGTTGATAACTCGGCAATCAACACACATTCTCCATGAACCATTCTTCTTAGGCACCAAAATCACAGGCACTACACATTGGCTCATGCTTTCTCTCACATAGCCCTTCTCCATCAAGTCATTAACCTGCCTTTGGAGTTCCTTTGTCTCCTCTAGATTACTCCTATAAGCTGGCTTGTTTGGAATAGATACTCCAGGCTCAAAGTCAATATGGTGCTCAATACCACGAATAGGTGGTATCCCCTTTGGAATCTCCTCAGGGAAGACATTTTTAAAGTCTTGCAAAATTGATGAGATCCATGATGGAAGCCAAGCCAGAAGATGGAATGTGGATCCTCTTGAAGTGCCACCTGGACCGATCACAAGAAATCGAGCGAAACGATTCAAGGAAGCACTTAACAGGTTGATAAAGGATGTCCATGAAGCCAGAAAGGATTGGAGCAATCATGAAGTTAGAAAGGATTGGAACAACCATAGGAATGCCCTTGCTCTTGTACAAGTCAAAACGGATACAGGATGAAGAGGGTGTGTCTTTACAAGGCACGACTGTGTAGGAGTCTCAAGGTTACACAGAATCATACACAGTCATATACACGGCTAAAAGGCACGGTCGTGTATGGAATCAAGAAAATCCATAAAAAGATACATGTCTAGAAGTACATGGTCGTATATGTCTCCAATGCCGGCTCAAGGCCACTGGCCTTCATTCCAACGCCGCCGGCCTTCATGTTCTGTTTTTGTTATTTTCACGCAACTTATTGAAGTGATGTCGTTTTGGGCTTTATTGTTACGAATTGTAAACCCTAGTATAAAGCTCCTAGGGTTAAGAACAGAAGGGATATACAACATATACAACATTGAAAGTTTGAAAACACTTTTGAGATAATTCTTCTCTTAGTTCTTTAAAGAACTAACCTGGAACTTATCGAATTTTATTTCTATGGCGTTCATCCTGACTTATCAATCGGTCTTTCATCCCGATTGTGGCATCTTCACCTGCTGGGTATTTCCAAGAGCTAGCTGCTGCACAAGGGAGGTTAGGTTAGAAATTTGATGTTCAAGGTTAGACACACTTACCTCATTTACCTTCCTTGAAGATGTATCATGCCTATACCCAAATTGTTGCAAATTGGCAGCCATAATGGAGATCAATTCCCTAGCTTGACCAGGGGTTTTGTTTACTATGGCGCCTCCACTTGCAGCATCCATCATCTTTCTTTCCATCGGAAGTAGGCCTTCGTAGAAGTATTGGATGAGAAGTTGTTCAGATATCCCATGTTGTGGGCAGCTTGCACAAAGTTGCTTGAACCTCTCCCAATACTCATGAAGAGTCTCGGTGTCCCTTTGTTTTATACCACAAATTTCTCTTCTTATACTAGCGGCTCTGGATGCGGGGAAGAATTTGTCCAAGAAGAGTCTCACCATATCTGTCCAAGTGGTGATAGAACCTGGAGGCAAATAAAACAACCAATCTTTAGCTTTAGTACTTAAAGAAAATTGAAAAGCACGTAGCTTGATTTGATCGTCGGTTATTCCGTGCGGCCTCGTACTAGAACACACTATATGAAACTCCTTCAAATGCTTATGAGGATCTTCATTCTCAAGACCATGAAAGGTGGGTAGCAGATGTATCAACCCAGATTTCAACTCGAATTCTATAGCTAGTTCGGTATAGTGAATGCAAAGTGGTTGTTGATTCACATCCGATGCAGCTAACTCCCTTAATGTTCTCTCGGGATTTGCCATATCGTCTTCTTTTTCTGAATCAAGGAATGAATCAGACAAATCCGATGCAAAGTTAGAGGATGATCTAGCTTCTTGTCGTAGCTTCTTTAGAGTCTTCTCAATCTCCGGATTATAAGTTAGTTCACCTGTCTGAGAAGAACGGGTCATACAAGAATAGAAATAAATTTGACACCAATCCCCGGCAACAATGCCAAAATTTGATGGGTGTCGAATCCAACAAAAATAAAAACCTACTCCTAGACAATTATATGATTTGCATATAGTGGTGAGTAGGGTCGAATCCACAGAGATTGGTTAAATTTATTTCTATTCAAGGAGAATAAAAGGGAAAAGGAAAATGGGGGGGTTTGTATAGGAATCAAATAAAGTTAAAACAAGATAAGAAAATTGAATATTGATAAAAAGCCTAGCCAAAGGAATCAAGATAGTTTAATTCTAGGAATTGATCATCGATGCAAATGTTTTCTATTCTTATTCCTAGATAAACTGGTTATGGTTATTAACAAGCTCTAACAACCTTTCTCTTCGTACTTCCTCGATAACCAAGAGAAGCTCGTTGATTATTTCTCTTATCGATTAGACAACCCTGGACAAGCGCTTAGGATTTAATCTACCAATAGCATTAAAAACTAGAGAGACCACCAATTCATGCCAGTAGATTATAACATAACCTATTTAAACATGATCATACACCTCCATAACATGAATTCGATCATCTCTTTTATAATCAAACATGTTATCGTGTCACTAAGACTAGAACAATCAAACAATTATGGATTTGACGTGCTAGTTGACAATATATTAACTTGCCAATTGAGTAGAAGAGCTCTATTCATACCAATCAACAAATATAATAATGACAAAACGAGTAGAAGATATATGAATACCCGATAACAAAGAATAGAACAAATACAAGTCAATTAGACCTCACAATTCGTGGAGAATTAAATATCTATAACCCTTTGGCTAGAAAAGTAGCTTAGCTACACATGTTCATCAAGAAAACGAAAAATAAAAATAAAAACATAACAAGCCTCTGTTTCCGACTGCCTGCTTTGCCTCCTCCTTTCCTTCTTGTCTCTAAGGTGATTCCAGATTCAAAGATTAAAGATTGCCTCTAACCCTCTAGGGTTAGCTCTATTTATATTATTAGAGGGATAGCATGTGATCTTTTGCTAGCAAGATACGAAAATATCTTTCCTTTTCCAAGTAGATTTCGAGAAGTGAAGATTCGTCTGCCTGGCACGCCCTACCATACGGCTAGATTTCTAACCGTGCCTTCCTTTGTGCATAATCTACAAGTCTTCATCCGTGCCCAGTGTGTACCATGGTTACACACACGGCCAGATTTCAAGCTGTGCCTTCATCTGTGCATAATCTACAAGTCTCCATTCGTGTCCAGTGTGTACCACGGTTACACCCACGGCTAGATTTCAAGCCGTGCCACCCTCTGGTTGATGTTCCACAATTTCTTCTCCTTGGCACACCTAGCTTCCACCACAGCTCCAAGCACAATTGCTCCCACGGCTGCCACCACGGCCGTGCCCTAAGCCGTGTCTCTCTCTGTTGAAAGTCCACATTGTCGCCTTCTTGTGCAGTGTGTAACACGGTTTGCATCTTGGCCGTGCCTCAAACTGTGCTTCCTCCGGTGGTGTAATTCCTTATCTTGATCCAAGTTGTAGATGACCTCTCTAATATACTTGAATTAGCATCTTTGACTCCATTTAACCTGATTTATCACGATGATAGAATTAAAGTACCATTTCCTTATGATTTCTACAAAATCAATAATAATTTAACACAATTTATACTATAAAGATTGAGTATAAAATGGCTCTATCAACCTTCCTATCAAACTGTCATGGCCTCCCTAACAACACATGACAAGCCTTCATCGGCACTACATCGCATAATACCTCATCGTCATACCTACCGATGCAAAAAGCAATTAAGGCTTGCTTACTCACCTTAGTCTTACCACTATCATTCAGCTACTGCAATTTATAAAGGCTAGGGTATTTAGTGGTCTTAAGCCCCAACCTCTCAACAATGAAAGTACTTAGTACATTAGTGCAACTCCCCCCATTAATGATCAAACTATAAATATGGTCACCTAGATAACATCTAGTATGAAAGATATTCTCTCATTGCACCTCCTCTTCTTTCTTCACCTGCACATTCAAGGCTCACTTCATAACTGCCAGTAACTTCCCTACTGCAGGCTTCTTGTGATCACTAACATCCTCCAATGGAGGCATATCATCATCTTCACTATCCCCCTCAGTCTCATACTCACCATCATCGTGCAAAATCATAACGCGTCTATTCGGACATTGACTGGCAATATGGCCTCTTCCTTGGCATTTAAAACATTTAATGTTGTGATTTCTAGGAGTAAAAGAATCAGGTTTACCTTGATTACCAAGACTAGAACCCCCTTACATCTGCTCCCCTTTTGGTTTGGTGGGTCAAGACTTTTCTTCCTTCCTCCAATAGTTAGTCTTCCAAGTAGATGAACCAGCACCCTGTTGAAGCCGGGCAGTACTACTACCTTTCCTCCTATGTTGGTTCTCAACCTTTATAGCCATGTGGACCATATCTTCCAATTCCACATAATATTGTAATTCTACTATATTTTGAATCTCTCTATTTAACCCAACAAGAAACCTAGCCATGATAGCCTCTCTATCCTCCTCAACATTTGCTCTAATCATAGTAACCTCCATCTCCTTGAAATACTCATCCACACTTCGGCTTCCCTGCTTAAGAGTTTGCAATTTGTTGTGCAATTCGTGATAATAGTAAGTAGGAACAAATCTCTTCATCATCACCCTCTTCATCTCTTCCCAAGATTCAATGGGTGGTTCGCCATTCCTTCTCCTATTCAACATCAGTTGATCCCACCACACCATAATATAATCTGAAAACTCAATGGCAGCAAGCTTCACTTTCTTTCTCTCACTATAATTATGACAATCAAACACCAGCTCTACCTTCTTCTCCTATTCTAAGTATGCATCAAGATCATTTTTCCCTTGGAAAGGAGGAATCTTCATCTTTATTGATACGAACCACGCCAACCCATGACAAAACCCAATACTAATACGTTCGGAAATTCGTTGCCTAAGACGCCCAAACACCTAAAGTGGAAAACTGCGACCCGTTGTCTATAAGCGAGACAAGAACCTTGGTATAAAAATGAAGATGCCACAATCGGGATGGAAGACCGATTGATAAGTTAGGATGAGCACCACGGAAATCAATCCGATAAGTTCGATTTAGTTCTTGAAGAACCAAGAGAGGTGCCTCTCAAAAGTGTTTAATGTTCAAAGATGTAAATTCTTAGTTGTTCTAAACCCTAGGAGCTTTTATACTAGGGTTACAATTCGTGAAAAACAAGTCCAAAACGACGTAGTTTAGATAAGTTGCGTAAAAACACGAAAACAGAACATGCTGGCCGGCAGGGGATACATGGCCGTGTACACGCCCATGTACCTTTCTGTGCAACTTCTGGCAACATACATGCCCGTGTACTTTGGCCGTGTATCTTTTTGTAGATTTGCTTGACTCCATATACGGCCATGCCTTTTAGCCGTGTGTCTAGCCGTGTATGATTCTGTGCAATCTTAGAATTCCTACACCGCCGTGCCTTGAAAATACACGCCCTCTTCAACCCGTGTCCGGTGTGACTTGTATAAAAGTAAGGGTCTTCCCATGGTTGTTCCAATCCGTTCCAACTTCATGATTGCTCTAATCCTTTCCGGCTTCATGGACAACCTTTATCAACCCGTTAAGTGCTTCCTTGAATCGTTTCACTCGATTTCTTGGGATCAGTCCAGGTGGCACTTCAAGAGGATCCACATTTCTTCTTCCGGCTTGGCTCTCATCATTCCCCTCCTCTTGAAAAGGATTTGTCCTCAAATCATTGCTTGCATCAAATGGACTCAAATCAGTAACATTAAACGTGACACTTACTTGATACTCACCTGGTAAATCTTTCTTGTATGTATTATCATTGATTCTCCCAAGTATCGGAAATAGACCGTCTCCACGAGGGTTCAACTTGGATTTCCTCTGCAATAGAAACCTCTCCTTGCGAAAATGCACCCAAACCCAATCTCCAAGCTGAAAAATCATGGGTCTCCTGCCCTTGTTCACCCTTGAAACCACCTTGGCATTTTGTTTTTCAATCCTACTCTTTAATTGTGCATGTAGCTTTCTCACGAAGTCTACCTTAGACTCAGCATCAAAACTCACAAACTTGTTAAGTGGCAATGACAATAAATAATTAGGATTCAGTGGGTTAAAACCAAACACAATCTCAAATGGTGAACAATGAATAATGCTATTTAAAGCCTTATTACATGCAAACTCCACAAATGGTAGGCAATCCTTCCAAATCCTAATGTTCTTCTCTATGATTGCCCCTAACAATTGAATTAAAGTCCTGTTAACCACCTCAATTTGCCCATCAGTTTGTGGGTGACAGATAGTCGAAAACATCCGTTTAGTTCCCAACTTTTCCCACAATACTCTCCTAAAACGATTCAAACATTTCTCATCTCGATCACTAACAATGCTTCTAGGCATACCATGCAAACACACTACCTTTCTAAAGAACAAATCAACAATATGTATAACATCATCAATTTTATGACAAGGAATGAAATGAACCATTTTAGAAATCCTATCCCCAACCACAAAAATAGAATCTCGACCATGCCTAGGCCTAGATAATCCTAACACAAAATCTATGGACATGTCTATCCAAGGCTCATGAGGAATGACACTATACTCATATAACCAATCTAAGAAGTCATCTAAACGATGAATGGGATGATGATACTTTACCGTGATGTTGTTGATGGCGTGGCAATCAACACACATTCTCCATGACCCATCCTTCTTAGGCACCAAAATCACAGGCACTGCACAGGGACTCATGCCTTCTCTCACGTATCCCTTCTCCATTAATTCATCGACCTGTCTTTGGAGTTCCTTTGTCTCCTTCGGATTGCTCCTGTAAGCTAGCTTGTTTAGAATCGATGCTCCGGGTACAAGATCAATCTGGTGCTTAATACCACAAATAGGTGGCAATCCCTTTGGAATCTCCTCGGGGAAGACATCTTCAAAGTCCTACACAAGAGACACAACCACACTAGGCAAAGAGTTAGATAATTCGTTAGTAGCCAAACATGTTTCTTTAAAAACCAGCAACAACATAGGTTGCTTCATTACCAACGCTCTCCTTACTACACTCGCTCTTGCCACACAACTCTCCTTTTGCAAGGCTACCCTCTCCTTTTCACTCACCACCAAAGTTGATCCCCCTTCAACTTAGCTTCTCACACTCTTTCCAGCCTTCCTCTCCTTTTCCTTTTGATCTTGACTTTTATATTCCTTTTTCTTCTCATTGTCTTTTGCTCTCTCACTCTCACTCTGCTTTTCACTCACCTTGTGTTTTGCAAACGACTGTTGTAGCTGCAACTGGTCCTCATACACTTGTTCGGGTGTTAACGGTTTAAGATTAAAGCTTTTCCCTTGGTGAACAAGCGTATACTTGTTAGAAAAGCCATCATGAACAACCTTCCTATCAAATTGCCATGGCCTTCCCAACAACACATGACATGCTTGCATTGGCACTACATCACATAACACTTTATCCTCATACCTTCCAATGTGAAAACCAATCAAGGCTTTCTTACTCACCTTAGTTTCTCCACTATCATTCAACCATTGCAATTTATATGAACTAGGGTGTCTAACAGTTTTGAGCCCCAGCCTCTCAACAATAAAATTACTCACTACATTGGTGCAACTCCCTCCATCAATGATCAAACTACAAATGTGATCTCCTAGATAACATCTAGTATGAAATATATTCTCTCTTTGCACCTCCTCTTCTTCCTTCACCTGCACATTCAAAGCTCTCTTCACTACTGCCACTAGCCTTCCCATTGCAGGCTCCTCATCATCACTAACATCCTCTAATGGAGGCATATTATCATCTTCTTCACTATCCCCCTCAGTCTCATACTCACCATCATCACGCAAAATCATCACACGGCTATTTGGACATTGACTAGCAATATGGCCTCTACCTTGACATTTAAAACATCTAATGTCACGATTTCTAGAAGTAGAAGATTTAGGGTTACCTTGATTACCAGGAGTAGAACCCGCTTGCCTCAGCTCCCCTTTTAGTTTGGTGGGTAAAGGCTTTTCTTCCTTCTTCCATTGATTAGTCTTCCAAGTGGATGAACTAGTACCCTGTGGAAACCGTGCACTACTACTAACCTTCCTCTTGTGCTAGTTCTCAACCTTTATAGCCATGTGAACCATATCCTCCAATTCCACATAATGCTGCAATTCAACCACATTTTGGATTTCTCTATTCAACCCAACAAGAAACCTAGCCATTGTAGCCTCTCTATCCTCCACTACATTTGCCCTAATCATAGTGACTTCCATCTCCTTGAAATATTCATCTACACTTCGGCTTCCTTGCCTCAAAGTTTGCAACTTGTTGTGCAATTTACGATAGTAATACGCAGGCACAAACCGCTTCTTCATCACTCTCTTCATCTCTTCCTACGACTCAATAGGTGGCTCGCCACTCCTCCTTCTATTCAACATTAATTGATCCCACCACACTATAGCATAATCCGAAAATTCAATGGCAGCAAGTTTTACTTTCTTTCTCCCACTATAGTTGTGACAATCAAACACCATCTCCACCTTTTTCTCCCACTCTAAATACGCCTCGGGATCATTCTTCCCTTGGAAAGGAGGAATCTTCATCTTTTTACTACTCAATTGATCATCCTCTCTATTCCTATCTCCTCTATCTTCCCAATCTCTAGTTCCTCTATTCTGACCACTATAACCTCTATAACTCCCAACAGAAGGCTCATCAAAGTCATCATCCGTCATTTCATCTCCACCCCTCGGTACTCTCCTAAAATGACTCTCCCTCTTACGCCCTTGGAATACGTTTGTGGATTACTCTAGTCTTTGCTCTACCGTCTCATGAATTTGTTCCATTCCCTCTTGGAACATCCTCTTCATTTCTCCCCTCAATGCCTCAATTACTAACCTAGCATCAAACCTTCCCCTCTCACCTTCAGGAGAATGTTGTCTCGAGATAGTTCCTGCAGAAAAGATTAGTACTAACACAAATATATATATCATTAAACCTCACGATACACTCCCTTACGTGTTTCACTCAAATGATGAGATCACACAGTCACTTGTGTATTCTCACAAACAATGATAATATTAACTCACCAATTTCCTCTTCTCAATTCTCTTGGAACTAACCCGAACTACACCAATTTCCTTCCGTAGAATTCAAACAACTCTAGGGTTCGTAATTTTTTTTTAACAATCGCCTAGCCGATATTACACTATCAAAAGACAATCAATACTACGAAATTGAATACGATAATTGATATGAATGATTGGAGTTAGGTTTTTTTTATATTACCTTCCTCAATCGAACTTGATGTTTTGACAAACCTAAGCTCTGATACCAAACTGATACGAACCACGCCAACCCGTGACGAAACCCAATACCAATACGTTCGGAAATTCGTTGCCTAAGATGCCCAAACACCTAAAGTGGAAAACCGCGACCCGTTGTCTATAAGCGAGACAAGAACTTTGGTATAAAAATAAAGATGCTACAATCGGGATGGAAGACCGATTGATAAGTCAGGATGAATGCCACGGAAATCAATCCAATAAGTTCGATTTAGTTCTTGAAGAACCAAGAGAGGTGCCTCTCAAAAGTGTTTAATGTTCAAAGATGTAAATTCTTAGTTGTTCTAAACCCTAGGAGCTTTTATACTAGGGTTACAATTCGTGAAAAACAAGTCAAAAACGACGTAGTTTAGATAAGTTGGGTAAAAACACGAAAACAGAACATGCTGGCCGGCAGGGGATACATGGCCGTGTACACGCCCGTGTACCTTTCTGTGCAACTTCTGGCAACATACACACCCGTGTACTTTGGCCGTGTATCTTTCTGTGGATTTGCTTGACTCCATACACGGCCATACCTTTTAGCCGTGTGTCTAGCCGTGTATGATTCTGTGCAATCTTGGAATTCCTACACCGCCGTGCCTTGAAAATACACGCCCTCTTCAACCCGTGTCCGGTGTGACTTGTATAAAAGTAAGGGTCTTCCCATGGTTGTTCCAATCCGTTCCAACTTCATGATTGCTCCAATCCTTTCCAGCTTCATGGACAACCTTTATCAACCCGTTAAGTGCTTCCTTGAATCGTTTCGCTCAATTTCTTGGGATCGGTCTAAGTGACACTTCAAGAGGATCCACATTTCTTCTTCCGGCTTGGCTCTCATCATGGATCTCATCATTTATACTACCCAATTAATTATCCTCTCTATTCCTATCTCCTCTATCTTCCCAATCCCTAGTTCCTCTATTCCTACCACCATAACCTCTATAACTCCCGATAGAAGGTTCATCAAACTCATCATCAGAATTTTCATCTCCACCCCTTTGTCCTCTCTTAGAACAACTCTCCCTCTTACGCCCTTGAAAGACGTTCTTAGATTGCTCCAGTTTCTGCTCCACCGTTTCTTGAATTTGTTCCATTCCCTCCTGAAACATTCTCTTCATCTCACTCCTCAACCCCTCAATTACTAACCTAGCATTAAACCTCCCCTTCTCACCTTCAGGAGAATCTTACCTTGACATAGTTCCTGTAATAAAAGGTTAGTACTAACACAATTATATATATAGAATTAAACCTCACAATTCACTCCTTCACATGTTTCACTCAAAGAAAGATATCCCACATTCACTTGTGTATTCTCACAAACAGAGATGATATCAACTCACCAATCCCTCTTCTCAGTTCTCTAGGAACTAATCCAAACCACACCAAATTCTTCCGTAGAATTCAAGAACAAAATCTCCAGGCTTGAATTTTCTTTCCTTTTTTTTTTTTTTTGAAACAAGGATTGATATAATGAAACTAAACTACTTAAGAAACAATTAACACTATAGACTTGAATACGAAGCAATGGTAATATGAACGATTGATATAATCGATCGGAGTTAGGGTTTTGATGTTACCTTTCTCAAATCGAACTGATTTTTAACAAACCTAGGCTCTAATACCAAACTGATACGAACCACGCCCACCTGTGACGAAACCCTATACCAATACGTTTAGAATTACAACCTAAGATGCCAATTAATCGAAGTGGAACCGCGACCCATTGCTTATAGATGAGGCAAAAACCTTGGTATACTATGTTAATGCCACAATCGGGCTTGAAAGACCGATTGATAAGTCTGATTTGAACACTACGGAAGAGATCTGATAAGTTCAAGAGAAGTTCTTTAGAGAACCAAGAGAGGAATACTCTTCAAATTATATTAATCAAAGTTGTCTATCCTGTTTTCCAACCCTAGCAGCTATTAATAGTGTTTACAACTCATAAAGAAAACCTAAAATGACAAAACATAATAAAGTTGCGAAAAAAATAACAATCAAGCAATGTATACCGGTGGCGTAGTAGGCGGCGTAAGATGTATGCCTGCTCAAAGCCGGCGGCGTTAATCCACCGTAGAAAATCGGCGTTTTCAAAGCCGGCTGTCTCTCTACCTAAGTTGGCAGCTTTTATCTCCTTTGTTAAAACCTAGAATGACTTGTACAAATGCAAGTTCATTCTCATGGTTGCTCAAATCTTTTCTAGCTTCTAAGATATCCTTTATCAACTCGTTAAGTGCTTCTTTGAATCGTTTCACTCGAGTTCTTATGATCGGTTCAAGTGGCACTTCAAGAGGTTCTACATTCCACCTTCTAGCTTAGCTCCCATCATGGCTTCCATCATTTTAGGTTTTCTCAATTCATAGTTCAAGATTTTAGGCTTAATGTCAAGGGTTAGGATTTAGTTTTCAGTTTCATGGTTTAGTGTATGGGGTTTGAGGTTTTAGGTGGTATTTAGGTTTAAATTTGTGTTCGGATTTCAATTTTTTTGTTTCGAAGTTCATGGATCAAGATTCCAAGTTTAAGGCTCAAGTTCAAGCTTTTGGTTTCTTAGTTTAAGGTTTTAGGTTTTGAGCTTATGGTTTCGAGGTTTAAGGTTATAGGTTCCAAGTTTAAGGATTAAGGTTCAACATTAATGTTTGGGTTTAGGTTCAAGTTTTGAGTTTTGAGTTGTGAGCTTTTTGAGATTAATGTTTGAGTTTGTGAGTTTGGTGTTTAAGTATGGGATTTAGGGTCAAGGTTTAAGGTTCTTGGTTTTAAGTCTAAAATTTGAGTTTTAGGCTTTCAAATTTGGTGTTTAGGATTCCAAGTTCCGATTTAAGGTTTCTAAGTTTTAAGGCTCGGGGTTCAAGTTTGGGTTTCAGGTTTTCAAATTTAGTGTTTGGGATTCCAAGTTCCGATTTAAGGTTTCTAAGTTCTAAAGCACAAGGTTTAGGTTTAGCCTTTATGATGTGCTCAAAACCACTTTAAAGCATAATCAAATGACTTAAGAAAAACAATTCTCAAGTCTCATACAAACCGGTTCAATGGACTAAGAAATTGCGTGACACTAATGGAACTTTGATGAAATCCAATGGTTCAAAGATTCAATTAACTCCTACTAATGGTCAATTTCACTAATCAACAATAAGAACAAGAGAATTACACATGAAATGGATAAAAAAGACAAGCACAAAAACCGTGATCTCAAATCCTTCCAACAATGCCAATTCACGCCAATCACTAAACAGCATTCAATCTCAATGAACAATCAACCTTTACAAGATGATTATCCACGAATTAGAATCACCAATAACTCCAAGAAAGATTCAAATCTACCCTAGATATGAGTCACTAGAGAAGAAATGAACATACAACAAAGATAAATCGATATGACTCACAATTCTCCTTTGTCGCACTTGCCACAATTCCAATTCCTAGGTTGAAATTGATAAGAGGTTTGAACTAAGGATGAACCCTAACTTCACACGTGAAAGTGCTAGGTTATTTCTGCAAAATATGGCCTCCTCAAACCCTCTTCTAAGCAAGTATTTATACTTGCTACTCCTAGGGTTAGAAAGTGGTCAAAATTACAAGTTTGCTACTTTTAAGGTGGCTAGTCCTAAATAAAAATTACAAGGAAATAAAAGTGTCCCAAAATCAAATAAAGCAAAAAATAGTTCATAAAACAATTACAAAGTACAAAATATCTTAAGTCTTCATGAGCCAATGCCTCGGAATGGAAAACGATCGCAGCGGGTCTTTGATTATCACCTTGAAAATGTTTCGTGTCCATCAAGTGTTGTAGGACATATTAGCATCCCATGGAGAATTATCATTGTACCTGTAAGATTATTCTCAAATATTTATTAGAATAAAAGACATAAAGTAAAATATGAGCAATTTGGATCATCATCCAAATCGGGTTATGAAAATGTCGACGATGCCAGAAATTAACCCATCACTTTAGGTTATCTAGATTCAGGGTTCATCATTTAGGATTCCATGCTCAAAGTTTAAGGTTCAAAGGTCCAAGATAAAGGTTCAAGGATTTAAGTTTGCACTTTTCTGTTCAAGCTTTGGTATTTTAGGTTTAAGGTTTAGATTTAGGTTCTAGTTGTGGCTTTAGGTTTTAGTATTTTAAGTTCAAGGTTCATGGTAATGGGGTTTAGGGTTTTAGTTTGAGTTTGAAGTGATCCTAACTTGCAATTTAGGGTTCATAGTTTAGGATTTTGAGTTTAAGGTTAAGGATTTAAGGTATAGATTCGAGTTTTGGGGTTCTATGTTTAGGATTCAATGTTTGGTGTTTAAGTCTTGGGTTTTAAGGTTTTGAGTTTGATGTTTATGAATCAAGGTTCCAGGTTTTGGGGAAGTTATCTGATGTGCCTAATCACACTTTAAATCACATTCAAAAGACTTAAGAAAAGATATCTCAAGTCTAGGTAAAATCGGATCCCAAAAATGGCACTTTTCTAGTGAACCCTAATGTTGAAATGATGAAATTCAACCTACTAATGATATAATCTGAATACCACAATGGAAATGGCTTCTAATAACACTTCTAATATCATATAATCCACGAAAATCAAGCCTCAATTTGACAAAGAAAACCGTGAAGGAAGATCCCTTTTCTAAATGGTGAAACTCACGCTAGCAAAGAAATCCTTAATGATGAATTGAATCAACTTGATAATTCTTTCAAATAATCAAATGAATTCGTGTACAATAAGATGTAAATCTGACCAAGAACTATCTCTAATCAACCCTAGATACAACACACTAGAGAGGAAAAGAAATCACAACAAGTAGGAATTTATATGACTCACAAATTCCAATTGTTGCACTCGCCACAATTTCAAGTCTTGGAATTGAAATTGATAAGAGTTGGAACCAAGGTATGAACCCTAATTCACACGTGAAAAGAGAGTGTATGTTCTGCAAAAATAAGCTCCTTAAACCCTCTCTTAAGCAAGTATTTATACTTGCTACTTCTAGGGTTAAAAAGTGCTCAAAATTACAAGTTTGCCACTTTTAAGGTGGCTAACCCTAAATGAAAGTTACATGGAAATAAAAGTGTCCCAAAACCAAAATACAACCAAAATAGTTCAATAAACATTTACAAGATACAAAATAACATAAATCTTCATGATCCAATGCCTCAGAATAGAGAACAATCGCAGCGGGCCTTTGATTGTTACCCAGAAAAATGTCTTGTATCCAACTGAAGTTGTAGGACATTTTGGCATCCCATGGAGATATATAATTGTACCTGTAAGATTATTCTCAAATTTTATTAGAAATAAAAACATAAGATAAAAGATGAGCAATTTGGTCAATCATCCAGATTGGGTTCTGAAAAGGTTGACAGTGCCAGAATTTTTCCCATCATCTCCTCGGGCTTCTGAAAGATTTGCCCTCAAATCTAGAGGATCAATTGTGGAATTGAACCCTAGGATCTCTGTTGTTCTGCTTCCCCGACTAACCATGGTAGTGGACGGCTGCCTGACCTCTTTCTGAAAACTCTCGACCTCAGATGGAGTCATTGGTAATAGGATTATGCGTGTCTCGCCCATGCTAAACATGTAGGTATTTTTAAACCCATCATGTATCACCCGTCGATCATACAACCAGGGCCGACCCAACAGCAAATGGAATGCATGCATAGGAACTATATCATAAAGGATCTCATCATGATAATCCTGCCCGACACTCACCGGAACCTTTGCCCTAAGGGTAACATGCATACTACCTCTATTATCCAACCAATGCAAATGATAAGGACTAGGATGAGGTATAGTAGACAGTTGAAATTTGTCTACTAGTGCAGCAGATATAACATTTGTGCAACTACCACTATCAATGATGAGTACACAAAGGTTACCTTTGATTCTGTAAGAGGTATGAAATATGTTCTCCCTCTGAATATCACTGACATCAGGAGATGTGGACAAAATCCTGCGTAATACATTGAGGGATAGATATTTTCCTCCAATATGCTCCTCAGGTGCATTTGCATTCTGATCATCATAATATTCCTGCAATACTGTTGGTAGATCTGTAGGCTCAATCTGTTCATGGTCATCCTCAGTATCCTCTCCAATGTCTTCCATAATAGTCATCACCCTCTTATTTGGACACTGTGCAGCCATATGCCCAAATCCCATGCATTTAAAACATTTAATCCGGCGTGCTTTCCCACTAGTAGATCCGAGAACAGTCTGCCTCGTTTCTGGTGCCATGACCTCTTTACCCTTCCCAGTGGGTAAGTTTTCCCTGATGATGGTTGGGGTAGTAGTGTCCACTGTCTTGACTCCCTCACCAACCGCCTTTGCTCCCCCTGATCGACTGTCGGCTGATATGGGTCTATTAGTAGTATTGGGCCTGCTGTTAGGAGCCCTAAAGAAGTTGGACCTCCTCTGTCTCTCTACTTTTAAGGCCAACTGAATAGCCTCATCAAGTGTGGTGTAGCGTTGTAGCTCAACAATACACGCTATCTCATATTTTAAACCTGAGACAAATCGTGCTATAGTTTGTTCCGGAGGCTCAACAGACCCACACCTAATCATAAGGGTCTCAAATTCCTACACATAATCATCCACCGTTTTTCCTCCCTGCCTCAAAATTTGCAGTCGCATAAACAGCTCCTGTTTGTAGTGCTCAGGAATGAACCTCTTCCTTAACAACCTCTTCATATCCCTCCAGGTCTGAACCTCAGCCTCTCCATCCCGACGCCTATTGATGATCAGATTCTTCCACCAAAGTGCAGCATACCCTACAAATTCAACTGCAGCCAATCTGACCCTGGTATTGTCGTCAATCTCATAACATTCGAAAAGACCTTCGACCTTATCCTCCCAGTCCAGGTACTCATCTGCTGATCCCTTACCATCATAGGATGGCATATGTAGTTTCACATATTCCAAACCCCGAGGTGGCCTGAAATCCCTATTCTGATTTAGGTTGACTCCAAAATTGTCATCTCTCTCTTCCACTACTCTGTTTCGATGAGGGTTTTGTGGAGCTACTCGAGGTGGTGCCGGTTGGTTTACCACTGGTGGTTGTGGTAAAGTCATCCTATCAACTCTAGTTGCTAGTGTAGCAACCATAGTAGTAAGCTCCTGAAGTTGTTCCTCCAGAGTTCTTCTGCCTGCTACATTACGTCCATGTCCTCCACCAACCTGGCTATTGGCTTCTTCACCCAATCCCCCATTCACACTATCATTAGACATATTTGTAGATCCTTGTATATTGTTTCTCAAAATGATATGATTCAAGGATATACACTTCCACTACAATACTTCCTTAAACTTCACACAATGGTAACTACAAAAGACAAACAACAAACCCACTTAATGTTACAATTTATAATTGCAACTCACGTGTAATACTCTCCTCCACAACAAGCCACAAGTACACGGTGCAACAAAATTAATTTCCACAAGTTTACTCCACGGCAACACACAAGCAACAACTACAATTAATATGTAATACTTCTACGGCAACAACCAAGTGAACAATGAATACAAGTAATCTTCAACTCCCACGGCAAATAATGAAGACAAGAGATTAATAACTAGCTTTCCAAAATGAATTCCGAATCCCACTATAGGCAGCAACTTACAATTTGAATTTCAAATAACTTCACTTATTGCAAGCCTTCCTCAATTGGTAACAATGAATTCAAATTCAAATAGCAATCATTAACTCCCACAACTTAATTGCATATATTTTGAATTCAAATAATTCCTTGCTAATCAATACTCAATGTAATCTGCAAATTGTACTCCTCCAATTCAGAATTACACAATGGAAATCAAAAACAACAAACTTCACAACTCCACACGCCATAAGCTACACGGCAACAATTGGTAAGTTTCACAATTTCAAACAATTTGCTAAGTTAATTCCACCTTGTACTTCTGCTCTTCCACGTGAATTAGTATCCACAAAGTGATATAATAACCTTCCCAAATCAACTCCAATAATCAGCAAATTAAATCCCAATCCAAAACAATTTCACAATCTCAAACTACAACAACAACAACAACTACACAATTGCGTTTTTTCCACTTGATCAACCCTAATTGTTGATCACTTCCACGAAATTAATACAACCAATTCCCTTCTCTCAACAAGAGCTTTGATACCAAAAAGATGATGTGCCTAATCACACTTTAAAGCACATTCAAAAGACTTAAGAAAAGATATCTCAAGTCTAGGTAAAATCGGATCCCAAAAATGGCACTTTTCTAGTGAACCCTAATGTTGAAATGATGAAATTCAACCTACTAATGATATAATCTGAATACCACAATGGAAATGGCTTCTAATAACACTTCTAATATCATATAATCCACGAAAATCAAGCCTCAATTTGACAAAGAAAACCGTGAAGGAAGATCCCTTTTCTAAATGGTGAAATTCACGCTAGCAAAGAAATCCTTAATGATGAATTGAATCAACTTGATAATTCTTTCAAATAATCAAATGAATTCGTGTACAATAAGATGTAAATCTGACCAAGAACTATCTCTAATCAACCCTAGATACAACACACTAGAGAGGAAAAGAAATCACAACAAGTAGGAATTTATATGACTCACAAATTCCAATTGTTGCACTCGCCACAATTTCAAGTCTTGGAATTGAAATTGATAAGAGTTGGAACCAAGGTATGAACCCTAATTCACACGTGAAAAGAGAGTGTATGTTCTGCAAAAATAAGCTCCTTAAACCCTCTCTTAAGCAAGTATTTATACTTGCTACTTCTAGGGTTAAAAAGTGCTCAAAATTACAAGTTTGCCACTTTTAAGGTGGCTAATCCTAAATGAAAGTTACATGGAAATAAAAGTGTCCCAAAACCAAAATACAACCAAAATAGTTCAATAAACATTTACAAGATACAAAATAACATAAATCTTCATGATCCAATGCCTCAGAATAGAGAACAATCGCAGCGGGCCTTTGATTGTTACCCAGAAAAATGTCTTGTGTCCAATTGAAGTTGTAGGACATTTTGGCATCCCATGGAGATATATAATTGTACCTGTAAGATTATTCTCAAAGTTTATTAGAAATAAAAACATAAGATAAAAGATGAGCAATTTGGTCAATCATCCAGATTGGGTTCTGAAAAGGTTGACAGTTCCAGAATTTTTCCCATCATTATCTTTCAAATTTCTTAGTTTAAAGTTTTAGGTTTCGAGTTTCAAGGTTTAAGGTTTTAGGTTCCGACTTGAAAGGTTTAGGTTTATGGATTAGGGTTTGACATTCAAGGTTTAGGTTTCAAATTTTTGGGTTTAAGGTTTGGCATTTGGGTTCGGGTTTTGAGATTTCAAGATTAATGTTTAGGATTTTGAGTTCAATGTTTGAGGTACAAGGTTTAAGGTTCCAAGATTGAGGTTTTGGTTATAAGTTTTTTAATTTAGTTTTTAGGGTTCTAAGTTTTAAGTTTAGGATTTAGGTTCTAGGTTCTAAGGTTTAGGTTTTGGGTACGAGTTTCTAGTTTTTGGGTTCGAGGTTTTAAGTGGGAGGGTTTGAGGTTTCAAGGCTCAAGGTTCTACGTTTAGGGTTTAGGGTTTATGGTTCCAAGTTTGAGGTTCAGATTTTAAGGATATAGGTTTAGGCTTTCAAGGTCTAAGTTTAAGATTCAATCGAGTTTCTGTGTTTAAGATGTAAGATTTAAGGTTTTAAGTTACAGGTTCAATGTCCAATCAGTGTTTGACGTTCCAAGGTCTAGATTTAGGTTAAAGGTTCTTGGTTTGGTGTTTAAGGTTCAAGGTTTAGGGTTTGTAGTTTAGGTTTTCGCATTCAATGCTAAGGGGCTAGAGTGAGCTAATAGTTTAAGGGATTAGAGTTTGGGGTTCGAGTTTGGGCTTGTGTTTTAGGTTTTAGGGTTTAAGATTCAAGGTTTTGGTTTCCCCATTTGAAGGTTTTAAAGGTTTAGGGTTTGAGTTTGGTTTTCAAGTTTAAGTTCTAAGTTTAGGGCAAAGGGCTTAACATTCAAGGATTGAGGTTCACAGTTCGAGGTTTGATGTTTAAGTTTGAGTTTAGGTTTCATGCTTTAAGGTTTCAAGTTCTAGGTTCTAAGTTTGGGGCATGGGGTACATAGGTTTGAGAATTTAAGGTTTGAAGTTCAAGGTTCAGGTTTAAGGTTTAGGTATTAGGCTTTGTAGTACTTGGTTTTAAGGTATCAAGTTTAGGGTGGATGGGTTTAAGGGTTCAAGGTTCGAGTTTTTGGGTTCCAAGTTTCCGCTTTCGAACCCCAAACTTTGAACTTTGAAACTTAAACCCTTAAACTCTTGCTTCTTAAAACCTAAATCCAAAATCCAAACCTTAAGCCCTAAACACCAAATCCCAAACCTTGAATAAAACCCTAAACCCACAAACCCTTTCAACTCAAACTTGGAACCCTTATCCCTAAAACCCAAAATCTATAATTAAACCTTATTTGAAATCTCAAACCTTGAAGCTTAAACAAAAAACATCGAACCCTAAAAACTCAAAACCTAATACCCAATACGCGAACCTTGCACCCAACTATTGAGGGATAAAGGTCCGGTATCTAAGATTCGAGGATGAAGGTTGAAGGTCAAGTTCAAATTTAGGTTTTCATTTTTTGGGTTTTATGTTTAAGATTCTAAATTTATGTTTCAAGTGCAAGGTTTAAGGGCTCGGGTTTGAGGTTTCGAAGTCCGAGGTTTAGGGTAGTTAGGTTTGGGGGCTCGGTGTTAGGCGTTCGAGGTTCAAGATTCATGGTTCTAAGTTAAGGGTTATAGGTTTGAGGTTAGCATTTCTGGCTTTAGGTTCATGTTCTAGGTTTTGCTTTGGGGTTTGAAGTTTACATTTTGGTTCGGGCTTTAAGTTTTGAGTTTTCAAGTTTGGTATTTGGGGCTCATGGTTTACAGTTTTGGGTTTGAACTCTAGGTCTAAAGTTCTAGTGCCTGGGTTTAAGTTTAGGGTTTTGGGCTTTAGTCTAGGGTTTATGGGATTTTAGGATTCAATGTTTAGGGTTCTGAGTTTAAGGCTCGAGGTTCGAGGTTTTAGCTTTAGGGTTTGATTTTTGGGGTTTAAGGTTTCGATTTGAGTTCAAGGTACAAGGTTCTAGGTTTGGGGTTTAGGTTTAGGATTCTACATTTAGGTTCGTGGTTTTACATTTAAGACACATTTAGTTAGCCGTGATAGAAATTCTATTAAGGCCCAATTCCACATGGAATAGGAATTATGGTGTTTGCTTTGCTTACACCATGGAATAAGAATTTGGAGCCAAAGTAAAATGGTAGAATTGAAATTCAGTTTGAGAAGCTTGGAATCACAATTATAGATTACTATAAAGAGAATTACCCTAAATTAACCTCTTTGTTTTTAAGCTACCTTACATTTTCGTTACACTACAAACACAAATAAAAGAGAGAAGAGGACAAGCTGATGGATGAACTCCCAGATTTGTCCTCTATTAGTCGTGGTTATTGTGTTCAGCATCATCTTGTCTATGGTGTAAGAAGTTAGATCTAATGGTTGCTGTTTAGTGCGTTTACGATTCATGGGTTCGCTGTTCCATGGGTTGGCTATTGTGTCTTCAATCATTGTTTATAGTTCGGTAGGTTAGCTATTCGTAGGTTCATTATCATGTCTTTGATTATCATTCACTATTCAATAAGTGTGTTATTTGTGCATTCGTCAGTCTACCATTGGGTTGCCTGTCTTCGTTGTCTTCATTGGGTTCATGTAGTAGCCGACTTCGCTAGTTTAAACATCTTTTGATGATGAATAAGCTTGTTAATTTTTCCTCTTCGATGTTATGTAATTTTTTTTACACTTATTAATAATATAATAAGGCTATTTTAGATATTTTATTTTCTATTCATGCCTTATTCTCTATTAATAATAGTTAACTAAACAAGGTAATGACCATTCCATTTTATTTAAGTAAACACCATAATATCTTATGACACTCCCATTCCATTCTTATGTATTCACAACTCCATTCTTCCTTATTCCATTCAACGAATTGAACAAGTCGTTAGTTTTTGTGCTTTAGGGTCTAAGGTTCAAAGATTGAAGTCAAGTTTTAGGGCTCAAGGTTCGAAGTTTGGGGTTTGGGTTTTGGGATTTTGGGTTTAAGGTTTAACATTTGAATTTCAGTTCTGAGTTTGCTAGTTCAGTGTTTAAAGCTTAAGGTTTTGAGTTCAAGGTTCGAGGTTTGGGTTTCTAGGTTTAGGGTTTAAGTTTCTAGGTTTAGGGTTTAGTAATCAAGTTTCAAGGTTCAGTGTTTAGGTTTTGATGGGAATCAAATCACGCCGCTTTTGAAGTCATTCAAGGGAAGATTCAAATCACACAAACTAGTGAAGAACCCATTTAGGTCAGCCATAAAAGCCGGCGGCTTACCCCTTTGGACCGATCTCAAAGCTGGCAGCGTAGAAGATAAGTCGGCTACCAAAGCCAGTAGCCTTCTCTCTTTAAGCTGGTAGCCATCCTACTTCTAATGCAAGCGGCCTTCTTTGCCAAAGTTGGTGACTTATGTAGTTAAGCCGATTTAGTTTGTGGCTTTTTCGAGTTTTTTTTTTCCATTTTCCTATAAATAGGTTTGCAATGTAAGAATTTGGGGACTTTTGAACATTTGAGAATTATATGGTGAAGTTTATTCTTCATATACTCTTATCAATCCATTGGATTGTGTAAGTGACGATATTGGATTTTTGTGCATCATATCAACTAATTCGTACTAGGACTACTCCCTTGCCGGTGTGTCATATCTAGTAAGGGGTTAGGGCTTATTTTATGTTATTGTTTGTTATTTGATTGTTGGAATCAATTAATGTAGATTATCACCTCAAAACTATAATTATTTGATTATATTATAGTTTTTGGCACATCATCTTTTGATATGAGAGCTTAGATTGAGAAAAGGGACCGTCCAACTTTTTAGACCAATCTTTGTGATGAAGTTATACCATTTTCTCCAAAATTCTTTTCAACTCACAATTAGAAACCTCTACCTAGCCACTCATCTATGGGCGATAGGGGGTCGCTAATCTATAGGTGACCCTATATTGCTTCAGTACCCTCTCTAGTTACACGTTACAAAAATGTGTTCCCCTATCATCGATTAAAGCCCACAATGGTCCAAACCAGGAAAAAAGTTTCCTCAAAAAGTTAACCACTACTCTAATGTCATTAGTGGGCAAAGGTTGAGCCTCCACCCATTTAGACACATAATCCACCGCTACAAGGATATACTTGTTCCCGAAAGAGTTTAGAAATGGTCCCCTGAAATCAATCCCCCATACATCAAAGACCTCACACTCTAGTGTAAAATTTTGGGGCATCTCATCACGTTTTAACATATTCCCAACTTGTTGGCATCTGTCACATGTCTTCACAAAGGAGAAAGAATCCTTAAATATGGTTAGCCAATAAAATCTTAATTCCAACACCTTGTAGGCAGTCCTATTCACACCATAATGGCCACCAGTCGGCTTAGTATGATAGTGCTTCAAAATTTCCTACCCTTCTTACTCGGATACACATCATATAATCACCTGATCTGCATAAACACGAAATAAGAATGGTTCCTCCCAAAAATAGTGCTTTAACTCAGCAAAGAATCACTTCTTTTCTAAGACGTTTTGTCACTAGGGAGTATCTTATAAATAAGATAATTTGCAAAATTAGCAAAATGGTTCAGAGATATCACTTACCTTGTTAATCTGATAAAGTCCTTCCTTTAGAAAAGCATCATCAATCTCATCTTCTTTTAATTTCTCCATATGTGGGTTCTCCAAGTGAGATAGGTGGTCAAGTATTAGATTCTTAGCTCCCTCCTTATCCCTGATCTCCAGATCAAATTCTTGTAGCAGCAAGATCCATCGAATGAGGCATGATTTCGCATTTATCATGGACAAAAGATACCTGAAAGCTAAATGGTCAATGTAAACAATTACTTTGGATAAGATCAAATATGACCAAAACTTATCAAAAGAAAAAATTACAGCAAGAAGTTCCTTTTCGATCGTGGTGTAGTTCTCCTAAGCACCTGTGAGGGTCTTACTAGCATAGTAAATAGGTTGAAAGTGCTTATCCTTCCTTTATCCCAAAACTGCTCCTACAATAAAATCACTCACATTACACATCAATTCAAAGGGAAGATCCCAATCAGGAGCCACCATGATAGGTTCTTGGGTTAATTTTTCCTTAAGCGTATTAAAAGCTTCAAGGTACTCATTAGTGAAATCACAGAGCATGTCTTTTTCCAATAGCCATGTCAATGCAAGAGCTATTTTTGAGAAATCTTTAATGAACCTTCTTTAGAACCCAGCGTACCCAAGGAAACTTCGAATGACTCTTACTGAAGAAGGTGGTGGAAGTTTTGCAATTGTGTCCACCTTTGCATCATCCACTTCGATTCCTCTATGAGAAATTTTATGCCCTAAGACTATACCCTCCTTCACCATAAAGGGACATTTCTCCCAATTTAAAACTAGATTTATCTCTTCACATAGAATTAAAAATCTTTTCAAATTAATGAGACAATCATCAAAAGAATCACCAAAGACAAAGAAATCGTCCATAAAGACTTCCATGATGTTCTCCACTAAATCTTCAAAGATAGCTAGCATACACTGTTGAAATGTAGCCAATGCATTACATAGCTCGAAGGCATATGCCTATAAGCGAAAGTACCATAGGGATAAGTGAAAGTAGTCTTTTCCTAATCCTCAAAAGTGATTGGGATTTGGAAATACCATGACATTCCATCTAAAAAACAGTAATATAGATGTCCTGCCAACCGCTCCAGCATCTTATCCATAAAAGGAAGGGGAAAGTGGTCCTTACGAGTTGCCTCATCCATCCTTCTATAATCTATGCACACTCGTTACCTGATTACAGTCCTCATAAATATGAGTTCGTTCTTTTCATTAGGCACCACTGTCATTCCCCTTTTCTTTGATACTACTTGCACTAAGCTGACCCATAGACTATCATTAATAGGATAGATTAACCCTACATCAAGAAGCTTGATCACCTCCTTCTTTACAACTTCCTTCATGTTGGGGTTTAGCTTTCTCTAAGGCTGAACCACCGATTTAAAATTATCTTCAAGAAGAATTTTATGGGTATAGAACGAAGGGCTAATACCCTTAATTGTTGATATCTTGTAGGCAAGAGCCCACTTATGCTCTCTCAAAACTCCCAATAAACTCTCTCTTTACTTCCTTGTCAAGCCAGCTGAAATGATGATAAGGAGCTTAGAATCAGCCTCCAGAAAAGCATATTCTAGATATTTAAGGAGTTGTTTCATCTCAAGTTCTAGAGGTTCTTCCATAGATGGTTTCAATCTTACTTCCTCCCTAGACTCCATCTTCTCAAACCCCCTTCAACAAACAACTTCCTCATAAGCCTTCAACTAAGCTATCACAGTTTGGATCTCAACACTTTCAATCACTTCCTCCCCATCAACTGTCAAACTAAACTCCAAAGGATACGTACATCGTAATTCCTACATGGAACTCATCACTGACCTATCAGCACCGTCAATAGCATAGCAAAAATCATCGGCATTGATGAGGATTAACTAGCATCAAGTGTTCATGAGCCGAAATCCAATGACCTGTTACATGGTATTGGAGGTCCAATGACAAGAGCTAGAGCTAAGCAGATGAGTGAAGCTTTGCAAGGATTAGTGATGAATCTACAAGAGAGGGAACCAAGTTACGCTAAGGGTTGATTCAAGCTTACATAGAGGTTGACAAAGATATGAGAGCTATAAGATGAAAATTATAGTAAAGATCCATGAAGCCACCGGTTTAAAGGGGAATTGGACCGACTAAAGGCCGCCCTGCTTTATGTCATTTATTTTGTTTTCTGTCAATTTCTTTTCGGCCCTTCTTAAGTTAAGGCCGATTTTCTATGTTAGAAGATTTTTTTTAAGTTTTGTGTAAAACTTAAAAGCTCCTTGTGAGAGAAGGGGGCGAAGAAGATTAATTTTTTTTTTTACAAAATTTGTGAGAGACTCTCTCTTTGTTCTTTAAACACGAACTCCTCGATTTCTTCAATCTAAATGCACGGGGAAATCAATTGATAACTATGGTTTCAATCAATAGGTGTGGTTAGGGTTTAGTTCCATTTATAGCTTATTCAAGACGACTCTTGGGGATCTAATTCACGTCACGATCACTAAGTTCTAGGTTTAGTATACCTAATGATGCGAAATCTCACAAATTGAGTTATGAGACCCAACAACAAACGATCAATTTCTTAGACCACCAAAGTCCCAATTTTTAATAATAATAATAAAAAAAAAACAAATTACCGACTCGTTGTCTATGGAGACAAGAACTGGTAATATATATATATATATATAAAAGAAATAATTGACCAATTGCCTATAAGAGACAAAAACCAATAATATAAACTGAGCTTAAACCCACATGGACAAAACCCCAGCTGCTTGTTCAAAAAAGAATAGATATGAGAAAATATCTCTTCAATTGAAAAATTCATCCAACTTTCATAACACAAGTTTTGATACCCTATTTATAGAGTTCCAAGGCTAATTAATGAAAAACAAAACCATCACAATTCCCATCAACAACCCACTACTAAAGCATAAATGTGTTTCTCTTAACTACACTAATAACTATTTTTGTTGATGTAAACAATGACCTTGATTATCTTCTAGAACCCCTGCTTACTGTCTTGGTTAATTTGGGCTTCATTTTCTTAGGCTTAGATGACATTAATGGATTTGGGTTCAGCCTAGCTCCATATCTCTAAGGTCATTCCAAACTTGACCTCATCTTCAAAAATAATCTTCATAAAGCTTTGCATGGCTTGCTTGATCTATTTTGCTCGCGCCCTTGTGATTGGCCTTTCGGGTTTTTGTAGTTCCTTAATTTCACTTCGAATGCATTTGTCCTCTTCAACACCCGAACCTTGAGATGGTCCTCTATCATCCTCCCTCTCTTCAAAAGGATTCATCCTCGAATCTGAACCAGTATCAAAGGGAGTAAGATCAGACACATTAAACATGGCACTAACATTATAATCACTTGACAAATCCAATGTATATGCATTGTCATTGATTTTAGCCACCACTTGAAATGGCCCATCCCCTCTTAGATCTAATTTAGTCCACCTTCAAGTTGGAAGCCTTTCTTTCCTCATATGCACTTATACCCAATCTCCAAGTTCAAAAGTAACTTTCTTTCTGTCTTTGTTGGCTTGGGTAACATTTTTCTCATTCCGTTTCATGATGTGATGTCTTGCTTCTTCATGAATCTTTTTCACCATCTTTGCCTTCTTTTTACCATCAAGACTAGTAATCTCATTCATGGGCAAAGGAATCAAATCCAATGGAATCAAAGGATTAAAACCATATACAATCTCAAAAGGTGAGAAACCAGTAGAAGAATGCACAACTCAATTGTACGCAAACTCAATGAATGGAATGCATTCTTCCCAGGATTTCAATTTCATCTTTATCACAGCACAAAAAAGACTAGTCAATGTCCTATTCACGACTTCAGTTTATCCATCAGTTTGTAGGTGACATGTAGTAGAAAATAACAACTTTCTTCCCATTTCCCCTACAAAACATGCTAGAAATGACAAAAGAATTTGACATCTCTATCACTTACTATGCTCCTAAGCACTCCATGCAAACGAACAACTTCTGTAAAGAACAATTCAACAACATGCGTTGCATCATTAGTCTTGTGACATGGAATAAAATGTGCCATTTTCGAAAAACGATCCACAATCACGAAAATGGAATCTCTACCTCTCCTAGACCTAAGTAAACCCAAAACAAAATCCATCAAAACATCAATCTAAGTGATGTGCCTAAAACCAAGGTCTAAGCACATGCAAATGAACTTCAATTCACAATTGAAAACCAGTTCAATGGAATCAAGAATGGCGTGAACCCTAATGGAGATGTAATGAAATCCGGATGCTCAAAGTTGCAATTAACAATCCAACAATGATAATCTTCTCCAATATAACAACAATCACAAGAATTCCATGTGAATTACACACAAGAACAATAAGATCCAATTCCGTGATTCACTTTCCCAACAAAATGATCCATGGTTCAAAATGATGCTAAATTGAAGGTTAAAACTAAGGCTAAAACCAATCAATTAAGCAACAAGAATTTGATCACAAATGCAATCAAATTCGATCAATAAAACAACCAATTCAACCCTAGATATTACTCACTAAAGAGAAAAGGAAATTGCAACAAAGTAAATTTGATATTACTCATAAATTAACCATGAAGCCACTCGCCACAACCTCAAATTGGGATTTGAAATTGATAAGAGCAATTGAATTAGGAATAAGACCTAACCCTCTCAATAAAAGTGAAGTTCTATTTTGAAAAATGGCTTCTTCAAACCCTACTTTAAGCAAGTATTTATACTTGCTCCCTTTAGGGTTAGAAAATGCACAAAATTACAATTATGCCACTTTAAAGGTGGCCGGTCTTAAATGGAAATTACAATCAAAATGAAAGTGTCCCAAAAGAAAATACAACATAAAATAGTCCATACAAATGAGAAATATGTAAAAGAAACAAGTCTTCATGATGCCGATCTTCAAGGTACTTTCGAATTAAGCCCCGACGAGAGTCTTGACTCACTCAAGAGTATATGTGATTTGGTATCCTGTAGAACTGATTAGTGAGACTGCTGGAATGCACTACAATTATAATGTAGAAATGAAGAAAATAGATTAGCGTCCTCAAGATTAGGTTTCTCATGCAAGATTCTCAAAACTAAGTTATGGGGACCCTTAGCTCGGGCCTTGGTGATAGGTCCTGTAGGAGTCTAATTCCTATCATCTCCTCGGGCTTCTGGAAGATTTGCCCTCAAATCTGATAGGTCTTCAGTCATGTCGTCTAATAAGTATGGTGATAGATCTGAGACATTAAAGGTCGTTGATACTCCATACTCTCCTGGTAACTCTATCCGATAGGCATTGTTATTGATGCGCTTTAAAATCCTGAATGGTCCATCTAACCTGGGAGACAGCTTCTGTGACTTCTTATGTGGAAACCTATCCTTGCTAAGATTAACCCAGACTAAGTCACCTGGATTATAAAGATGAATTTTCCTATGTCTGTTTCCTTAGATTCTCTACTGTTCCTAGGTCTTCTTAAGGTGTTCAGTTGTTCTATCAAGAATGTACTGAATTTGTCTGGCTCAGTCAACTCCACTAAGACTCTTGATGTGCTTAAAATCAAGTTCAAGTACAATCAAATGACTCAAGAAAACAATTCACAATCAATCAAAAAAACCAATCCAACGTGGATGACAATTTACGTGAAACCCTTTAAGATTTGATGGAAAAATGAAGATCAAATGATGTAATTGCAATCCCTATTTGTAATCTTCACCAAGTGACAACAAATGGAATGAGATCCACATGAAAATCAGATCAAAATGGAAGCAACAAAAATCGTGATTTCCACTCTTCCTCCAATTCCAATTCACGCCAACACTAAATTGAGATATAGTTCAATTACTAAAAGAACAATCAATCTTAACAAGACAATTGTTCATGAATTACACTCACAAATAATTCTAAGAAAGCTTCAAATCCACCCTAGATATGACTCACTAGAGAAGAAATGAAAAACAACAAAGATGAAATCGATATGACTCACAATTCCCCTTTGTCGCACTCGTCGCAATTCTAATTCTTGGGTTGAAATTGATAAGAGATTTTTTAACTAGGATGAGCCCTAATTCCACACATGAAGTGCTATGTTTAATCTGCAAAAATGGCCTCCTCAAACCCAATTCTAAGCAAGTATTTATACTTGCTACTCCTAGGGTTAGAAAATGGTCAAAATTACAAGTTTACCACTTTTAAGGTGGCTAGTCCTAAATGAAAATTACAAGGAAATGAAAGTATCCCAAAACCAAATACAACAAAAAATAGTTCATAAAACAATTACAAAATACAAAATATCATAAGTCTTCATGAACCAATGCCTCGGAATGGAAAACAATCGCAGCAGGTCTTTGATTGTCACTCTAAAAATGTTCTATATCCATCAACTGTTGTAGGACATATTGGCATCCCATGGAGAATTATCATTGTACCTGTAAGATTATTTCTCAAATATTTATTAGAATAAAAGATATAAAGTAAAATATGAGTGATTTGGATCATCATCCAAATCGGGTTCTGAAAATGTTGACTGTAATAGAAATTTTCCCATCATCTCCTCGGGCTTTTGAAAGATTTGCCCTCAAATCTAGAGGATCATTTTTGGAACTGAACCCTAATGTCTCTATTATCCTACTCTTCTGGCTATCAAAGGTAGTGGATGGAGTTCTGATTTATTCCTGAAACCCATGGACCTCAGATAGAGTCATTGGCAATAGAACTATGCATGATTCACCCATGCTGAACATGTAGGTATTTCTAAACCCATCATGTAACACCCGTCGATCATACAACCAAGGTCGACCCAACAGTAAATGGAATGCATGCATAGGGACTACATCACAAAGGATCTCATCATGATATTTCTGCCTGACATTCACAGGAACCTTTGCCCTAATGGTAACATACATACTATCTCGATTATCCAGCTAATGCAAGTTATAAGGGCTAGGATGTGGAATAGTAGACAGATGTAATTTGTCTACCAGTGCAGCAGATATAACATTCGTACAACTACCACTATCGATGATGAGTACACAAAGGTTACCTCTGATTCTGCAAGAGGTGTGAAATATGTTCTCCTTCTGAATGTCACTAGTATCAGGAGATATAGTTAGAACCCTGCGTAACACATTGAGAGGTAGATATTTTTCTCCTGTACGCTCCTCAAGTGCGTCTGCAGTCTGGTCATCATAATATTCCTATAGTGTCGTTGGTAGATCTGTAGGTTCAATTTGATTGTGGTCATCCTCAATATCCTTCCCAATGTCCTCTATAACAGTCATCACCCTCTTATTTGGACATCGTGCTGCCATATGCCTAAATCCTATGCATTTAAAGCACTTTATCTGGCGCGCCTTTCCACTAGTAGATCTGGAAACAGTCTGCCTCACATCTATAGCCATCATCTCTTTACCCTTCCCAATAGGTAAATTCTCTCTAATAATAGTTGAGGTAGTTTTGTCCACTGCTTTCACTGCCTCACCTACCGCTTTTGTTCCCCCGGATCAACTGTCAACTGATATAGGTCTAGTAATAGCACTGAGCATATTGCTTAGAGCCTGAAATAAGTCAGATCTCCTTTGTCTCTCTACTTTTAAGTCTAAATGAATAGCCTCATCAAGTGTATTATAGCGCTGCAGTTCAACAACAGACACTATTTCATATTTTAGACCTGAGACAAAACGTGCTATAGTTTGTTTTGGAGGTTTAACGGACCTACACCTAATCATAAGGGTTTCAAACTCCTGCACATAATCATCCACTATTTTGCCTCCCTGCCTCAATTTCTGCAGTCACATAAACAGTTCCTGTTTGTAGTGCTCAGGAATGAACCTTTTTCTCAATACCCTTTTCATATCCCTCCAGGTCTGAATCTCAACCTCTCCATCCCGATGCCTGCTGATAATCAGATTCTTCCACCATAATGTAGCGTACCCTATAAACTCGACAGTAGCCAATCAGACCCTGGTACTATCTTCGATCTCATAACATTCAAAGAGACCCTCAACCTTGTCCTCCCAATCTAAATATTCATCAACTGATCCCTTGCCATCATAAGATGGCATCTGCAGTTTCACATATTTCAAGCCTCGAGGTGGCCTGAAATCTCTATTTTGATATGGGTTTGCCCCAAAATTGTCATCCCTCTCTTCCCTGTATGGAAGATGCTCCTCACCCATTCTTCTATTCGGATTCCCATCTCCCACTACTCTATCTCGATGAGGATTCTATGGAGCTGCCTGAAGTGGTGCCTGCTGGTTTATCACTGGTGGTTGTGGTAATGTCATTCTGTCAATTCTAGTTGCCAATGTAGTAACTATGGTAGTAAGATCCTGGAGCTGTTCTTCTAAAGTTCTCCTACCTACCACATTACGACCCTGACCTCCACCAACCTGACTATTGGCTTCATCACCAATTCCCCTATTCACACTGTCATTCGACATAGTTGTAGAACCCCGTATACCAATCCTCAAAGACAATTTGAAGTAAGGAAACACACTTCACAACTACACTTCCTTTAAAACCACAAAATAGCAACTACAAAAAAGGAAAACAAACAAATCCACTTACCTTCACAAGTATGCTAATACAACCCACGTGTAGCACTCTTCTCCACAACATGTTAATATAACACGGTGCAACACTTGCAATCCCCTTTTTAATCACATACACACACAACACCATATACTCACTATTGCTTCACACACCAATGTAATGCCACACACACACACCTTTACTATACACTGTGCATAATAAATTCAATCATCACAACAATAACATTTCCCACTTCTTTCAAAATCACGGTGCAACAAATTTTTCTAAGTTCCACAAGTCACTCCTTCACAAGCAACTCCCATAGCAACAACACAAGTGGCAACAATAACAAATACATTTCCACTTCCACGGTAATAATAATAAATGGCAACAAAAACAAATACACTTCCACTACCACAGCAAGGATAATAAGATATTCTCCCACTTCCCACAATTTAATCTGCAACTTAACAATTGGTAACAATTCAAATTTGAATTTCAACCTCTTCACTAATTGTAAGTCTTCCTCAATTGGTAAGAAATGAATTTCAAATTCAAATAACACTCATTAACTCCCACAACTTAATGGATGTGATTGAATTCAAATAGATTCCTTACTACTCAACACAATGCAAATCTGTAAAATACACTTCCCCAATTCAGAATTTGCACAATGGAATTACAACAACAAACTTCACAAGCTCCATCACGTAACAAGCTAGTCATGGTAAGAAAAGGCAATTTTTTAAGTTCAAAAATGTTGAATTAACAACACTTCTACTCTCCTTCACTTCCACTGTTGATGATCGCAATCATTCAAATTTAAAAATCCCTTTTTCTGACTCTCTGTTACGATCAAGTAGGCAAGTGCACCTATCGATTGTAATAGTATAGAGTTGAGTTCGGGTATCGTTTCCTCAAGGACCAACAAGTACTAATACTAACTCTAAACCAACTATCTAACCGCACAAATTCGAGAGGTTTCAGATTAAATTAAGAATACTTAACAAAACCTATAGCAATTAAAAATAACACTATAACTTGATTATTAATTTGATAACTAAGAACATACCCTACCCTTTACTACTCCTCTAATTGTCAGGTAACTTTACCCTTTCAATAAATTAGTTAACGAGCAATGGTTATCTCTAAACCGCGGAGTATCTAACACTAAGCTAATGTTCTTCCTAGAATCATTAGCTCCTAACCCTAATCGCTTTGATAAAGATCCCTCTTCTATCAAAATCCAATTAGAATTGCATTAACACTCTTGAACCCTCAATTAGATCAAATTATCTAATTTAACCTAATACGGAAAATTCGCGTTCTCTATCCCTAGATTACATACGAATTCCTTTATTCATGTAAGATCTATTCAAACAAGAGATTTCCCAATCATCTTCTAAGAAATCAAAGCAAACTTAATGTTGGCCATACATCAAATTAGCAACAATATATAAACAACATGAATAAATTCAGAAAATTCCAATATTCATTAACTATGCAATCAATCCCATATTACATGACAATTAGAATTCGTAAGGTTCGGGTATGAAACAACTAACCACTAAGGGTTTTCATGATACAACTCAATGAAATAGAATGAAAAAGAAAGAGAAAACCCCTGTGCATGAGCCCTTCGGTGTCGTCTTCTTCTTTTCTCATTCCCTTCACCTTCTCTTTCGCATCCCTTCGGCTTCCTCGGCCTCTTCGGCCCTTCAGCCTTTCGGCCTCTTGGCCTCTCGACCTCCTCTTTAGTGCTCTCTTTTTCGTCCTCTCTCTTTTCTTCTTCTTTTTTTCTCCTCTTTTCTCTCTCTTCAAAGACGACTATTTATACCTAGGGTAGTTTCCTCTCTGGCGTGTAGGAGATATCCTTCAAATATGGACGAAAGATTTAAAATCGATTTGAAGATATCTTTCCTTCGATAGACACACGGTCATACTACACGGGCGTGTATATAAATTGTGTATCTCTCTGACTCAGTGAACTCTGGGCGTGTATATCCCACACGGCCATTTGTAATAGCCGTGTATGCCTCTGTCTTCTTTATTCTTCGTACACGGTTGATTACACGGGTGTGTAACTCAACCGTGTGTCCTCCTCAATATGTTCTTATGTACGGTTGGGTTACACGGGTGTGTATTCCAACCGTGTACTGGTCTGTCCTAAAAAATCTTCTTCCACTCTAATACACGGTCAGATGCACGGGTGTGTATCCGACCCGTGTAGTCTCCTGATTCCTTCACACGGCCGTATATATCTACTGTTCCTTCCAAAAAGTATTTTTCTTCGTGTATTCCTCTCCGATTTCAATCCAAATCGATATCTCTTCTCAAAATAGTGGTCCTCATCCCTTAAACTGAAATATTTCTATTTTAAGTATCAAAATTCTTCAAGATAACATCAAATTATTACACAAACAAATAGAATTCATCTAAAATACAAGTGTTAATTTATACTTATCAAACTCCCCCACACTTAAATGTTTGCTTGTCCTCAAGCAAACTTTTCATTAACTCAGCAATCAAGAATTTCTTTTTGCATCATTGATTCTCATAGTTTACCCCTGCAATATGCAATCTCTCCTTAATCCCAACATTGGTTGTTTACAAGATACAAATACCAGAATTCTCAAGGCTAATCCAAGTGACTTAAACTGGTACTCTCATCATTTAAACACAAATTCCCAAAAGTGAAATCGAACATAGATCAGTGCCAGTAGTGTAAAGTATACTTCCCTCTTAACTACTCCTATAAGCAATGCAATGAAGGGTAAAGAAATGTTGTATCCACTTATCTCCTGGATTATTCTTTCCTTTAGTCTTTTTAAATAAAATTGGGAGATTTTCCATTAAGTACTTAACTTAGTTAACCGACTCATGTAACGAATTTTCAATCGATAATCTCGAGCTCATCACTCAAGTTAACAGATGTTATCCCCTCAGCGTAGAGGGCATCCCTCGGATTTACTTGTTCGAGTCAAGTCAACTATCTATTTCTATTGAAACGGTTTCCTCGGTCAGTAAGTCCCAGACCAGACGCTCTTAGGCTACTAGGTTTTAAGATACCTCTTCGAACCTCTATCATCTCAATCAAATTTAAATTTGATTTTTTTTTCTTTTTAGAGATAATTACCCCCAAAGTTCTCAGTTCCGAAAATTACGAAAAGAAATCACCAAGTTACAAGTATCCTCTACTCCTTTACTCAAAATTGCATAACTTACATTATTAGCAAAAGAAAGAGCATACTAAACCTACTAGAGATCTTAGTTCACTCCCACTTCTCGAAATAACTGCTTAAACAACAAGTAATTCTCTTCACTTGGATTTCAACTTGTAATTCTAGCAAAGTATTTATAAAACAAGATAGGAGAGTAAACATTTGCAAAATTCCTAAGAATTTTCATCACAATAAGTAGTTTAATAAAATCTCAGCAATTCTTGATTGTTAGTAATTCACTGAATACATCCTAAGTGGGGAAACTTAATAATTTTGATTCATTAACACTTATATTTCATGCTTCTTATCTCAGTCCTCTCCCTCACTTAGATTTAGACATTATCCCTAATGTCTACATTGACTACACAAAAGAGGGAAGAAAATGGAAATAAAAGAAAAAGAGAAACAAGACTCCCCTGGATCGATATCAAAATCGCGCATCTAGCATCCACTTTTGTAGAAGCAATCCAATCAATAGCATTCATGTGCATAGGACCATGAGTTCTTGAAAAGAAATCCCAACATGTAGTATCCCCGACCTTCTCATGACTAAAGTCATGTACTTCTCTCATCTAACAGAATCTCTGAAATGAAATAAAGAGTAATTTAAATTGATTAAAGAAAGAAAAACTTACCTAAAGAAATGCATTGGTTAGAGTAGTCAGCGTTGAGCTTTCTTAATATCGCCGATCCCCGGCAACGGCGCCAAAAACTTGTTGATGATCACAATCACTCAAATTTAAAAATCCCTTTTTCTGACTCTCTGTTACGATCAAGTAGGCAAGTGCACCAATCGATTGTAATAGTATAGAGTTGAGTTCGGGTATCGTCTCCTCAAGGATCAGCAAGTACTAATACTAACTCTAAACCAACTATCTAACCGCACAAATTCGAGAGGTTTCAGATTAAATTAAGAAAACTTAACAAAACCTATAGCAATTAAAAATAACACTATAACTTGATTATTAATTTGATAACTAAGAACATACCCTACCCTTTACTACTCCTCTAATTGTCAGGTAACTTTACCCTTTTAATAAATTAGTTAACGAGCAATGGTTATCTCTAAACCGCGGAGTATCTAACACTAAGCTAATGTTCTTCCCAGAATCATTAGCTCCTAACCCTAATCGCTTTGATAAAGATCTCTCTTCTATCAAAATCCAATTAGAAATGCATTAACACTCTTGAACCCTCAATTAGATCAAATTATCTAATTTAACCTAATACGGAAAATTCACGTTCTCTATCCCTAGATTACATACGAATTCCTTTATTCATGTAAGATCTATTCAAACAAGAGATTTCCCAATCATCTTCTAAGAAATCAAAGCAAACTTAATGTTGGTCATACATCAAATTAGCAACAATATATAAACAACATGAATAAATTTAGAAAATTCCAATATTCATTAACTATGCAATCAATCCCATATTACATGACAATTAGAATTCGTAAGGTTCGGGTATGAAACAACTAACCACTAAGGGTTTTCATGATACAACTCAATGAAATAGAATGAAAAAGAAAGAGAAAACCCTTGTGCATGAGCCCTTCGGTGTCGTCTTCTTCTTTTCCCATTCCCTTCACCTTCTCTTTCGCATCCCTTCGGCTTCCTCGGCCTCTTCGGCCCTTCGGCCTTTCGGCCTCTTGGCCTCTCGGCCTCCTCTTTAGTGCTCTCTTTTTCGTCCTCTCTCTTTTCTTCTTTTTTTTTTCTCCTCTTTTCTCTCTCTTCAAAGACGACTATTTATACCTAGGGTAGCTTCCTCTCTAGCGTGTAGGAGATATCCTTCAAATATGGACGAAAGATTTAAAATCTTTTTGAAGATATCTTTCCTTCAATAGACACACGGTCATACTACACGGGCGTGTATATAAACCGTGTATCTCTCTGACTCAGTGAACTCTGGGCGTGTATATCCCACACGGCCGTTTGTAATAGCCATGTATGCCTCTGTCTTCTTTGTTCTTCGTACACGGTTGATTACACGAGTGTGTAACTCAACCGTGTGTCCTCCTCAATGTGTTCTTATGCACGGTTGGGTTACACGGGTGTGTATTCCAACCATGTACTGGTCTGTCCTAAAAAATCTTCTTCCACGCTGATACACGATCAGATGCACGGGTGTGTATCCGACCCGTGTAGTCTCCTGATTCCTTCACACGGCCGTGTATATCTGTTGTTCCTTCCAAAAAGTATTTTTCTTCGTGTATTCCTCTCCGATTTCAATCTAAATCGATATCTCTTCTCAAAATAGTGGTCCTCATCCCTGAAACTGAAATATTTCTATTTTAAGTATCAAAATTCTTCAAGATAACATCAAATTATTACACAAACAAATAGAATTCATCTAAAATACAAGTGTTAATTTATACTTATCATCCACGAAAATGATCAATCACAAGAAGCTACAACAATCCCTCCAATCCAACTCCAACAAGCAGCAAATCATAACTCTAATCAAGACAATTTTCGCAACTGAAAACTACAACACACAATTTTGGTTCAAATATGAAGAACCCTAATTGAAGATGATAATCACGAAATTAACCAATACTTAATCCCTTCTCTCAACTTGTGCTCTAATACCAAAAGATGATGTGCTTAAAATCAAGTTCAAGCACAATCAAATGACTCAAGAAAACAATTCACAATCAATCACAAAAACCGATCCAACGTGGATGATAATTTATGTGAAACCCTTTGAGATTTGATGGAAAAATGAAGATCAGATGATGTAATTGCAATCCCTATTTGTAATCTTCACCAAGTGACAACAAATGGAATGAGATCCATGTGAAAATCAGATCAAAATGGAAGCAATAAAAACCATGATTTCCACTCTTCCTCTAATTCCAGTTCACACCAACACTAAATTAAGATATAGTTCAATTACTAAAAGAACAATCAATCCTACAAGACAATTGTTCATGAATTACACTCACAAATAATTGCAAGAAAGCTTCAAATCCACTCTAGATATGACTCACTAGAGAAGAAATGAAAAACAACAAAGATGAAATCGATTTGACTCACAATTCCCCTTTGTCGCACTCGCCACAATTCCAATTCTTGGGTTAAAATTGATAAAAGATTTTTGAACTAGGATGAACCCTAATTCCACACGTGAAGTGCTATGTTTAATCTGCAAAAATGGCCTCCTCAAACCCAATTCTAAGCAAGTATTTATACTTGCTACTCCTAGGGTTAGAAAATGGTTAAAATTACAAGTTTGCCACTTTTAAGGTAGCTAGTCCTAAATGAAAATTACAAGGAAATGAAAGTGTCCCAAAACCAAATACAACCAAAAATATTTCATAAAACAATTATAAAGTACAAAATATCATAAGTCTTCATGAACCAATGCCTTGGAATGGAAAACAATCACAGTGGGTCTTTGATTGTCACTCTGAAAATGTTCTATGTCCATCAACTGTAGTAGGACATATTGGCATCCTATAGAGAATTATCATTGTACCTATAAGATTATTTCTCAAATATTTATTAGAATAAAAGGCATAAAGTAAAATATAAGTGATTTGGATCATCATCTAAATCGGGTTATGAAAATGTCGACTGTGCTAGAAAATTTCCCATCAACTCTCTTCCTTTATCATTGGTCCTACTATAAAATCCAATGGAATAGAAGGATTATAGCCATAAACAACTTCAAAGGGAGACTTACTGGTTAAACTATAAGTAGACCTATTGTAAGCGAACTCAACAATAGGAAGACACAAGTCCCAATAGTAAGATTCTTGCCAATTGTTGCTCTGAGTAGATTCCCAAGCGTGCGGTTGACAACTTCTATTTGTTCATCTGTCTGTAGATGGCAAAAGGTACTATACATAAGCATAGTACCTAGTATTTTCCATAATGTCTTCCAAAAGAAACTAAGAAACTTAGTGTCTCTGTCTGACACTATGCTGTATGGAACTCCATGTAATTTGACAATTTCCTGCACAAAAATGTTAGCAATAAAAAGGGCATCATCTATTTTGTGACAAGGCACAAAGTGTGACATTTTACTGAATCGGTCAACAACCACCATAATAGAGTCTTTTCCCCTTTGTGTTCTAGGTAATCCCAACACAAAATCCATACTGATATCAATCCAGGGTTTATCCGGTATAGGCAAAGGCATGTACTCACCCTATGCACCTTTCTTCCCTTTATCTCTCTTACAAATACCACACCTTTCTAATACCCTATAGGCATCCTTTATCATACCCTTCCAATAGAAATTCTCCCTCAATATGGCTAAGGTTCTCTTCTCACCAAAATGTCTTGACAATCCACCTACATATGCTTCCCTCACCAATAACTCCCTCACAAATCCAGACAGAATATATAGTTTTCCTAATTTATACAGAAACCCCTCAATTACGCAATAGCCATCATACATCTTGCCCCCATAACACCTCTCCATAATAGTCTTGAATTCCTCATCACATATATATTGTTCTTTCAATAATTCAAAACCCAGCAGTTTTGACTGAAGAGAAGTGATAAGTATATACTGTTGTGATAAAGTGTCAGCAACAATATTCTGATTACCCTTTTGTACTTTATCACATAAGTAAAACCCTCCAGAAACTCCACCCACTTAGCTTGGCACTTAGACAAATGCTGTTGTCCCCTGAAATGTTTCAAAGATTCATGATCTATATAAATGATAAATTCTCTCGGGAGGAGATAATGCTGCCACATCATGAGAGCTCTCACTAAGGAATAAAATTCCTTATCATATGATGTGATCCATGACAAGAGCCAAGCCAGAAGAAGAAATGTGGATCCTCTTGAAGTGCCGCCTAGACCGATCACAAGAAATCGAGCAAAACAATTCAAGGAAGCACTTAATGGGTTAATAAAGGTTATCCATGAAACCGGAAAGGATTGGAGCAATCATGAAGTTGGAACGGATTGGAACAACCATGGGAAGACCCTTGCTTTTATACAAGTCACACTGGACACGGGTTGAAGAGGGCGTGTATTTTCAAGGCACAGCCGTGTAGGAATTCAAAGATTGCACAGAATCATACACGGCTAGACACACGGCTAAAAGGCACGACTGTGTATGGAGTCAAGCAAATCCACAGAAAGATACACGGCCAAAGTACACGGGCGTGTATGTTGCCAGAAGTTGCACAGAAAGGCACACGGCCAAAGTACACAAGCGTGTACACGGCCGTGTATCCCCTGCCAACCAGCTTGTTCTGTTTTCGCGTTTTTACGTCACTTATCTAAACTACGTCGTTTTGGACTTGTTTTACACGAATTATAACCCTAGTATAAAAGCTCCTAGGGTTTAGAACAATGAAGAATTTTTACATCTTTGAACATTAAACACTTTTGAGAGGCTCCTCTCTTGGTTCTTTAAGAACTAAATTGAACTTATCGGATTGATTTCCGTGGCATTCATCCCGACTTATCAATCGGTCTTCCATCCCGATTGTGGCGTCTTCATTTTTATACCAAGGTTCTTGTCTCTCTTATAGACAACGGGTCATGGTTTCCACTTTAGGTGTTTGAGCGTCTTAGGCAACGAATTTCCAAACGTATTAGTATTGGGTTTCGTCACGGGTTGGCGTGGTTCATATCAGTTTGGCATTAGAGCTTAGGTTTATCAAAACATTAAGTTCGGTTGAGGAAGGTAATATCAAAAACCCTAACTCCAATCGTTCATATCAATTATCGTATTCAATTTCGTAGTATTGATTGTCTTTTGATAGTGTAATATCGACTAGGTGATTGTTAAAAAAAAAAAAAAAGAGTAAAAATCACGACAAAAAAAAAAAAGAAGAGAAAAGAAAAGAAAAGGAAAAAACGTGATCAAGAGCAACAACCAAGACAAAAAAAAAATCGGATAGAAAAATAGAGGAAAATTTACGAACCCTAGAGTTGTTTTGAATTCTACGGAAGGAAATTAGTGTAGTTCGGGTTAGTTCCAAGAGAACTGAGACGCGGAAATTGGCGAGTGATATCATCGTTGTTTGTGAGAATACACGAGTGACTGTGTGATATCATCATTTGAGCGAAACACGTAAGGGAGTGTATCGTGAGGTTAATTATATATATATATTTGTGTTAGTACTAATCTTTTCTGCAGGGACTATGTCGAGACAACATTCTCCTGAAGGTGAGAGGGGAAGGTTTGATGCTAGGTTAGTAATTGAGGTGTTGAGGGGAGAAATGAAGAGGATGTTCCAAGAGGGAATGGAACAAATTCATGAGACGGTAGAGCAAAGACTAGAGCAATCCACAAACGTATTCCAAGGACGTGAAAGGGAGAGTCGTTCTAGGAGAGTACCGAGGGGTGGAGATGTAATGTCGGATGATGACTTTGATGAGCCTTCTATTGGGAGTTATAGAGGTTATAGTGGTCGGAATAGAGGAACTAGGGATTGGGATGATAGAGGAGATAGGAATAGAGAGGATGATCAATTGAGTAGCATAAAGATGAAGATTCCTCCTTTCCAAGGAAAGAATGATCCCGAGGCATACTTAGAGTGGGAGAAAAATGTGGAGATGGTATTTGATTGTCACAACTATAGTGGGAGAAAGAAAGTAAAACTTGCTGCCATTGAGTTTTTGGATTATGCTATAGTGTGGTGGGATCAATTAATGTTGAATAGAAGGAGGAGTGGCGAGCCACCTATTGAGTCTTGGGAAGAGATGAAAAGAGTGATGAAGAAGCGGTTTGTACCTGCGTATTACTATCGCGAATTGCACAACAAGTTGTAAACTCTGAGGCAGTGAAGCCGAAGTGTAGATGAGTATTTCAAGGAGATGGAAGTTACTATGATTAGGGTAAATGTAGAAGAGGATAGAGAGGCTACAATGGCTAGATTTTCTGCTGGGTTGAATAGAGAAATCCAAAATGTGGTGGAATTGCAGCATTATGTAGAGTTGGAGGATATGGTCCACATGGCTATAAAGGTTGAGAACCAGCACAAGAGGAGAGGTAGTAGTAATGCACGGTTGCAACAGGGTAATGGTTCATCCACTTGGAAGAATAATCAATGGAAGAAAGAAGAAAAGCCTTTACCCACCAAACCAAAAGGGGAGCTGAGACAAGCGGGTTCTACTCCTGGTAATCAAGGTAACCCTGAATCTTCTACTTCTAGAAATCGTGATATTAGATGTTTTAAATGTCAAGGTAGAGGCCATATTGCTAGTCAATGTCCAAATAGGCGTGTGATGATTTTGCATGATGATGGTGAGTATGAGACAGAGGGGGATAGTGAAGAAGATGATATGCCACCATTAGAGGATGCTAGTGATGATGAGGAGCCTGCAATGGGAAGGCTAGTGGCAGTCGTGAAGAGAGCATTGAATGTGTAGGTGAAGGAAGAAGAGGAGGTGCAAAGAGAAAATATATTTCATACTAGATGTTATCTAGGAGATCACATTTGTAGTTTGATCATTGATGGAGGAAGTTGCACCAATGTAGTGAGCAATTTTATTGTTGAGAGGCTGGGGCTCAAAACTGTTAGACACCCTAGTCTATATAAATTGCAGTGGTTGAATGATAGCGGTGAGACTAAGGTGAGTAAGCAAGCCTTGATTGGGTTTCGCATTGGTAGGTATGAGGATGAGGTGTTATGTGATGTAGTGCTAATGCAAGCATGTCATGTGTTGTTGGGGAGGCCATGGCAATTTGATAGGAAGGTTGTGCATGATGGCTTTTCTAACAAGTATACGCTTGTTCACCAAGGGAAGAGCTTTAATCTTAAACCGTTAACACCTAAGCAGGTGTATGAGGACCAGTTGCAGCTACAACAGTCCTTTGCAAAACATAAGGTGAGTGAAAAGTAGAGTGAGAGTGAGAGAGCAAAAGACAATGAGAAGAAAAAGGAATATAAAAGTCAAGATCAAAAGGAAAAGGAGAGGAAGGCTGGAAAGAGTGTGAGAGGCCAAGTTGAAGGGGGATCAACTTTGGTGGTGAGTGAAAAGGAGAGGGCAGCCTTGCAAAAGGAGAGTTGTATGGCAAGAGCGAGTGTAGTAAGGAGAGCATTAGTGATGAGGCAACCTATGTTGTTTCTGGTTTTTAAAGAAACATGTTTGACTACTAACGAATTATCTAATGCTTTGCCTAGTGTGGTTGTGTCTCTTGTGCATGACTTTGAAAATGTCTTTCCGAAGGAACTCCAAAGGCAGGTCGATGAATTAATGGAGAAGGGATACGTGAGAGAAGGCATGAGTCCATGTGCAGTGCCTGTGATTTTGGTGCCTAAGAAGGATAGGACATGGAGATTGTGTGTTGACTGTTGCGCCATCAACAACATCACGGTAAAGTATCGTCATCCCATACCTCGTTTAGATGACTTCTTAGATTGGTTATATGAGTATAGTGTCATTCCTCATGAGCTTTGGATGGACACTTCCATAGATTTTGTGTTAAGATTATCTAGGCCTAGACATGATAGAGATTCTATTTTTGTGGTAAGGTTTTCTAAAATGGTTCATTTCATTCCTTGTCATAAAACTGATGATGCTATACACATTGTTGATTTGTTCTTTAGAGAGGTAGTGCATCCGCATGGTATACCTAGTAGCATTATTAGTGATCGGGATGTAAAGATTTTGAGTCATTGTTACAGAGTATTGTGGGGAAAGTGGGGAACTAAACTAATGTTTTCGACTATCCGTCACCCACAAACTAATGGGCAAATTGATGTGGTTAATAGGACTTTAATTCAATTGTAAGGGGTAATCATAGAGAAGAACATTAGGACTTGGAAGGATTGTCTACCATTTGTGGAGTTTGCATATAATAGGGCTTTACATAGCACTACTCATTGTTCACCATTTGAGATTGTGTATGGTTTTAACCCATTGGTTACTATTTATTTATTGCCATTGCATCCTAACAAGTTTGTGAGTTTTGAAGCTGATTCTAAGGCAGATTTCGTGAGAAGGCTAAGCATTGAGCGAAGAACATAACAGTATGTGAAACAAGCCAACAAGGGTTGTCGACAAGCTGTTTTTGAACCCGGAGATTGGGTTTGGGTTCACATGCGCAAAGAGCAGATTTCCGTACAGCATAGATCTAAATTACTTCCTAGAGGCGATGGACCAATTCAAATTCTTGAGTGCCTCAATGATAATGCATACAAGAAAGATTTACCAGGTAAGTATCCAGTAAGTGTCACGTTTAATGTTACTGATCTAAGTCCATTTGATGCAGGCAATGATTTGAGAACAAATCCTTTTCAAGAGGAGGGGAATGATAAGATCCATGACAAGAGCCAAGCCGAAAGAAGAAATGTGGATCCTCTTGAAGTGCCGCCTGGACCGATCACAAGAAATCGAGCAAAACGATTCAAGAAAGCACTTAACGGGTTGATAAAGGTTGTCCATGAAGCCGGAAAGGATTGGAGCAATCATGAAGTTGGAACGGATTGGAACAACCATGGGAAGGCCCTTGCTTTTATACAAGTCACACTGGACACGGGTTGAAGAGGGTGTATATTTTCAAGGCACGGCTATATAGGAATTCCAAGATTGTACAGAATCATACACGGCTAGACACACGGCTAAAAGGCACGACCGTGTATGGAGTCAAGCAAATCCACAGAAAGATATACGGGCGTGTATGTTGCCAAAAGTTGCACAGAAAGGTACACGGCCAAAGTACACGGGCGTGTACACGGCTGTGTATCCCCTGCCGACCAGCTTGTTCTATTTTCGCGTTTTTACGCCACTTATCTAAACTACGTCGTTTTGGACTTGTTTTACACGAATTGTAACCCTAGTATAAAAGCTCCTAGGGTTTAGAACAATGAAGAATTTTTACATCTTTGAACATTAAACACTTTTGAGAAGCTCCTCTCTTGGTTCTTCAAGAACTAAATCGAACTTATCGGATTGATTTCCGTGGCGTTCATCCCGACTTATCAATCTGTCTTCCATCCCGATTGTGGCATCTTCATTTTTATACCAAGGTTCTTGTCTCGCTTATAGACAACAGATCGCAGTTTCCACTTTAGGTGTTTGGGTGTCTTAGGCAACGAATTTCTGAATGTATTGGTATTGGGTTTCGTCATGGGTTGGCGTGGTTCATATCATCATATATAGAATAGTTTAAAGTTGCACCACTCAACTTCTATGCTATAGGATTCTTTTCCTGCATTAGTACAACACCAATTCCAATCCCAAAAGCATTACATTCCAACTCAAAAACTTTGTCAAAATTAGGTAAAGCCAATAACGGATCACAAGTGAGTTTTTCTTTTACCTCTTCAAAACTCCTCTGAACCTTTCACTCCATATAAAAGGTACACTTTTTTTAGTCAATTCTATGAGAGGACTGACAATACCACTGAAATTTTAGACAAAGCGTCTATAAAAGGATACAAGTCCATGAAAACTTCTTACCTCTGTAACTGAAGTAGGTGTTGGCCATTCTTTGATTACCCTCACTTTCTCCTCATCCACCCTTACACCTGAACTAGATACAACAAAACCCAAAAACATTACCTCAGTTTGGTAAAAGGAACACTTCTGGATATTTGCAAATAGCTGTTGTGTCCTCAATACTGAAAATACTACCTGAAGATGCTTCATATGTTGTTCTAGGTTTTTGTTGTAGATTAGAAAATCATCAAAATAAACAACAAATTTTCCTAGAAATTCTTTTAGTACATAATTCATCAACCTCATAAAGGTACTAGGAGCATTACTCAAACTAAAGGGCATAACCAACCACTCCTACAGTCCATGACGTGTTTTAAAAGCAGTTTTCCATTCATCCCCTTTTCTTATCCGAATCTAGTGATATCCACTTTCGAGATCCACTTTCGAGAAAACCTATAAATCATGTAACTCATCTAACATATCATCAAGTCTAGGAATAGCATACTTGAATTTGATGGTGATTTTGTTGATGACTCTGCTATCGATATACATTCTCTAAATACCATCCTTCTTAGGAATAAGAAGGGCAGGAATAGCTCATGAGCTAAGACTCTCTCTAACAAACCCCCATTCAACCAATTCATCTACCTGGTGTTTCAATTCCTTAGCCTCCTCGGGATTCATGCGATATACAGGTCGATTTGGTAATATTGAACCAGGCATAAGATCAATAGCATGCTCTATCCCTCTCAAAGGTGGTAACCCTACTGGCAAATCATCAAGAAAAATGTCAATATACTCATTCAATACCTGAGAAACTGCTGAAGGTAAGGATTGTGGTTCCTACAACCCTAATACACATCTCAATTAAAGCTAGTATGTTGAAGCCTCTTTTGTAATTAACCTCTCCATTTCACCCTATCCCATCAATAACACCTTCTTTTCCTCATAATCATTACACTGAATTAAAGCCCTTTTAACCTCTGATGGTCGACTGATCTGTTGCTGAACCTTTTGAACCTCTGAAGGTGACATTGGATTCAGAATAACACGTTTGCCTTCCTTTTGGAACACATAAGTATTCCTGAAGCCATCATGCAAGACCCTCATGTCATATAACCAAGGCCTGCCAAGCAATATATAGGATGCACACATAGGCATGATATCACACTCAATCTCATCACGATATTTATCCCCCACACTGAATGGTACATTAGCTCTTTGGTTCACATACAAACTTCCCTGATCACTAAACCAATCCAATTTATATGGTTTAGGATCTAGAATAGTAGTAAGTCTTAGCTTCAATACTAACGATGCGGCTACTACATTGGTACAACTACCACCATCAACTATAAAGACACATAAATTTCTTTGTATTCTACAAGAAGTATGGAACAAGTTTTCCCTTTGTTCTTCATCTTTATTAGCAAATGTAGTCAATGTTCGGCGCAACACATTAGCATATTGAAATATTTCACTAGACATTGTTGTATTTAAATTCAATAACCACAACAATAATAATCTCCACACCTCTTAAATCACAATGCAACAACCTTCCCAATTTCAACGCAATTTCACGCCAAAATTATACACACACTCTTCACTAAATTTGCAAAAACACAACTCCACATACACGCCTCAAGTGAAACACATTCACACCGCCACTTACAATAATATACACACCACATGCAACACAAAACTTCTTCAATTCACTACTCCTTCTCAAAGCAATTTCAAGGATAATCACGTTGCAAATTCTTCACTACAAATACAAATCTAATCCGTAACTTACACATAAAGTCAACAAATTAAATTTGAAAATTAAACTACTTCACTAATTGCAACCTTTCCGTATATGGTAAGAAGTAATTTTCAAATTCAAATGAACACACAATTAATCAATCACTTAATGTGTGATGTGCTCAAAACCAAGTCCAAGCACAATCAAAATGAATCAAATAAACAAACTCCAACTCACAATTAAAACCGGTTCAATTGGATGAAAATTTGCGTGAACCCTTTCAGAATTTTGGTAACAAATCCGAAGGTCAAATGATGAAATTCCAATCCATATATATAATCTTCACTATATAACAACAATAATAAGTGAAATCCACGTGAATCAAATCAAGAAGGACTGATAAAAAACCGTGACTCCAACTTCTCCTACAATTTCAATTCACGTCACATAAAATGTTGATATCAAGTACTAAAAACAATCAATCTTTAACAAAATAATTGATCACAAATTGCAATAAAAAATATGTCCAAGAAAAATCCAAAATACCCTAGATATGACTAACCAGTGATGAAATGGAAACACAACAAAGAAGGAATTGATACTACTCACAATTACCCTTTATTGCACTCGCCACAATTTCAACTCTTGCAAATTGAAATTGATAAGAGAATTAGAACTAAGGAAACCCTAAGCCCTCTCACGAAAATGTGAAGTGTATAATCTGAAAAAACGACCTCCTCAAACCCTACTATAAGCAAGTATTTATACTTGCTACTCCTAAGGTTAGAAAATGGTTAAAATTACAAGTTTGCCACTTTTAAGGTGGTTGGTCCTAAATGAAAATTACAATCAAATGAAAGTGTTCCAAAAGAAAATATAACATAAAATAGTTCATAAAACAATTAAAAGAAAGAAATAAAATAACAGAATCTAACAGAATCTCTGAAATGAAATAAAGAGTAATTTAAATTGATTAAAGAAAGAAAAACTTACCTAAAGAAATGCATTCGTTAGAGTAGTCAGCGTTGAGCTTTTTTAATATCGCCGATCCTCGGCAGCGGCGCCAAAAACTTGTTGATGATCGCAATCACTCAAATTTAAAAATCCCTTTTTCTGACTCTCTGTTACGATCAAGTAGGCAAGTGCACCTATCGATTGTAATAGTATAGAGTTGAGTTCGGGTATCGTCTCCTCAAGGACCAGTAAGTACTAATACTAACTCTAAACCAACTATCTAACCGCACAAATTCGAGAGGTTCCAGATTAAATTAAGAATACTTAATAAAACCTATAGCAATTAAAAATAACACTATAACTTGATTATTAATTTGATAACTAAGAACATACCCTACCCTTTACTACTCCTCTAATTGTCAGGTAACTTTACCCTTTCAATAAATTAGTTAACGAGCAATGGTTATCTCTAAACCGCGGAGTATCTAACACTAAGCTAATGTTCTTCCCAGAATCATTAGCTCCTAACCCTAATCGCTTTGATAAAGATCCCTCTTCTATCAAAATCCAATTATAATTGCATTAACACTCTTGAACCCTCAATTAGATCAAATTATCTAATTTAACCTAATACGGAAAATTCACGTTCTCTATCCCTAGATTATATGCGAATTCCTTTATTCATGTAAGATCTATTCAAACAAGAGATTTCCCAATCATCTTCTAAGAAATCAATGCAAACTTAATGTTGGCCATACATCAAATTAGCGACAATATATAAACAACATGAATAAATTCAGAAAATTCCGATATTCATTAACTATGCAATCAATCCTATATTACATGATAATTAGAATTCATAAGGTTCGGGTATGAAACAACTAGCCACTAAGGATTTTCAAGATATAACTCAATGAAATAGAATGAAAAAAGAAAGATAAAACCCCTGTGCATGAGCCCTTCGGTGTCGTCTTCTTCTTTTCTCATTCCCTTCACCTTCTCTTTCGCATCCCTTCGGCTTCCTCGGCCTCTTCGGCTCTTCGGACTTTCGGCCTCTTGGCCTCTCGGCCTCCTCTTTGGTGCTCTCTTTTTCGTCCTCTCTCTTTTCTTCTTTTTTTTCCTCTTCTCTCTCTTCAAAGACGACTATTTATACCTAGGGTAGCTTCCTCTCTGGCGTGTAGGAGATATCCTTCAAATATGGACAAAAGATTTAAAATCGATTTGAAGATATCTTTCCTTCAATAGACACACGGTCATACTACACGGGCGTGTATATAAACCGTGTATCTCTCTGACTCAGTGAACTCTGGGCATGTATATCCCACACGGCCGTTTGTAATAGTCGTGTATGCCTCTGTCTTCTTTGTTCTTCGTACACGATTGATTACACGGTTGTGTAACTCAACCGTGTGTCCTCCTCAATGTGTTCTTATGCACGGTTGGGTTACACGGGTGTGTATTCCAACCATGTATTGGTCTGTCCTAAGAAATCTTCTTCCACGCTGATACACGGTCAGATGCACGAGTGTGTATCCGACCCGTGTAGTCTCCTGATTCCTTCACACGGCCGTGTATATCTGTTGTTCCTTCCAAAAAGTATTTTTCTTCGTGTATTCCTCTCCGATTTCAATCCAAATCGATATCTCTTCTCAAAATAGTGGTCCTCATCCCTGAAACTGAAATATTTCTATTTTAAGTATCAAAATTCTTCAAGATAACATCAAATTATTACACAAACAAATAGAATTCATCTAAAATACAAGTGTTAATTTATACTTATCAAATATCATAAGTCTTCATGAGCCAATGCTTCAGAATGGAAACAATCGTAGTGGGTCTTTAATTGTCAATCTGAAAATGTCCCGTATCCATCAACTATTGTAGGACATATTGGCATCCCATAGAGAATTATTATTGTACCTGTAAGATTATTTCTCAAATATTTATTAGAATAAAAGATATAAAGTAAAATATGAGTGATCTGGATCATCATCCAAATCGAGTTTTGAAAGTGTCGACAGTGCTAGAAATTTTCCCATCATCTCCTTGGGCTTTTGAAAGATTTGCCCTCAAATCTAGAAGGTCTTTTGCTAAACTGAAACCCGATGTTTGGAATGGCTTGTTCGGTGAAAATCTAGAAGAACTATATGTGCTTCTAACTAGTTCCTAGAAAGAACGAACCTTAGACGGAGACAAAGGAGTTAATAAAATCCGAATACCATCCTTTTGAAACATGTAAGTGTTTCTGAACCCATCATGTAACACCTTTCTATCAAATAGCCATGGTCGACCCAGTAGTAAATGAAATGCATACATAGGAAGCACATCACAGATAATCTCATCACTATACCGATCTCCTATACTGATTGGTACTATTGCTCGCTGTGTAACATGCAAACTACCTCAGTTGTCCAACCAATGCACTTTATACGGGTTAGGATGAGAGCTAGTGGTTAATTGTAAGTTTTCTACCAATGCAGTAGATATGACATTAGTACAACTACCACTATCAATAAAAAGCATACATAGGATACCTCGAATCTGACAAGGTGTGTGAAACAGATTCTCCCTTTGTATGTCCTTGGTATCTGGAGAAATAGTTATAGCCCTGTGTAACACATTAATAGGTAAGTATTTTCCTCCTTTTTATCCCTATGTGTTTCAGCGTGTTCATCATCATAATACTCTTATAAGGCTAAGGATAAATCTGTAGGCTCGACAGTCTCTTCCTCATCATCTTCTTCGTTATCGTCCATGACGGTCATCACCCTTTTATTGGGACATTGTGTAACTATATGTCTAAATCCCATGCATTTGAAACATTTAATCAGGCTCATCTTCCTACTGGTTAACCCTTGTACCATCTGCCTCAAATCAGATCCAACTACCTCTTTGCCTTTCCCAAAAACATTTTTCTCCTCTTCTGTGGTAGGGATAATTTTGTCAACAACCCTGAAATGCTCACCTGCTCCCTTTGACCCATCCAACTGACCAACAACCCCCATGGGCTTTGTATTAGTAGTGGACCTGCTCCTAATAACTTGGAATGAATAAGATCGCCTCTGTCTTTCCACTTTCAAGGCTGACTATATAGCCTCATCAAGTGTACTATATCTTTGAAGCTTAACTACACAAGCTATCTCATACTTCAACCCAGATACAAAACGTGCTAGGGTTTGTTCAGGAGGTTCAACTGATCCACATCTGATCACTAGTGTCTCAAACTCCTGTACGTAGTCATCCACTGTTTTACCCCCCTATCTCAGTGTCTAGAGACACATAAATAACTCATGCCTATAGTGTTCCGATACAAACCTCTTCCTCAAAACCCGTTTCATGTCTCTCCAAGTGTGTATTCCGGTCTCTCCATCCCTTCGCCTGCTGATCACCATATTTTTCCACCATAAAGTGGCATACCCTATAAACTCTACAGCTGCAAGACGTACCCTGGAGTCATCATCAATATCATAACACTCGAAAAGACCCTCCACTTTGTCTTCCCAGTCTAAGTAATCATCGGCGGAACCCCTACCATCAAATGAAGGCATCTGTAGCTTCACATACTCTAATCCTCGAAGTGGTCTAAATTCCCTATCTGGGTATGGATTAACCCCAAAATTATCATCTCTATATTCCCTAAGAGCATGATAATCTCCTTCTACTCTTCTCCCCAAATTTCCTCTAACTGCCCCTTCTCTCTGGACATTTTGAGGAGCTACTCTAGGTGATGCCTGAAGGTTTACCACAGGTGGTGGTGGCAATGTCATCCTATCAATCTTTGTTGCTAATGTAGCAACAATTGTGGTAAGGTCCTGAAGTTGTTCATCTAAAGTTCTTCCACTTGTATTTTGATGACTTGGTCTGCCACTCACTTGGCTATTGGCCTCATTGCCAATGCCCCCATTCACACTATCATTTGACATGTTTGTGGATGCGATTTATTTAAAGTACAAATGTAATCTCAAATAATTGTAGCACACTTCCTTGACTTCACCATGTCATAATAACACGTTTGGATAACAATACACACTTATACACCCACGGTGCAACAAGTCACCAATGCTATAAATACTTCTTATCACTTCAAGTATAGTAAAATAATTGAAGCACAAATAACTACTTCCAAGTAGTTAAGATATTGAATTCAACTAAGCAAGTGTTTAAGTAATAATACTCAATAACTTTCACACTTAAATGCTTATATTTGAATTTCAAACTTTACTACTTAACTTCCTTTATTAGCTACGATTTACACTCACACTTGATCTAAATGTGCAGCACCTTACTCTACACAACTCCACAAATTCACACTGCCACTCACACCATACATATACACGTTGCAACCACTTCAACCACCACTACATACATACAACACTTCACGGTGCAAATTACCTTTCACTCAACATACACCAAAACTCACGCCACATGCATACACTCTTCACTAATTTAACAAAAACACAACTCCACAATACGGCAACAAATTCAAATGAACATCCGTAATGCACTTTCCACAAATGGTAAGATTCCATTTCAAATTCAAATGAAATGTAATCAATACCACTCAATAATGATGAGAGCCATGATGGGAGCCAAGCTAGAAGGTGGAATGTGGATCCTCTTGAACTACCACCTGGACCGATCACAAGAACTCGAGCAAAACGATTCAAGGAAGCATTAAACAAGCTGATAAAGGATATCCAAGAAGCCGAAAAAGAGTGAAGCGACCATGAGAATGACCTTGCATTTGTACAAGTCATTCAAGGAGATCAAAGCATTGGAGATCAAAGCTGCTAGCCTTGACAACGCTGGCTTAAACGCTGCCGGCCTTTAACCGGCATTGCAATTCGCACACAACAGAGGGAATATGCCGGCTTACTACGCCGCCGGCCTATATACCCAGCGTACATCCTACGCCGGCTACTACGCCACCACCTTTCACTACCTGTTTGTTATTTTTCTACGACTATATTATGTTATGTCATTTTGGGCTTTTGTTATTACGAGTTGTAAACCCTAATATAAGCTACTAGGGTTGGAAACAAAACATAGAACATTCATACAACATTAAATAACACATTTTGAGAGAATTCCTCTCTTGGTTCTTTAAAGAACTTCTCTTGAACTTATCAGGTCTCTTCCATGGCATTCAACCAGACTTATCAATCGGTCTTTCATCCCGATTGTGGAGCCAACAGAACATACCAAGGTTCTTGCCACGTCTATAGGCAACGTGTCGTAGTTCCACTTTAATTGTTTGGCATCTTGGGTTGCAATTCCGAACGTATTGGTATTGGGTTTTGTCACACGTGGACGTAGCTTGTATCAGTTTGGTATCAGAGCCTAGGTTTGTTAAACATCAGTTCGGTTTGAGAAAGGTAAAATCAAAACCCTAACTCCAATCGTTCATATCAAGTTTTGTGTTGTCATAGCTTCATACTCAAGTCCATAGTGTTAATTGTTTCTTGAGTAGTGTAGTGCATCCTATAAATCTTGTTACAAACAAAAAAAAATTCACAACAAAAAAAAAAAACGTGAACAAAGAATGGAAACAAAGTCAACAAAAAGGAAAGAAAAAGAGGAAGATTCAAGCCCCTAGAGTTGTTCTTGAATTCTACAGAAGGGATTGGTGTAGTTTGGGTTAGTTCAAAGAGAATTGAGAAGAGGGATTGGTGAGTTGATATCATCCTTGCTTATGAGAATACACGAGTGATTGTGGGATATCATCCTTTGAGTGAAACACGTAAGGGAGTAAATCGGGAGGCTTAATCCTATATATTTGTGTTAGTACTAACCTTCATTGCAAGAACTATATCGAGGCAACATTCTCCTGAAGGTGAGAGGGGGCGGTTTGATGCTAGGTTAATGATTAAGGCATTGAGGAGTGAGATAAAGAGGATGTTTCAGGAGGGAATGGAACAAATTCATGAGATGGTGGAGAAAAACTAGAGCAATCTAAAAACGTCTTTCAAGGGCGTACGAGGGAGAGTTGTTCTAAGAGAGGACAAAGGGATGGAGATGAAATTTCTGATGATGAATTTGATGAACCTTCTATCGGGAGTTATAGAGGTTATGGTGGTAGGAATAGAGGAACTGGGGATTGGGAAGATAGAGGAGATAAGAATAGAGAAGATAATCAATTGAGTAGTATAAAGATGAAGATTCCTCCTTTCTAAGGGAAAAATGATCCCGAGGCATACTTAGAATGGGAGAAGAAGGTAGAGATAGTGTTTGATTATCACAATTATAGTAGGAGAAAGAAAGTGTAGCTTGCTGCCATTGAGTTTTCAGATTATGCCATAGTGTGGTGGGAGCAACTGATGTTGAATAGAAGAAGGAATGGCGAACCACCTATTGAGTCTTAAGAAGAGATGAAGAGGGTGATGAAGAAGCAGTTTGTTCCTGCTTATTACTATCGTGAGTTGCACAACAAATTGCAAACTCTTAAGTAGGGAAGCCGAAGTGTAGATGAGTATTTCAAGGAGATGGAGGTTACTATGATTAGAGCAAATGTTGAGGAGGATAGAGAGGCTACCATGGCTAGATTTCTTGCGGGGTTAAATAGAGAGATACAAAATGTAGTAGAATTGCAGCATTATGTGGAATTGGAAGATATAGTTCACATGGCTATAAAGGTTGAGAACCAACACAAGAGGAAAGGTAGTAGTACTACACGGTTTCAATAGGGTGTTGGTTCATCTACCTGGAAGACTAACCAATGGAAGAAGGAAGAAAAGTCTTTACCTACCAAGCCAAAAGGAGAGCAGAAGCAAGTGGGTTCTAATCCTAGTACTCAAGGTAAACCTGATTCTTCTACTCCTAGAAATCGTGACATTAAATGTTTTAAATGCTAAGGCAGAGGTCATATTGCTAGTCAATGTCCAAATAGACGTGTTATGATTCTACGTGATGATGGTGAGTATGAGACTGAGGGGGATAGTGAAGATGATGATATGCCTCCATTAGAGGATGCTAGTGATGACAAGGAGCCTGCAACAGGGAAGTTAGTGGCAGTTGTGAAGCGAGCTTTGAATGTGCAGGCGAAGGAAGAAGAGGAGGTGCAACGAGAGAATATCTTTCATACTAGATGTTATCTAAGTGATCATATTTGCAGTTTGATCATTGATGGGAGTAGTTGCACTAATGTGGTGAGTACTTTCATTGTTAAGAGGTTAGGGCTCAAGACTACTAAACACCCTAGCCCATATAAATTGTAGTGGCTGAATGATAGTGGCAAGACTAAGGTGAGTAAGCAAGCCTTGATTGCTTTTCTCATCAGTACGTATGAGGATGAGGTGTTATGCAATGTAGTGCCGATGCAGGCGTGTCATGTGTTGTTAAGGAGGCCATGGTAGTTTGACAGGAAGGTTGTTCATGATGACTTTTCTAATAAGTATACACTTGTTCACCATGGCAAAAGCTATAATCTTAAACCCATCACACCTAAACAGGTGTATGAGGATCAGTTGCAACTACAGCAATCTTTTGCAAAATACAAGGTGAGTGAAAAACAGAGGGAGAATGAGAGAATAAAAGTAATCGAAAAAGAAAAAGAACATAACAGTCAATATCAAAAGGAAAAAGAGAGGAAGGTTGGAGGGAGTGTGAGAGGCCAAGTTGAAGGGGGATCAACTTTGGTGGTGAGTGAAAAGGAGAGTGCAGCTGATGGGTGTCGAATCCAATAAAAATAAAAACCTACTCCTAGACAATTATATGATTTGCATATAGTGGTGAGTAGGGTCGAATCCACAGGGATTGGTTAAATATATTTCTATTCAAAGAGAATAAAGAGGAAAAGAAAAATAGAGGGGGAGGGGGGGGGGGGGGGGGTGTGGAATCAAAATAAACAAGATAATAAAATCGAATATTGATAAAAGCCTAGCCAAAGGAATCAAGATAGTTTAATTCTAGGAATTGATCATCGATGCAAATGTTTTCTATTCTCATTTCTAGATAAACTGGTTATAGTTATTAACAAGCTCTAACAACCTATCTCTCCTTACTTCCTCGATAATCAAAACAAGCTCTTTGATTATTTCTCTTATCGATTAGACAACCCTAAAACAAGCTCTTAGGATTTAATCTATCAATAGCATTAAAAACAAGAGAGACCACCAATTCATGCCAGTAGATTATAAGATAACCTATTTAAACAAGATCATACATCTCCATAACATGAATTCGATCATCTATTTTATAATCAAACATGTTATTGTGTCACCGAGACTAGAACTATCAAACAATTACGGATTTGACGTGCTAGTTGACAATATATTAACTTGCTAATTGAGTAGAAGAGCTCTAATTCATACCAATCAACAAAGATAATAATGACAAAACGTTCAGAAGATATATGAATATCCAAAAACAAAGAATAGATTAAAGACAAATCAATTAGATCTCACAATTCGTGGAGAATTAAACTTCTATGACCCTTTGGCTAGAAAATCTACTTAGCTACACATGTTCATCATCAAAACGAAAATTAAAAGTAAAAACATAACAAGCCTCTGTTCCCGGTTTCCTTGCTCTGCCTCCTCCCTTCCTTCTTGTCTCCAAGATTATGATAACTCCCCTTTCTCCTCTAGGGTTAGTTCTATTTATATTGTTAAGGGAAAGGCAGAGGATCTTTTGCTAGCAAGATACGAAAATATCTTTCCTTTTTCAAGTAAATCTCGAGAAGTGAATAATCGTCCGCCTGGCACACCCTACAACATGGTCATGGGTCAAGCCGTGCCTTCTTCTGTAGGTAATCTTCAATTCTTCATCCGTGTTCAGTGTGTGCCACGGCTTCCACCACGGCCAGATCCCAAGCCGTGTCATCCTCTGATCGATGTTCCACAATTTCTCCTCCTTATTTAGTATATGGCACGGCTTCATCAAGCTTCCACCACGGTTTGCACCATGGCTTCAACCACGGCTTCCACCACGGCCGTGTCACAAGTCGTGTCTCTCTCCTTCTCATGTAGTGTGTAGCACGGTTTTCACCATGGCCGTGCCTCAAAACGTACCTCCTTCTAGATAGATACACGACCGTGTACTTCAACCGTACATTTTCCTGTTGATTCAAAACCAAGTACACGGCCGTGTACTTCAACTACACACCCATGTACCTTCCTCCAGCGGTGTAAATCCTTGTCTTTGATCCAAGTTGTAGATGACTTCTCTAATTTACTTGAATTAGCACCATTGACTCCATTTAACCTGATTTACCACCATAATAGAATTAAGTATCATTTCCTTATGATTTCTATAAAATCAATAATAAATTAACACAATTAATACTATAAAAATTGAATATAAAATGGCTCTATCAAATTTCCCCCACACTTAAACTCTTGCTTGTCCTCAAGCAATTGAATCAAATCAATTGAGAAATCCGTCATAGATTATACGAACTTTCTTTTCATCATTCCAAGCATCTATTCATTTGTGATTCATGACTTGTAATTTTAATGTCTACTACTTCAACCAAACTGGTTTCCTGTGATCAAATTACCATGGACAAAATTTAATAGCTAATCTAAACAAAACAAACTTTAATCCTCATGTTTAGCAAAAGAATTTTTATTCCAAAAGTAAATACTTAATCCACTAAGGAAAAACACCCAATTAAACTTCATTGGATATTAGCAAGTATATAATCCTTGCAACATAAAGTAAAAGCATATAGTATCAACTCTTTCCATAGATTTTCTCCCTTTTTATTATAAGTCTTGTTTCATTCAATGAATGTTTACATTCATGTTCTTTTGATTTAATCAAGCATCTATTTTGATGGGTTTTTACCTGCTTCTTTTTATGAACTTTTGCCTTTTTCGCCCTTATCGTTATAGTGAGTTCATTGAGTCGGCATATCCCGAGCTCGTCACTCAAGTGATCGGGTTTTGAGATACCCCTATGGACTCTTCCTCACTCTAACATTCAAGTTTGAATACTCTTAACTCAATTACTTGAATCATTGGAGTAATGGCTATGCTTGATGATTTTATTTTATTTTTATAATTGTTTCACAACAACTTCAAAGAGTATATAGTAGCTAATATAACCTAGAAGTAAACTTGTTTATTTTTCACTTAGGGACTCAACTTACTCTTAGACTTCCAATTTTAAAGCCAAATACAAGGTATATTTGTTTCTTAAAGATTTCACTACTTAATTTTAACCAAGTATTCTAATCACAACAATGGGTGAGTAAAGCATTTGAACAAGTCAATTTCACATTTTGTAGATGCTTATTACAACATTTAGTACAATCTCCAGATTTCATGATAATTTTGAAAAAAATTGGCTTAAAATTGCTTAAGGACAAACATTCAGAGTATAAGTCAGTTCTCTATTCTCTATATTTTATTATCCTCTCCCCCACACTTAGCTTGAACAGTGTCTTCACTGTTCCTAATTCAACACAATTAAAAAGGAATTAACAACACAAGGAACATTAGAGAATAAGAGAAAAGGAATATCGGTACTTCCCTGGTATGAAGTGTAGAGTAATTGGAATTCTCCCCTTAGGCACTAGATAGTGTCATCTGATGATATGTATCAAATCAAAACAACATTAGAATCAAAACAAAACTAAAATCAAAATAAAACTAAAAATTGAATTTTTTTTTTTTTTTTTTTGACATGGGTTGCCTCCCATTAAGCGCCTTTCTTTAACATCTTTGGCTAGACGTTCCTAGCTAGATGTTCGGTTAAGGGTTTTGATTCCAACTTTGGTGCCTGTGGTGATGGGTCAATAACATCCGCAATAAAAACAGAAGAGATATCGCTAGGATGTTTCATGGCATCATAAATGTTAAATTTAATCACTTCACCATCAAATTCCATAGTGAGGGTACCATCATTTACATCAATTTTCGTCTTGGATGTCTTAAGGAATGGTCGCCTTAATAATATTAGTGATGAATTATGAGAATCATTATCTTCCATGTCAAGCACATAAAAATCAACAGGAAAAACCAACCCATTAACTTGAACTAAAACATCCTCTAGAACTCCCTTAGGATAAACATTGGACCTGTCAGTAAGTTGAACAATAACACCTGTTTCCTTCAAGGGGCTAACATTCAAACGTTGATAAACAGACAAAGGCATGACATTGATTGAAGCTCCTAGATCACACATGGCTTTAGCGATTCCAAGATTACCTATTTTGTAAGGAATGGTAAACATACCTAGATCCTTACATTTAGGAGGAAGCTTCTTCTGAATAATAGCTGAAACATTTTCACTCACACTAATCTTTTCATTACCTTTCAGCTTCCTTTTGTTAGTGCACAATTCTTTGAGAAATCTAGCATAGCACGGTATTTGTCTAATTGCATCAAGCAAAGGAATATTTACCTCACCTTTGCGAAAAGTTTCTAGAATCTCTTTTTCTTCCGCTTCATTCTTGGATTTCGCTAATCTGGAAGGGAAAGGAGGTTGTGTCATCATGACCTTTGGTGGCTCAACTAGAGACCCTCTAATCTGGTTGTCCTACTGGCTCGGAGTTGAAATTTCTTTCTTAGTCTCTTCCTCAGGATTAGATGGGTGTCCTTTCTTATTTAATCCCTGCAATTCTGTTCCACTTCTCAAGGTAATTGAATTAACGCTTTGCTTTGGATTTGTAATAGTTTGAGAAGGTAACTTACCTTGATTTTCTAACCTGTTTACAGAAGAAGCAAGTTGGCTTACCTGATTCTCCAAGTTTTGAATGCTCTGCTTTGTTTCCTCCTGAAATTGTTTTGTATTAACAGCAACAGATTTAACAATTTCCTCAAGAGACATATCTGAAGTGGAAGGAGCTTGGGGTACTTGGTTTGATGGCTTAGGCTGGAATTGTTGGAAATGTTGTGGGTTATTGCCATATCGGAAGTTAGGATGATCCCTCGATCCAGGGTTGTAAGTATTCGAGTAGGGATCATATTTCCTTTTCAGCTATCTTAGGAATCCTCCTACCGCATTGACATGCTCATGATTGTAATCTTGCAATGTGGGGCACATGTCAATAGGATGATTAGGGGCAGCACGAATTCCACAAGCCTTCACCTGCTGTGTATTTCTGAGGGCTATCTGTTGCAAAAGGGAAGTTAGGTGATGGGTGTCGAATCCAACAAAAATAAAACCTACTCCTAGACAATTATATGATTTGCATATAGTGGTGAGTAGGGTCGAATCCACAGAGATTGATTAAATTTATTTCTATTCAAGGAGAATAAAAAGGGAAAGGAAAATGGGGGGGGTTTTGTTTGTGAATCGAATAAAGTTAAAACAAGATAAGAAAATCGAATATTGATAAAAAGCCTAGCCAAAGGAATCAAGATAGTTTAATTCTAGGAATTGATCATCGATGCAAATGTTTTCTATTCTTATTTCTAGATAAACTGGTTATGGTTATTAACAAGCTCTAACAACCTATCTCTCCTTACTTCCTCGATAACCTCAGACAAGCGCTTTGAATTATTTCTCTTATTGATTAGACAACCCTAGACAAGCGCTTAGGATTTAATTTACCAATAGCATTAAAAACTAGAGAGACCACCAATTCATGCCAGTAGATTATAAGATAACCTATTTAAACATGATCACACACCTCCATAACATGAATTCGATCATCTCTTTTATAACCAAACATGTTATTGCGTCACTAAGACTAGAACAATCAAACAATTACGGATTTGATGTGCTAGTTGACAATATATTAACTTGCTAATTGAATAGAAGAGCTCTATTCATACCAATCAACAAAGATAATAATGACAAAACGATCAGAAGATATATGAATACCTAAAAATAAAGAATAGGTTAAATACAAGTCAATTAGACCTCACAATTCGTAGAGAATTAAACATCTATAATCCTTTGGCTAGAAAATTAGCTTAGCCACACATGTTCATCAATAAAACGAAAATAAAAAGTAGAGACATAATGAACCCGATTGCCTGCTCTGCCTCCTCGTTTCCTTCTTGTCTCCAAGGTGATCTAAGATTCAAAGATTGCCTCTTACCCTCTAGGGTTGGCTCTATTTATATTATTAGAGGGATAGCATGTGATCTTTTGCGAGCAAGATACGAAAATATCTTTCCTTTTCCAAGTAGATTTTGAGAAGTGAAGATTCGTCCGCCTGGCACGCCCTAACACACGGCCGTGTGTCAAGCCGTGCCATCCTCTATGCATATTTCACATATCATCTTCCGTGTCCAGTGTATACTACGGCTCCACCTACGGCTAGATTTCCAACCGTGCCTTCTTCTGTGCATAATCAACAAGTCTTCATCCATGCCCAGTGTGTACCACGGTTATACCCACGGCCAGATTTCAAGTCGTGCTATCCTCTGGTTGATGTTCCACAATTTCTTCTCCTTGGCACGTCTAGCTTCCACCACGGCTCCAAACACGGTTTCTCGCACGGCTTCCACCATGGCCGTTCCCTAAACCGTGTCTCTCTCTGTTCAAAGTCCACATTTCCGCCTTCTTGTCAAGTGTGTAACACGGTTTAAACCTTGGCCGTGCCTCAAACCGTGCTGCCTCCGGTGGTGTAATTCCTTATCTTGATCCAAGTTGTACATGACTTCTCTAAAATACTTGAATTAGCATCCTTGACTCCATTTAACCTAATTTATCACGATGATAGAATTAAAGTACCATTTCCTTATGATTTCTATAAAATCAATAATAATTTAACGCAATTTATACTATAAAGATTGAGTATAAAATGGCTCTATAAAATTCCCCCACACTTAAACTCTTGCTTGTCCTCAAGCAATTGCATCAAATCAATTGAGAAATCTGTCATAGATTATACAAACTTTCTTTTCACCATTCCAAGCATCTATTCATTTGTGATTCATGACTTGTAATTTTAATGTCTACTACTTCAACCAATCTGTTTTCCTGTGATCAAATTACTATGGACAAAATTTAATAACTAATCTAAACAAAACAAACTTTAATCCTCATGTTTAGCAAAAGAATTTTTAGTCCAAAAGTAAATACTTAATCCACTAAGGAAAAACACCCAATTAAACTTCATTGGATATTAGCAAACATATAATCCTTGCAGCATAAAGTAAAAGCATATGGTATCAACTCTTTGCTAGATGTTTTCCCTTTCTATTATAAGTCTTGTTTTATTCAATGAATGTTTACATTCATGTTCTTTTGATTTATTCAAGCATCTATTTTGACCGGTTTTTGCCCTCTTCTTTCCATGAACTTTTTGCCTTTTCGCCCTTATCGTTATAGTGAGTTCATTGAGTCGGCACATCCCGAGCTCATCACTCAAGTGACCAGGTTTTGAGATACCCCTACGGACTCTTCCTCACTCTAACATTCAAGTTTGAATACTCTTAACTCAATTACTTGAATCATTGGAGTAATGGCTATGCTTGAATTTTTTTTTTTTTATTTCATTTCAAAGAGTATATAGTAGCTAATATATCCTAGAAGTAAACTTGTTTATTTTTCACTTAAGGACTCAACCTACTCTTAGACTTCCAATTCTAAAGCTAAATATAAGGTAAATTTGTTTCTTAAAGATTTCACTACTTAATTTTAACCGTGTATTCTAATCACAACAGTGGGTGAGTAAAGCATTTGAACAAGTCAATTTCACATTTTGTAGATGCTTATTATAACATTTAGTACAATCTCTAGATTTCATGATAATTTTGAAAAAATTTGGCTTAAAATTGCTTAAGGACAAACATTCAAAGTATGGGTCAATTCTCTATTCTCTATATTTTATTATCCTCTCCCCCGCACTTAGCTTGAACAGTGTCCTCACTGTTCCTAATTCGGCACAATTGAAGAGGAATTAACAACACAAGGTACATTAGAGAATAAAAGAAAGGAAATACTGGTACTTCCCTGGTATTGGAGTTCTCCCTTTAAGCTTTGGAAAGTGTCATCTACTTATGTGTATCCTTGCTGCAGCTGATCCAAAGAGTTCAAAACTACACTAAAATCAAAACAAAACGAAACTAAAACAAGACAAAACTAAAGCAAAACAAAACTAAAAGATATTTTTTTTTTTTTTTGACATGGGTTGCCTCCCATGAAGCGCCTTTCTTTAACGTCTTTGGCTAGACATTCCAGGCCAGATGTTTGGGTAAGGATTTTGATTCCAGCTTTAGTGCCTGTGGTGATGGGTTAATAACATCCGCAACAAAAATAGGAGAGATATCGCTAGGGTGTTTCATGGCATCATAAATGTTAAATTTAATCACTTCACTATCAAATTCCATAGTGAGGGTACCATCATTTACATCAATTTTCGTTTTTGATGTTTTAAGAAATGGTCGCCCTAATAATATCATTGATGAATCATGAGAATCATTATCTTCCATATCAAGCACATAAAAATCAGCAGGAAAGACCAATCCATTGACTTGAACTAAAACATCCTCTAGAACTCCCTCAGGATAAACATTGGACCTGTCAGCAAGTTGAACAATAACACTCGTTCCCTTCAAAGGACCAACATTTAAACATTGATAAACAGACAAAGGCATGACATTGATAGAAGCTCCTAGATCACACATGGCTTTAGCGATTCCAAGATTACCTATTTTGCAAGGAATGGTAAACATACTTGGATCCTTGCATTTAGGAGGAAGCTTCTTCTGAATAATGACTGAAACATTTTCACTCACACTAATCTTTTCATTGCCTTTCAGCTTCCTTTTGTTAGTGCACAAGTCTTTGAGAAACCTAGCATAGCGCGGTATTTGTCTAATTGCATCAATAAAAGGAATATTTACCACGACTTTGCAAAAGGTTTCCAGAATATCCTTTTCTTCCGCTTCATTCTTGGATTTCGCTAATCTGGAGGGGAAAGGAGGTGGTATTAATGTAACCTTTGATGGCTCAACTAGAGACTTGCTAATCTGGTTACCCTGCTGGCTCGGAGTCGAAATCTCTTTCTTGGTCTCTTCCTCAAGATTAGACGGGTGTCCTTTCTTATTTGATCCCTGCAATTCTGTTTCACTTCTCAAGGTAATTGCATTAACGCTTTGCTTTGGATTTGTGATAGTTTGAGAAGGTAACTTACCTTGAGTTTCTAACCTATTGACAGCAGAAGCAAGTTGGCTCACCTGATTCTCTAAGTTTTGAATGCTTTGCTTTGTTTCCTCCTAAAATTGTTTGGAATTAACAGTGAGAGATTTAACAATATCCTCAAGAGACATACCTGAAGTGGAAGGAGCTTGGGGCACTTGGTCTGATGGCTTAGGCTGGAATTGTTGGAAATGTTGAGGGTTATTACCATATCGGAAGTTAGGATGATCCCTCCATCCAGGATTGTAAGTATTCGAATAGGGATCATACTTCCTTTGCGGCTGTCCTGGGAATCCTCCTACAGCATTGGCATGTTCATGATTGTCATCTTGCAATATGGGGCACATGTCGATAGGATGATTCGGAGTAGCACAAATTCCACAAGCCTTCACCTGTTGGGTATTTCCAAGAGCTAGCTGCTGCACAAGGCAGGTTAGATTAGAAATTTGATGTCCAAGGTTAGACACACTTACCTCATTTACCTTCCTTAAAGATGTATCATGTCTATACCCAAATTGTTGCGAATTGGCAGCCATAATGGAGATCAATTCCCTAGCTTGACCAGGGGTTTTGTTTACTACGGCACCTCCACTTGCAGCATCCATCATCTTTCTTTCCATCGGAATCAGGCCTTCGTAGAAGTATTAGATGAGAAGTTGCTTAGATATTCCATATTGTGGGCAGCTGGCACACAATTGCTTGAACCTCTCCCAATACTCATGAAGAGTCTCGGTGTCCCTCTGTTTTATACCACAAATTTCTCTTCTTATACCAGCGGCTCTGGATGCGGGGAAGAATTTGTCTAAGAAGAGTCTGACCATGTCCGTCCACGTGGTTATAGAACCTGGAGGCAAATAAAACAACCAATCTTTAGCTTTAGTACTTAAAGAAAACGGAAAAGCACGTAGCTTGATTTGATCATCAGTTATTCCTTGCGGCCTCATACTAGAACACACTATATGGAACTCTTTTCAAATGCTTATGAGGATCTTCATTCTCAAGACCATGAAAGGTGGGTAGCAGATGTATCAACCCAGATTTCAACTCAAATTCCACAGCTAGTTCGAGGTAGTGAATACAAAGTGGTTGTTGGTTCACATCCGGTGCAGCCAACTCCCTTAAGGTTCTCTCGGGATTTGCCATATCGTCTTCTCTTTCAGAATCATGGGATGAATCAGACAAGTCCGATGCTAAGTTCAATCTAGGGGATGATCTAGCTTCTCGACGCAGCCTCTTTAGAGTCTTCGCAATCTCCGGATTATAAGTGAGTTCACCTGTCTGAGAAGAACGAGTCATACAAGAATAGAAATAAATTTGAACACAATCCCCGGCAACGGCGCCAAAATTTGATGGGTGTCGAATCCAACAAAAATAAAACCTACTCCTAGACAATTATATGATTTGCATATAGTGGTGAGTAGGGTCGAATCCATAGAGATTGCTTAAATTTATTTCTATTCAAGGAGAATAAAAAGGGAAAGGAAAATGGGGGGGTTTTGTTTGTGAATCGAATAAAGTTAAAACAAGATAAGAAAATCGAATATTGATAAAAAGCCTAGCCAAAGGAATCAAGATAGTTTAATTCTAGGAATTGATCATCGAAGCAAATGTTTTCTATTCTTATTTCTAGATAAACTGGTTATGGTTATTAACAAGCTCTAACAACCTATCTCTCCTTACTTCCTCGATAACCTCAGACAAGCGCTTTGAATTATTTCTCTTATTAATTAGACAACCCTAGACAAGCGCTTAGGATTTAATCTACCAATAGCATTAAAAACTAGAGAGACCACCAATTCATGCCAGTAGATTATAAGATAACCTATTTAAACATGATCACACACCTCCATAACATGAATTCGATCATCTCTTTTATAACCAAACATGTTATTGCGTCACTAAGACTAGAACAATCAAACAATTACGAATTTGATGTGCTAGTTGACAATATATTAACTTGCTAATTGAGTAGAAGAGCTCTATTCATACCAATCAACAAAGATAATAATGACAAAACGATTAGAAGATATATGAATACCCAAAAATAAAGAATAGATTAAATACAAGTCAATTAGACCTCACAATTCGTGGAGAATTAAACATCTATAATCCTTTGGCTAGAAAAGTAGCTTAGCCACACATGTTCATCAATAAAACGAAAATAAAAAGTAGAAAAATAATGAACCCGGTTGCCTGCTCTGCCTCCTTGTTTCCTTCTTGTCTCCAAGGTGATCCAAGATTCAAAGATTACCTCTAACCCTCTAGGGTTGGTTCTATTTATATTATTAGAGGGATAGCATGTGATCTTTTGCGAGCAAGATACAAAAATATCTTTCCTTTTCCAAGTAGATTTCGAGAAGTGAAGATTCGTCCGCCTGGCACGCCCTAACACACGGCCGTGTGTCAAGCCGTGCCATCCTCTGTGCATATTTCACGTATCATCTTCCGTGTCCAGTGTATACCACGGCTCCACCCACGGCTAGATTTCCAACCGTGCCTTCTTCTGTGCATAATCAACAAGTCTTCATCCATGCCCAGTGTGTACCACGGTTATACCCACGGCCAGATTTCAAGCCGTGCCATCCTCTGGTTGATGTTTCACAATTTCTTCTCCTTGGCACGTCTAGCTTCCACCACGGCTCCAAACACGGTTTCTCCCACGGCTTCCACCACGGCCGTTCCTTAAGTCGTGTCTCTCTCTGTTCAAAGTCCACATTTCTGCCTTCTTGTCCAGTGTGTAACACAGTTTGAACCTTGGCCGTGCCTCAAACCGTACTACCTCCGGTGGTGTAATTCCTTGTCTTGATCCAAGTTGTACATGACTTCTCTAAAATACTTGAATTAGCATCCTTGACTCCATTTAACCTGATTTATCACGATGATAGAATTAAAGTACAATTTCCTTATGATTTCTATAAAATCAATAATAATTTAACACAATTTATACTATAAAGATTGAGTATAAAATGGCTCTATCATTAGGTTAGAAATTTGATGTTCAAGGTTAGAAACACTTACCTCATTTACCATCCTTGAAGATGTATCATGCCTATACCCAAATTGTTGCGAATTAGCAGCCATAATGGAGATCAATTCCCTAGCTTGACCAGGGGTTTTGTTTACTATGGCACCTCCACTTGCAGCATCCATCATCTTCCTTTCCATCGGAAGTAGGCCTTCATAGAAGTATTGGATGAGAAGTTGTTCAGATATCCCATGTTGTGGACAGCTTACACAAAGTTGCTTGAACCTCTCCCAATACTCATGAAGAGTCTCGATGTCCTTCTGTTTGATACCACAAATTTCTCTTCTTATACCAGCGGCTCTAGATGTAAGGAAAAATTTGTCCAAGAAGAGCCTCACCATATCTGTCCAAGTGGTTATAAAACCTAGAGGCAAATAAAACAACCAATCTTTAGCTTTAGTACTTAAAGAGAATGGAAAAGCACGTAACTTGATTTGATCATCGGTTATTCCTTGCGGCCTCATACTAGAACACACTATATGAAATTCTTTCAAATGTTTGTGAGGATCTTCATTCTCAAGACCATGAAAGGTGGGTAGTAGATGTATCAACCCAAATTTCAACTCGAATTCAACAACTAGTTCGGGATAGTGAATACAAAGTGGTTGTTGATTCACATCCGGTGCAGCCAATTCTCGCAATGTTCTTTCGGGATTTGCCATATCGTCTTCTTTTTCAGAATCAATGGATGAATCAGATAAATCCGATGCCAAGTTCAGTCCAAGGGGTGATCTAGCTTCTCTTCGCAGCCTCTTAAGAGTCTTCTCGATCTCTGGATTATAAGTGAGTTCACCTGTTTGAGAAGAACGAGTCATACAAGAATAGAAATAAATTTGACACCAATCCCCGGCAACGGCGCCAAAATTTGATGGGTGTCGAATCCAACAAAAATAAAAACCTACTCTTAGACAATTATATGATTTGCATATAGTGGTGAGTAGGGTCGAATCCACAGTGATTGGTTAAATATATTTCTATTCAAAGAGAATAAAGAGGAAAAGAAAAATGGGGGGGGGGGGGGGGGGGGGGGTTGTTTGTGAATCAAAATAATGTTGAAACAAGATAATAAAATCGAATATTGATAAAAGCCTAGCCAAAGGAATCAAGATAGTTTAATTCTAGGAATTGATCATCGATGCAAATGTTTTCTATTCTTATTTCTAGATAAACTGGTTATGGTTATTAACAAGCTCTAACAACCTCTCTCTCTTTACTTCCTCGATAATCAAAACAAGCTCTTTGATTATTTCTCTTATCGATTAGACAACCCTAAAACAAGCTCTTAGGATTTAATCTATCAATAGCATTAAAAACAAGAGAGACCACCAATTCATGCCAGTAGATTATAAGATAACCTATTTAAACAAGATCATACATCTCCATAACATGAATTTGATCATCTATTTTATAATCAAACATGTTATTGTGTCACCAAGACTAGAACTATCAAACAATTACGGATTTAACTTGCTAGTTGATAATATATTAACTTGCTAATTGAGTAGAAGAGCTCTAATTCATACCAATCAACAAAGATAATAATGACAAAACGTTCAGAAGATATATGAATATCCAAAAACAAAGAATAGATTAAAGACAAATCAATTAGATCTCACAATTCGTGGAGAATTAAACTTCTATGACCCTTTAGCTAGAAAATCTGCTTAGCTACACATGTTCATCATCAAAACGAAAATTAAAAGTAAAAACATAACAAGCCTCTGTTCCTGGTTTCCTTGCTCAACCTCCTCCCTTCCTTCTTGTCTCCAAGATTATGATAACTCCCCTTTCTCCTCTAGGGTTAGTTCTATTTATATTGTTAAGGGAATGGCAGAGGATCTTTTGTTAGCATGATACGAAAATATCTTTCCTTTTTCAAGTAAATCTCGAGAAGTGAATAATCGTCCACCTGGCACGCCCTACAACACGGCCGTGGGTCAAGCCGTGCCTTCTTCTGTAAGTAATCTTCAATTCTTCATCCGTGTTCAGTGTGTGCCACGGCTTCCACCACGGCTAAATCCCAAGTCGTGTCATCCTCTGGTCGATGTTCCACAATTTCTCCTCCTTATTTAGTATATGGCACGACTTCATCAAGCTTCCACCACGGTTTGCACCACGGCTTCAACCACGGCTTCCACCACGGCTGTGTCACAAGCCGTGTCTCTCTCCTTCTCATGCAGTGTGTAGCATGGTTTGCACCATGGTCGTGCCTCAAAACGTGCCTCCTTCTAAACAGATACACGGCCGTATACTTCAACCGTGCATTTTCCTGTTGATTCAAAACCAAGTATACGGCTGTGTACTTCAACTACACGCTCATGTACCTTCCTCCGGCGGTATAAATCCTTGTCTTTGATCCAAGTTATAGATGACTTCTCTAATTTACTTGAATTAGCACCCTTGACTCCATTTAACCTGATTTACCACCATAATAGAATTAAGTACCATTTCCTTATGATTTCTATAAAATCAATAATAAATTAACACAATTCATACTATAAAAATTAAGTATAAAATGGCTCTATCAGCAGCCTTACAAAAGGAGAGTTGTGTGGCAAGAGTGAGTGTCGTGAGGAGAGTGTTAGTGATGAAGTAACCTATGTTGTTGCTGGTCTTTAAGGAAACTTGTTTGAATACTAACGAACCTTTTGACTCTTTGCTTAGTGTGGTTGTGTCTATTGTGCAGGACTTTGAAGATGTCTTCCCTGAGGAGATTCCAAAGAGGTTACTACCTATTCATGGTATTGAGCACGAGATTGACCTTGTACCCGGAGTTTCTATTCCAAACAAACCAACTTATAGGAGCAATCCAGAGGAGACAAAGGAACTCCAAAGGCAGGCTAATAAATTAATTGAGAAGGGGTACGTTAGAGAAAGCATGAGCCCATGTGTAGTGCCTGTGATTTTGGTGCCTAAGAAGGATGGGTCATGGAGAATGTGTGTTGATTGCCGCGCCATCAACAACATCACAGTAAAGTATCGTCATCCCATTCCTCGCTTAGATGACATGTTAAATGAGTTACATGGGTCTAGTGTCTTTTCCAAAATTGATTTGAAAAACGGATATGACCAAATTAGAATGAAAGAGGGTGATGAATGGAAAACCGCATTTATGACAAAATATGGATTATATGAGTGGTCAGTAATGCCTTTCAGTTTAACTAACACACCTAGTACTTTCATGAGACTTATGAACCATGTTTTGAGGACTTTTATTGGCAAATTTGTGGTTGTCTATTTTGATGATATCCTCATTTACAACAAGAGTTTGGAAGACCATATATCTCACTTGAGGGATGTTTTGGAAGTGCTTCGAAAGGAGCAATTATATGCTAACCTCAAAAAGTGCACTTTTTACATAGACAAACTTATGTTTCTTGGTTTTATTGTTAGTGCATAGGGAATACAGGTTGATGAAGAGAAGATTCATGCGATCCAAGAATGGCCTAGTCCAACTAATGTAAGCAATGTGCGAAGTTTCCATGGACTAGCAAGCTTTTATAGGAGGTTTGTGAAGGATTTCAGCACCATTGCAACACCACTTACTGAAGTAATTAAGAAGAACATAGGGTTCAGATGGGGAGATCAACAAGAGAAGGCCTTTCAGTCGCTTAAAAATAAGCTGACTCATGCGCCATTACTTGCCTTACTTGATTTCTCTAAAACCTTTGAAATTAAGTGTGATGCTTCAAGAATAGGTATTGGAGCAGTTCTCATGTAGGAGAGGAGACCAATTGCATTCTTTAGTGAGAAGCTAAGCGGGGCAACCTTGAACTACCCTACTTATGACAAGGAGTTATATGCATTGGTTCAAGCGCTGGAGACTTGGAAGCACTATCTTTAGCCAAAAGAGTTTGTGATCCACACTGATCATGAATCCTTGAAGTACTTGAAGGGACAACATAAGCTAAACAAAAGGCATGCGCGTTGGGTAGAGTTCATTGAAACATTTCCCTATGTCATTCATTACAAGCAAGGTAAAGAGAATGTTGTTGTTGATGTACTTTCTAGAAGGGAAGTTGTGAGATTGCATGGTATGCCTAGAATAATCGTATCAGATTGAGATGCTAAGTTCTTGAGCTACTTCTAGAAGACTCTGTGGGCTAAGTTAGGAACTAAGCTATTGTTTTCTACTACTTGTCATCCACAGACTGATGGTGAAACTGAGGTAGTAAATCGAACTTTATCTACGTTGTTAAGAGCAGTAATTAAAAAGAACATTAAAAGTTGGGAGGATTGTTTGCCACATGTTGAATTTGCTTATGATCGCACAATGCATTTTGCTACTAAGTTTACTCCTTTTGAAATTGTGTATGGTTTTAATCCACTAACTCCTTTGGATTTATCACCTCTGCCTATTTCTGAGTATGTTAATCTAGATGGTAAGAAGAAAGCAGAATTTGTTAAACAGATCCATGAGAAGGCAAGGCTAAACATTGAGCAAAGAACAGAGCAGTATGTGAAACAAGCCAACAAGGGTCGTCGACAAGTTGTCTTTGAACCTGGAGACTGGGTTTGGGTTCACATGCACAAAGAGCGGTTTCTTGTGCAGCATCGATCTAAATTACTTCCTAAAGGCGATAGACTATTTCAAATTCTTGAGCGCATCAATGATAACGCCTACAAGATAGATTTGCCAGGTGAGTATCAAGTAAGTGCTACTTTTAATGTTACTGATCTAAGTCCTTTTGATGTAGGCGACAATTTGAGGACAAATCCTTTTCAAGAGGAGGGGAATGATGAGAGCCATGATGGGAGCCAAGCTAGAAGGTGGAATGTGGATCCTCTTGAAGTGCCACCCGGACCGATCACAAGAACTCAAGCAAAACGATTCAAGGAAGCACTGAACGGGTTGATAAAGGATATCCAAGAAGCCGAAAAAGAGTAGAGACACCACGAGAATGACCTTGCATTTGTACAAGTCATTCAAAGAGATCAAAGCATTGGAGATCAAAGCTGTCGGCCTTGATAACACTGGCTTAAACGCTGCCGGCCTTTAATCGGCGTTGCAATTCGCGCACGATAGAGGGACTATGCCAGCTTACTACGCCGCCGGCATATATACCCGACGTACGTCATATGTCGGCTACTACGCCGCCTCCTACGCTACCGGCTTTCATTGCCTGTTTCTTATTTTTCCGCGACTTTATTATGTTATGTCGTTTTGGGCTTTTGTTATTAAGTGTTGTAAACCCTAATATAAGCTGCTAGGGTTGGAAACCGAACATAGAACATTCATACAACACTGAATAACACATTTTGAGAGAATTCCTCTCTTGGTTCTCTAAAGAACTTCTCTTGAACTTATCGAGTTTCTTCCGTGGCGTTTAACCAAACTTATCAATCGATCTTGTGTCTAATTTTGATCATGAAAGCCATTGTTAAAATGAAAAGGGTAAAGATTGGTCTACTCTGATTAATCCTAGAAATTTGACTAAAGTATCTCTGTTACAATACTTTCATGATAAGGTGAGAAGCACACTCATTAGATTGAGGGATTGCATTGAGCTTTAAAGATTAAAATTCATAAATGCTAATATCTGAGTAGTTTTATTTGGTAACGACAATCATGATTAATGAGAAGTTTGATTAATGTTTTGTTTTGCTTGAGGACAAGCAAAGACTTAAGTGTGGGGAAGTTTGATAAGTCACAAAATACCCTTATCTAGAATAATGAAATTGTGCTTTATTGTTGAATTTTTAGATGATTTGTTGAAGAAAAGGATTCTTAATGGAATGAATGTTAATTTCAGGATTTTCTAGAGTATTTTGGAGCTAAGGCAAGGAGTTCTGAAGAGTCGGATCAAGTTTGGAAGGAATTGGATACAATACATGTGAAGTAAAGAATTCTGGAAAGTACACAAGCGAGATACACACCCATGTACTTTGCTTGTGTATACTAAAGTGGATATTTGGAAAGTACAGGAATGAGATACACGCCCATGTACTTTGCTTGTGTATAATGAAGTGGATGTCTGGAAACTACACGAGCAAAGTACACGCCCATGTACTTTGCTTGTGTATCTAAGTTTTGCTGCTGCGCAACGATGTTTCAAATACACGACCAATGTACACTCCCATGTACTTGCTCGTGTATATTCACATAAGGACACTTAGAAGAAAGCATGAGATACATGAACGAGATACACTACTCGTGTCAGATAGCTAAGCTTCTGTCAGAGAGATCTCAAGGTTCACTATCGGGAAACACGGAAACCAACCCGAGAGAACATGTTAAAGCTGTCACATTACGAAGTGGTAAGGAACTACAACCAAAGGTTCAAGAAGAAGAGAGTCGGGTGACTGAACCAGCAAAAGAACAAGTAGCTCTCAAAGAAGGGGGAAAGCATTCAGAAAAATCACCTAAAGAGAAATCATCACCTCCATTAATCCCAGAATACAAGCCCAATGTTCCTTATCCAGCACGACTCAAGAAGGACAAAACAGATGGGCACTATGGTAGATTTTTAGAGATATTCAAGCAATTGCATATCAACCTTCCACTGGTTGAGGCATTATCACAAATATTGCGATATGTAAAATTTTTGAAAGAGTTGCTATCAAACAAAAGGAAGCTTGAAGAGTTCTCCACTGTAACTTTAGGAGGAGAATGCTCTGCGGTAATTCAGAACAAACTCCCAAAGAAGTTAAAAGATCCTAGGAGCTTTACCATCCCTTGCCTGATGGGGAATTTATCTGAAGAACGGGCATTGGCTGATTTGGGAGCCAGTATTAATTTGATGCCATACAAGACGTTCCAAAAATTGGGTATTGGAGAGCCAAAACCGACCAAAATGAGTCTTCAGTTAGCCGATCGATCAGTTAAATTCCCGAGAGGAGTAGTTGAAGATGTATTAGTGAAGGTGCAGGACTTCATCTTCCCGGCAGATTTCGTCATCCTTGACATGGAAGAAGATGTGGAGGTCCCTCTTATATTGGGGAGGCCATTTTTGGCTACTGCTAAAGCCATAATTGATGTTGGGGATGGGAAGTTAGTGTTGAGAATGGGAAATGAAGAGGTCATAGTGAAAATGCCTGACGTCCTTAGACAAAGCCTGCACCATAATGATACATGTTATGCAATCGACTGCCTTGACTTCGCAATTTCAGATTCATTGTAAGACTTATCGATTGGTGATACATTGGAATTGTGTTTGATGAATGGGGAGAAAGAGCAACCTGAAAATATGGCGATTAGAGCAGTTGTCAATCAACTTAATAATAATCCTGAGTTGAGAGAAGAAAGAAGCTTTGAAGGTATGAATAGATCCACCATTCAGAGATCGAAACCTTCAATTGAGAAACCACCTAAGCTAGAATTGAAACAACTGCCAGACCACCTTCAATATGCATTTTTGGAAGAAAATTCTAAACTTCTAGTCATAATTGCATCAAATCTGGATCGAGATCAGCAGGAAAGGTTATTGCATGTCCTAAGGCAACACAAGAAAGCAATTGCATGGAAAATTGCAGATATAAAGGGGATTAGCCCATCGTTTTGTACACAAAAAATTTTGATGGAAGATTGTGTCAAGCCAGTGGTACAACCACAGCGCCGACTTAATCCAAATATGAGAGATGTTGTCAAAAAGGAAGTCATCAAATTGCTTGATGCAGGAATGATCTACTCAATTTCTGATAGCTCATGGGTGAGCCCCATTCAAGTAGTTCCGAAGAAAGGCGGTATGATAGTAGTACCGAATGAAAAAAATGAGCTCATCCCGATTAAAACTGTTACTAGATGGAGAGTTTGTATAGATTACCGCAAGCTAAATGACGCAACTCGAAAGGATCATTTTCCTCTTCCATTTGTGGACCAAATGCTTGAAAGGTTAGTTGGTCATGCATATTACTGTTTCCTCGATGGGATGTCTGGATATTTTCAGATTCCTATCACACCCGAAGACCAGGAAAAGACGACATTCACATGACCTTTTGGGACCTTCGCTTATCGATGCATGCCTTTCAGATTATGCAACACTCCAGCCACCTTTCAGCGATGCATGATGGCTATTTTTGAGGATATGGTAGGAGACAAGATGGAAGTATACATGGATGATTTTTCTATTTTTTGGGAATTCTTTTGATGAGTGTCTACACCATCTTGAGTTAGTGTTGCAATGTTGTAAAGACACTAACCTGGTCCTAAATTGGGAGAAGTTCCATTTTATGGCAAAAGAAGGTATTGTCTTGGGTTATAAAATCTCCAAGAAAGGTATTTCAAGGTGAATGGTCAAAAGCTTAAGCATTACTTTGGGGACAAAACAGTTTTAGAAGAAAAGGAGGAGTTGAACCTCATTCTCATCTCCATTTGAGCTCCACCGATTCATTACGTCGAGTTAACGATGTTAAACAACAACGCTTCTTGGGAGGCAACCCATGTTACTTAGGTAAGTTTTTTTCTTTTTTTTCTTTTTTATCATCCGTTGTTTTGGAGTAACTTTTGCAGGACAACAAGCTATAGAGGGGCTAACCAAGTTTGGATTCTATGAAAGTCGCCTTAATAGAGCTTCTTTTAAGCTCTAAGTGTGGGGAAATTCAGGATGGGAGACCTTTTCAAGGGAATGCAAGATGAAGTGATGACAGGTATGTACTTTGATCTGCACAACCGGGTACACTAGTCGTGTATCCAGTTTCTCACACATGCCAGGGGGTGTCTAAATTAACTTTGCAATATAAAAGGGGAATACATCATGGTGTGCCCTCCCGTGCACTTTAAAATATGCTCATTGTGTACATATCAGAGATACACAAATAAGGTACACGCTCGTGTACCTAATCGTGTATCTGACCCACAGAAGGCACAATTTGATACATGAACAAGGTACACGCTCGTGTACCTGGTCGTGTATCTGACCCACAGAACACCCCCTCTATATACACGAACAAGGTACACGCTCGTGTACCTAGTCGTGTATTTAACCCACAGAATGCTCTCCTAGATACACTAACAAGGTACACGCTCGTGTACCTGGTCGTGTATCTACCTACAGAATGCTCTCCCATGATATACGAACAAGGTACACGTTCGTGTATCTAACCCACAGAAAGGATTCCAAAGTACACGACCAAAGTACATGACCGTGTACTTTGGTCGTGTATCTAATTTTTCTGCTCGTACTATAAAAGGACTCCTCACTTCACTCTACCATTTACACGACCCATTCTCCATTCATGTATTTGACCCACTCACTCCCACTTTACTCCTCCATACCGTAGTTGTCCTTTCTACACTATAAACTTCTTCCGTTTCAAGGATTTAAGGTAAGTAAGTTCTCTCTTCTTCTTCTTCAATACTTATTGCAATAAGGTTGTTGCTCGGTTTTCTTTTATGATTACCATACATGCTTGCATCTATGATGATGGTATGATTAGTGATTTCGCATTGTGGAAGTCGATTGTTGATAGATCTATAGACATTTTGAACTCACGTGAATGCATGTATGATTGATGTCATGAGTGCCTGCCAAATAAGTGAATCGACAGTTAGGGTTTAAACATGAATATTTGGGATTTTGATTTTGTGGGTTTCTAGAACAATGTTATTGTGTTTCTTTTCCGATCTTCTTCTTAGAAACTAAGTTATGAGGCCATTTTTTTTATGATCACTAAACTATCGCACCTAGCTTCTTAGAATCAAGATTCGAACTTTATCGTTTGATGATGCTTTGGGTGTGTTGTAGTTACATTGTTAGCCTTTAGGAAGGTAGGTTGATAATAGACTAAAGCCATAAGACCTGATTGTGAGCATTCCTATGGTAATTTGTGCATGTATTAGATGGGCAGATACACAACTAGGTACACGGTTGTGTACCTTGGTTGTGTATCTCAACTGTGCTATCCTCCTCCTTGTTTCAGAAACCCAATGCAAGTCCTATCATTTTCTTTATGTACTTAACAAACCTAACCTATTTTGAGACCAATGTGATTGATTCAAATGGTCACAAAGACTTGTGCAGTTAAACCAAAGTTTACTAAGAAGAAGAAGACCACCTCTGCTAAGAGGAAGAGGGATGGTGCTAGTTCATCCTCATCGACATTCTGCTAGCTATGCAATTGGTCCATCACCTGTTGAATCCCGAGAAGTCTCAATTCCTTTTCTTTTTATTTTTTCTTTTTATCTCTTTATTTCTCATTACGTTCTTGAATGATAAAGACATTGGGGACAATGTCTCAATCTAAGTGTGGGGAAGGGGATACTAAAGAAATTTGATAAGGGTTGTGCTGAATTGTATGAGTCATTCAAAAATTTCCCCTAATTTTGTTTTTCTCTTTTTGCTTGATAATCGAATTTTGAAATCATGATTGCAAATTACATAGTATTCTAGCATTTAGTGAATGAATTCCTCTAAAAGAGTGTTGTGCATGTCACCTTTGTTTTCTTTGGAACATTGATACTTAGTCAAAGTTATGGGATAAAATCGTTGTGAAACTCAAAGATCTTGAGAGCCATTTAATCTTTCATGAAAGGGCAAATGAAATGATTCTCTTGGTGATCCTTCTTAGAAGATTTCTTTAAAGTAATAATTTAATGAAAGCATGTTATACTTGAAAAATAAAGGATTGGTTAGTATGGGAAGGCTTTGGTCCCTCAGAAGAGCGAAGTTTGACTCCGCTACTAACTAGTTAAAATAATAAGTTAAGGTAATAGAGGTTCGATGGGGTTCCTTTAAAACCTGGTCACCTAAGGTCGTCTGGCCTGGGATCGACCGACCGAGGAAATTACCGTAATAAAATGAAATACCATAAAGGCAAAAGTTGAGAGGGTCTTGTAACTTGAGTAATTAAGCCCATAGGAACGCCCTCAATTGAGGGGATAACGTTCGTTAACTTGGGTGACGAGCCTAGGATTATCGGCTGAAAACTCGTTACATAGGTTGCAAGATTCCAAAAAAAAAAAAAAAAAAGTGATGAAACCAGTGTGAACCATTACAAAGAATAAAATCTTTGAAGAGATCAACCAAAAAGAAGGAGGAATCCAGGGGAAACATAGATGCAATGTATTTTCATTATTGATTGCTTCACTAAGAGAGACAATTGAGAAGATATTAGACTTTTTAATGGTGGCTAAAATGTACCACGTTTTCTTTTGCTTTGATTGATCTTGTGTCTAATTTTGATCATGAAAGCCATTGTTAAAATGACAAGGGTAAAGATTGGTCTACTCTGATTAATCCTAGAAATTTGACTAAAGTATCTTTGTTACAATACTTTCATGATAAGGTGAGAAGCACACTCATTAGATTGAGGGATTGCATTGAGCTTTAAAGATTAAAATTCATAAATGCTAATATCTTAGTAGTTTTATTTGGTAACGACAATCATGATTAATGAGAAGTTTGATTAATGTTTTGTTTTGCTTGAGGACAAGCAAAGACTTAAGTATAGGGAAGTTTGATAAGTCGCAAAATACCCTTATCTAGAGTAATGAAATTGTGCTTTATTATTGAATTTTTAGATGATTTGTTGAAGAAAAGGATGCTTAATGGAATGAATGTTAATTTCAGGATTTTCTAGAGTATTTTAGAGCTAAGGGAAGGAGTTCTGAAGAGTCGGATCAAGTTTGGAAGGAATTGGATACAATACATGTGAAGTAAAGAATTCTGGAAAGTACACAAGCGAGATACACACCCATGTACTTTGCTTGTGTATACTAAAGTGGATATTTGGAAAGTACAGGAATGAGATACACGCCCATGTACTTTGCTTGTGTATAATGAAGTGGATGTCTGGAAACTACACGAGCAAAGTACACGCCCATGTACTTTGCTTGTGTATCTAAGTTTTGCTGCTGCGCAACGATGTTTCAAATACACGACCAATGTACACTCCTATGTACTTGCTCATGTATATTCACATAAGGACACTTGGAAAAAAGCATGAGATACACGAACGAGATACACTACTCATGTATCCGCTCGTGTATGTATCCAACCCGGGTACATGTATAAATAGACCGTTAGTTGCCCTAGAAAGGATGTTACAAATTTTGTACTTGCTCTGACACTCATAGCAGCAAGGGAAAGAAGATTCTATCATTTCAAAAGGAGATTGAGGACCCACGAAGAAGAAGATTCTATCTTTAAGGGTTGTGACTATGAATTTTATTTATTCTTCTCGTAATTGTATTTCTTTTGTTCAAATTATGGAGGAGTAGACTCTAAATCTAGATTTTGTTCGAAACTTCTCTGTCATGTGATAAAGATTCGGCTTTTAATGCGAAGTTGTTGACTTTCTTATGATTAATTGCATGCCCTTCAATTGTTTCTTAGATTCATAGATCCGGAATATGAATTTATGCATGATATCATATTAGTTTATTGAGAAATTGCTCTTATGATTAGATTTAATGCAATTAATGAGATTTGATTGTTCTTCTAGAGATAGGAAACAAGAGTCTTCTGTTTACATCGATTATTTTGATGTGAATTCACGTGCTTTATGCAATTCTAGGTTGCTATTAAATAAGGAGAGATCCTATTTGATAAATCTAGGATTAGATAGGTTAATATACTTGAGAAAGTAGTTAACTTGACTAGGGAATTCGACAGTATAAGAAGTCAACTACGCCAATCTTCATAAATCTAATGAATTACATGATAGAGAAGGAGTAGAATAAGATCTAGGTTGCTTTTGTTAATTGATAAATTTTCGGAACCATTGTTTTTAGTGAGTTATTAGTTTTAAGTTTAGAGTAATTAAGTTTCAACCAATATATTTAAGCGTCGGTTAGATAATAGGAACGAAGTTAGTACTAGTAGTTGGTGTATCTCTAAGGGACGACCTTGTACTTACTCGCTATATTATGCTACAATAGGTGCGCTTGCCTATTGCTTCGTAGTAAGATTAAGAACAAGAATTATAAATATTAAAACTACGATTGGCAACGATCACGACGATTTGAGGACAAATCCTTTTCAAGAGGAGAGGAATGATGAGAGCCATGATGGGAGCCAAGCTAAAAGGTGGAATGCGGATCCTCTTGAAGTGCCACTCGGACCGATCACAAGAACTCAAGTGAAACGATTCAAGGAAGCACTGAACGGGTTGATAAAGGATATTCAAGAAGCCGAAAAAGAGTAGAGATACCATGAGAATGACCTTGCATTTGTTCAAGTCATTCAAAGTGATCAAAGCATTGGAGATCAAAGCTGCCGGCCTTGACAACACTGGCTTAAACACTGCCGGCCTTTAACCGGCGTTGCAATTCGCGCACGATAGAGGGACTATGCCAGTTTACTACGCCGCCGGTCTATATACCCGACGTATGTCATACGTCGGCTACTACACCGCCTCCTACGCCGCCGGCTTTCATTGCCTGTTTGTATTTTTCCGTGACTTTATTATGTTATGTCGTTTTGGGCTTTTGTTATTAAGTGTTGTAAACCCTAATATAAGCTGCTAGGGTTGGAAACAGAACTTAGAACATTCATACAACATTGAATAACACATTTTAAGAGAATTTCTCTCTTGGTTCTCTAAAGAACTTCTTTTGAACTTATTGGGTTTCTTCCATAGCGTTTAACCAGACTTATCAATCGATCTTTCATCCCGATTGTGGTATCAATAGAACATACTAAGGTTCTTGCCTCGTCTATAGGCAACAGGTCGCGGTTCCACTTTGATCATTTGGCATCTTAGGTTACAATTCCGAACGTATTGGTATTGGGTTTCGTCACATGTGGGCGTAGTTCGTATCAAATAACTTCCTCAACTTAATGGATGTGTTTGAATTCAAATAAATTCCCTATTATCCTATATAGTGCAAATTTGAAAATTGTACACTTCCACTTCCACAAACTACAACCAAAACCGCAACTTCTACACAAGGTAAGGTAGCCCACTTTCAAATTCAAAAAGGAGTTCAATAAGTACACAATTCCATAAATGGTGAGAAGTTATTTCAAATTCAAATGACATACAATTAAACAATGACTTAATGTGTATTTTGAAATTCAAATTACTTCCTTAACTCACACCTCAAATCTGGAAATTCAAATCTGAAAATCATAAGTAATACTCTTCACTTCTGAAAATGCAATAACATCAATCCACTTCAACAATTGAACACTATTCTTCTAGACTTCAAATTTCAACTTCCTCAAATGATCACAAAGTTCATGTCCCTTTAATCAATCATGATCAACTCAAGCATTCCAAGAGTGTTCCAATCTCCAATTGTACATCCACTACTCAATAAGAGAACAAAACTCAACAATCACAACAACAAGATGTAATTTCATGCCAACAAATTTTCGAATCAAGTTGCTTCACAACAAACCCCTAAATTCCGAATCTCAATTGACAAATCCCTCCTTTTAAACCTCAAGCTCTGATACCAAAAGATGATGTGCTCAAAACCAAGTCCAAGCACAATTAAATGAATCAAATAAATAAACTCCAACTCACAATTAAAACCAGTTCAATTGGATGAAAATTTGCATGAACCCTTTTGGAATTTTGATAAGAAATCTGAAGGTCAAATGATGCAATTCCAATGCATATATGTAATCTTCACTATATAACAACAATAATAATTGAAATCCACGTGAATCAAATCAAGAAGGATTGATCAAAAACCGTGACTCCAACTTCTCTTACAATTCCTATTCACGTCACATAAAATGTTGATATCAAGTACTTAAAATAATCAATCTTTAACAAAATAATTGATCACAAATTGCAATAAAAAATATGTCCAAGAAAAATCCAAAATCAACTCTAGATATGACTCACCAGTGATGAAATGGAAACACAACAAAGAAGGAATTGATACTACTCACAATTACCCTTTGTTGCACTCGCTACAATTTCAACTCTTGGAAATTGAAATTGATAAGAGAATTAGAACTAAGGAAACCCTAAGCCCTCTCACGAAAATGTGAAGTGTATAATCTGAAAAAATGGCCTCCTCAAACCCTACTATAACCAAGTATTTATACTTGCTACTCCTAGCGTTAGAAAATGGTCAAAATTACAAGTTTGCCACTTTTAAGGTGGCTGGTCCTAAATGAAAATTACAATAAAATGAAAGTATCCCAAAAGAAAATACAACATAGAATAGTTCATAAAACAATTACAAAGTACAAAAATATCATAAGTCCTCATGAGCCACTGCTCTGGAATGGAAACAATCGCAGCGGGTCTTTGATTGTCAATCTGAAAATGTCCCATGTCCATCAACTATTGTAGGACCTATTGGCATCCCATGGAGAATTATTATTGTACCTGTAAGATTATTTCTCAAATATTTATTAGAATAAAAGATATAAAGTAAAATATGAGTGATTTGGATCATCATCCAAATCGATTTCTGAAAGTGTCGACGGTGCAAAAAATTTTCCCATCAATGTGTGTTTTGAAATTCAAATTGCCTCCTTAACTCACACCTCAATTCTAAAAATTCAAATCTGACAATCACAAATAATACTCTTCACTTCCGAAAATGCAACAACACCAATCCACTTCAACAATTGAACACTACTCTTCTATGCTTCAAATTTCAACTTCCTCAAATGATCACAAGGATCACTTCCCCTTAATCAATCACGATCAACTCAAAGATTCCAAGAGTGTTCTAATCTCCAATTGTACATCCACTAATCAACAAGAGAACAAATTTCAATAATCACAACAACAAGATGCAATTTCATGCAAACAAATTTTCGGATCATGGTGCTTCACAATAAACCCCTAACTTCCGACTTCAATTGACAACCAAACCCTTCTCACAACCTCAAGCTCTAATACAAAAAGATGATGTGCCTAAAACCAAGGTCTAAGCACATGCAAATGAATCAAAGAAACAACTTCAATTCACAATTAAAAACCGATTCAATGGAATCAAGAATGGCATGAACCCTAATGAAGATGTAATGAAATTTGAATGCTCAAAGTTGCAATTAACAATCTAACAATGATAATCTTCTCCAATATAACAACAATCACAAGAATTCCACATGAATTACATACAAGAACAATAAGATCCAATTCTGTGATTCACTTTCCCAAAAAAATGATCCACGGTTCAAAATGATGCTAAATTGAAGGATAAAACTAAGGCTAAAACCAATCAATTAAGCAACAAGAATTTGATCACAAATGCAATCAAATTCGATCGATAAAACAACCAATTCAACCCTAGATATTACTCACTAGAGAGAAAAGGAAATTGCAACAAAGTAAATTTGATATTACTCACAAATTAACCTTGAAGCTACTCGCCACAACCTCAAATTGGGATTTGAAATTGATAAGAGCAATTGAATTAGGAATAAGCCCTAACCCTCTCACATAAAAGTGAAGTTCTATTCTGAAAAATGGCCTTCTGAAACCCTACTTTAAGCAAGTATTTATACTTGCTCCCTTTAGGGTTAGAAAATGCACAAAATTACAACTCTACTACTTTTAAGGTGGCCGGTCCTAAATGGAAATTACAATCAAAATGAAAGTGTCCCAAAAGAAAATACAACATAAAATAGTCCATACAAATGAGAAATATGTAAAAGAAATGAGTCTTCATGATGGTAGTCTTTAAGGTACTTTCAAATTAAGCCCCAATGAGAGTCCCGACTCGCTCAAGAGTATAGGTGATTTAGTATCATGTAGGACTGATAAGTGAGCCTACTGGAATGCACTAAAATTATAATGTAGAAATGAAGAAAATATATTAGCTTCCTCAAGATTAGGTTTCTCATGAAAGATTCTCAAAACTAAGTTATGGTGATAGGTCCTGTAGGAGTCTAATTCCTATCACCAAGGTTCATTGAGTGCATGGCTTTCTTACATATGATGCATCTAGAGTAAACTCTTTCTACATCTCTTTTCATATAAGGCCAAAAGAAATGTTCTTTCAGCACATCTAATATCTTAATAACACCAAAATGACCCATAAGACCACTACCATGCAACTCAAGCACAAGTAACTCTCGCATTGAACACTCAGGAAAGCACAGCTTGTTCTCCCTAAAAAGGAATCCAATGATACGAACCACGCCAACGTGTGATGAAACCCAATACCAATACGTTCAGAATTGCTACCCAAGATGCCAAACAATCGAGTGGAAACCGTGACCCGTTGCCTGTGAGTGAGACAAGAACCTTGGTATATTATGTAAATGCCACAATCGAGATGAAAGACCGATTGATAAGTCGGGATGAACGCCACGGAAGAAAATCCGATAAGTTTTAGAGTAGTTCTTTAAAGAACCAAGAGAGGAATTCTCTCAAAAGTGCTTTTTCAAACTTTAATGTTATATGTTCTATGTTCCATCTGTTCTAAACCCTAGGAGCTTTATATTAAGGTTTACAATTCATAACAATAAAGGCCCAAAATGACATAACTTCATTAAGTTGCGGAAAAATAACAAAACAGAGACTTAAAGGGCGGCGGCATAGGAGTGAAGGCTAGCGGCGTTGGAGCCAGTGTAAAGCGTATACACGGCCATGCCTTCTAGACGTGTATGTTTCTGTGGATATTCTTGACACCATACACGGCCGTACCTTTGAACCATGTATACAACCATGTATGATTCTGTGTAACCTCCAGACTCCTACACAGCCGTGCCTTGTAAAGCCATGCCCTCTTCAACCCATATCTATTATGACTTGTACAAAAGCAAGGGCATTCCCATAGTTGTTCCAATCCTTTCCAACTTCATGATTGCTCCAATCCTTTATGGCTTCATGGACATCCTTTATCAACCCGTTAAGTGCTTCCTTAAATTGTTTCGCTCAAGTTCTTGTGATCAATCCAAGTGGCACTTCAAGAGGATCCACATTCCATCTTCTGGCTTGGCTCCTATCATGGCTCTCATCATTCCCCTCCTCTTGAAAAGGATTTGTCCTCAAATCATCGCCTGCATCAAAAGGACTCAGATCAGTAACATTAAACGTAGCACTTACTTGATACTCACCTGGTAAATCTATTTTGTATGCATTATCATTAATGTGCTCAAGAATTTGAAATGGTCCATCGCCTCTAGGAAGTAGTTTAGATTGACGCTGCACAGGAAACTGCTCTTTGCGCATGTGAACCCAAACCCAGTCTACAGGTTCAAAGACAGCTTGTCGACGACCCTTGTTAGCTTGTTTCGCATACTGCTCTATTCTTCGCTCAATGTTTAGCCTTGCCTTCTCATGGATCTGTTTAACAAATTCTGCTTTCTTCTTGCCATCTAGATTAACATACTCAAAAATAGGCAGAGGTGATAAATCCAAAGGAGTTAGTGGATTAAAACCATATACAATTTCAAAAGGAGTAAACTTAGTAGCAGAATGCATTGTACGATTATAGGCAAATTCAACATGCGGCAAACAATCCTCCCAACTTTTAATATTCTTTTTAATGACAGCCCTCAACAAAGTAGATAAAGTTCGATTTACTACCTCAGTTTGACCATCAGTCTGTGGATGACAAGTAGTAGAGAATAATAACTTAGTTCCTAACTTAGCCCACAGGGTCTTCCAGAAGTAGCTCAAGAACTTAGCATCTTTATCCGATACGATTGTTCTAGGCTCACCATGTAATCTCACAACTTCCCTAAAGAACAAATTAGCAATATTTCAAGCATCATCTGTTTTGTGACAAGGAATGAAATGTGCCATCTTAGAGAATCTATCCACGACTACAAAAATAGAATCTCGACCATGTCTAGACCCGGGTAATCCTAACACAAAATCCATGGAAATATCTACCCAAGGCTCATGAGGAATGGGAAGTGGGGTATAAAGCCCATGAGGTTGGACTCTAGATTTTGCTTGCTTACACGTGACATATCGCTCACAAATCCTCTCAACATCTCGTTTCATGTGAAGCTAATAGAAGTGTTCCTGCAATACCCCTAAGGTTTTAGCTACTCCAAAATATCCCATTAAACCTCCTCCATGAGACTCCCTCACTAGTAATTCTCTTAAAGAACAATTTGGAATGCATAGTTTACTCTCCCTAAACAAGAATCCTTCATGTTTATAAAATTTACCGTGACCACTTTTCTCACAATGCATGTATTCTTCACAAAAATCTCGATCAGTAGCATACAATTCCTTAATGTGCTCAAAACCAAGCAATCTAGAACTAAGAGTAGAGATAAGAGCATACCTTCTAGAAAGTGCATCAGCAACGACATTCTCTTTACCTTGCTTGTAGTGGATGACATAGGGAAATGTTTCAATGAACTCCACCTAACGAGCATGCCGTTTGTTTAGCTTATGTTGTCCCTTCAAGTACTTCAAGGATTCATGATCAGTGTGGATCACGAACTCTTTTGGCCAAAGATAGTGTTGCCAAGTCTCCAGTGCTCGAACCAGTGCATATAACTCCTTGTCATAAGTAGGGTAGTTCAAGGTTGCCCCACTTAGCTTCTCGCTAAAGAATGCAATTGGTCTTCTCTCTTGCATGAGCACTGCTCCAATACCTAATCCTGAAGCATCACACTCAATTTCAAATGTTTTAGAGAAATCAGGTAAAGCAAGTAATGGCGCCTATGTCAGCTTATTTTTAAGCGTCTGAAAGGCCCTCTCTTATTGCTCTCCCCATCTAAACCCCACATTCTTCTTAATTACCTCAGTGAGTGGTGTCGCAATGGTGCTGAAATCCTTCACAAATCTCCTGTAAAAGCTCGCTAGTCCATGGAAACTCCACACATTACTTACATTAGTTGGACTTAGCCATTCTTGGATCACACGAATCTTTTCTTCATCAACCTATATTCCCTGTATACTAACAACAAAACGAAGAAACACAAGTTTTTCTGTGCAAAAAGTGTACTTTTTGAGGTTAGCATATAATTGCTCCTTTCGAAGCACTTCTAAAACATCCCTCAAGTGAGATATATGGTCTTCTAAACCTTTGCTGTAAATGAGGATATCATCAAAATAGATAACCACAAATTTGCCAATAAAAGTCCTCAAAACATGGTTCATAAGTCTCATAAAAGTACTAGGTGCGTTAGTTAAACCGAAAGGCATTACTAACCACTCATACAATCCATATTTTGTCTTAAATGTAGTTTTCCATTCATCACCTTCGTTCATTCTAATTTGGTGATATCCGCTTTTCAGATCAATTTTAGAAAAGACACTAGACCCACGTAACTCATCTAATATGTCATCAAAGGGAGGAATGGGATGACGATACTTTACCGTGATGTTGTTGATGGCGCGGTAATCAACACACATTCTCCATGACCTATCCTTCTTAGGCACCAAAATCACAGGCACTGCACATGGGCTCATGCTTTCTCTCACGTACCCCTTCTCCATTAATTCATCAACCTGCCTTTAGAGTTCCTTTGTCTCCTCAAGATTACTCCTATAAGCTGGTTTATTTGGAATCGATGCTCCGGGTACAAGGTCAATCTGGTGCTCAATACCACGAATAGGTGGTAAACCCTTTCGAACTTCCTCAAGGAAGACATCTTCAAAGTCCTGCACAATAGACACAACTACACTAAGCACAAAGTTAAATAGTTCGTTAGTATTCAAACAGGTATCCTTAAAAACCAGCAACAACATAGGTTGCTTCATCACTAACGCTCTCCTCACTACTCTCGCTCTTGCCACACAACTCTCCTTTTGCAAGGCTGCACTGTCCTTTTCACTCACCACCAAAGTTGATCCCCTTTCAACTTGGTCTCTCACACTCTTTCCAGCCTTCCTCTCTTTTTCCTTTTGATATCGACTTTTGTATTCCTTTTCTTTCTCACTGTCTTTTGCTCTCTCACTCTCCCTCTGTTTTTCACTCACCTTATATTTTGCAAAAGACTGTTGTAGTTGCAACTGATCCTCATACACCTGTTTAAGTGTTAAAGGTTTAAGATTAAAGCTTTTCCCTTGGTGAACAAGCGTATACTTGTTAGAAAAGCCATCATGAACAACCTTCCGATCAAACTGCCATGGCCTCCCCAACAACACATGACACGCTTACATTGGCACTACATCGCATAACAACTCATCCTCATAGCTGCCGATGCGAAAAGCAATCAAGACTTGCTTACTCACCTTAGTCTCACCACTATCATTTAACCACTGCAATTTATATGGACTAGGGTGTTTAGTAGTCTTGAGTCCCAGCCTCTCAACAATAAAATTACTCACCACATTGGTGTAACTTCCTCCATCAATGATCAAACTGCAAATATGATCACCTAGATAACATCTAGTATGAAAGATATTCTCTCTTTGCACCTCCTCTTCTTCCTTCACCTGCACATTCAAAGCTCGCTTCACTACTGCCACTAACCTCCCTACTGTAGGCTCCTCATCATCACTAGCGTCCTCTAATGGAGGCATATCATCCTCTTCACTATCCCCCTCAGTCTCATACTCACCATCATCACGCAGAATCAAAACACGCCTATTCGGACATTGACTAGCAATATGGCCTTTACCTTGGCATTTAAAACATCTAATGTCACGATTTCTAAGAGTAGAGGAATCAGGTTTACCTTGGTTACCAGGAGTAGAACCCGCTTGCCTCTGCTCTCCTTTCGGTTTGGTGGGTAAAGGTTTTTCTTCCTTCTTCCATTGGTTAGTCTTCTAGGTAGATGAACCAGCACCCTGTTGAAACCATGCAGTACTACTACCTTTCCTCCTGTGTTAGTTCTCAACCTTTATAGCCATATGAACCATATCTTCTAATTCTACATAATGCTGCAATTCTATGACATTTTGAATTTCTCTATTCAATCCAGCAAGAAACCTAGCCATGGTAACCTCTCTATCCTCCTCTACATTCGCCCTGATCATAGTAACTTCCATCTCATTGAAATACTCATCCACACTTCGGCTTCCCTGCTTAAGAGTTTGCAATTTGTTGTGCAATTCACGATAATAATACGCAAGCACAAACCGCTTCTTCATCACCCTCTTCATCTCTTCCCATGACTCAATAGATGGTTTGCCATTCCTTTTTCGATTCAACATTAGTTGATCCCACCACACTAAGGCATAATCCGAAAATTCAATGGCAGCAAGTTTCACTTTCTTTCTCCCACTATAGTTATGACAATCAAACACCATCTCCACCTTCTTCTCCCACTCTAAGTACGCCTCGGGATCATTCTTCCCTTAGAAAGGAGGAATCTTCATCTTTATACTACTCAATTGATTATCCTCTCTATTCCTATCTCCTCTATCTTCCCAATTCCTAATTCCTCTATTCCTACCACTATAACCTCTATAACTCCTGACAGAAGGTTCATCAAATTCATCATCAGACATTTCATCTCCACCCCTTTGTACTCTCCTAGAACAACTCTCCCTCTTACGCCCTTGGAAGATGTTTTTAGATTGCTCTAGTCTTTGCTCTACCGTCTCATGAATTTGTTCCATCCCCTCCTGAAACATCCTCTTCATCTCACCCCTCAATGCCTCAATCACTAACCTAGCATCAAACCTTCCCCTCTCACTTTCAGGAGAATGTTGCCTCGACATAGTTCCTGCAAAAAAAGATTAGTACTAACACAAATATATATATGATTAAGCCTCACAATACACTCCCTTACGTGTTTCGCTCCAAGGATGATATCACACAGTCACTCGTGTATTCTCACAAGCAATAATGATATCAATTCACCAATTCCTCTTCTCAATTCTCTTGGAATTAACCCAAACTACACCAATTCCCTTCCGTAGAATTCAAAACAACTCTAAGGCTCGAAATTTTCCTTTTTTTTCTTTCCGATTTTTTTTTTGTTGCCTTTGTTTGTTGCTCTTGATCACGTTCCTCTCTTCTTTTTTTGTCGTGATTTTTTTTTTTTTTTTGTAACAAAAATTGGATAGGAGACACTATACTTTCAATAGACAATTAACACAATGAAATTGAGTACGAACAATTGATATGAACGATTGGAGTTAGGGTTTTGATGTTACCTTCCTCAAACCGAACTGATGTTTTAACAAACCTAGGCTCTGATACAAACCACGCCAACGTATGACGAAACCCAATACCAATACGTTCGAAATTGCTACCCAAGATGCCAAACAATCGAGTGGAAACCGTGACCTGTTGCCTATAAGTGAGACAAGAACCTTGGTATATTATGTAGACGCCACAATCGGGATGAAAGACCGATTGATAAGTCGGGATGAACGCCACGGAAGAAAATCCGATAAGTTCTAGAGTGGTTCTTTAAAGAACCAAGAGAGGAATTCTCTCAAAAGTGTTTTTTCAAACTTTAATGTTGTATGTTCTATGTTCCATCTGTTCTAAACCCTAGGAGCTTTATATTAGGGTTTACAATTCGTAACAATAAAGGCCCAAAATGACATAACTTCATTAAGTTGTAGAAAAATAACAAAATAGAGACTTAAAGGCCGGCGGTGTAGGAGTGAAGGCCGGCAGCGTTGGAGCTGGCGTTAAGCATATACACGGTCATGCCTTCTAGACGTGTATTTTTCTGTGGATATTCTTGACACCATACACGGCCGTGCCTTTGAACCGTATATACGACCATGCATAATTCTGTGTAACCTCTAAACTCCTACATGGATGTGCCTTATAAAGACACGCCCTCTTCAACCCGTATCCGTTATGACTTGTACAAGAGCAAGGGCATTCCCATGGTTGTTCCAATCCTTTCTAACTTCATGATTGCTCCAATCCTTTCTGGCTTCGTGGACATCCTTTATCAACCCATTAAGTGCTTCCTTGAATCGTTTCGCTCGAGTTCTTGTGATTGGTCCAGGTGGCACTTCAAGAGGATCCACATTCCATCTTCTGGCTTAGCTCCTATCATGACTCTCATCATCCACCGTACCTATAGAACCTATCAAATGCACCCTTTTCACAAGCATGATACACAACATGAAAATCAGAATCTTGTATATACAATTCCTTTATGTGTTCAAATCCAAGTAATTTAGCTCTAAGAATAGCGATAAGAGCATACCTGCGAGATAGGACATTTGCTACCACATTTTCCTTACCTTGTTTGTATTGGATCACATATGGAATCATCTCTATAAACTCAACCCATCTTGCATGTCTTTTATTGAACATGCATTAGGCCTTCAAATGCTTTAAAGATTCATAACCCGTATAAATAACAAATTCTTTTGACTATAAGTAATGCTGCCACATCTTCATTGCACATACCAATGCATAGAGCTCCTTGTCACTCATCAAGTACTTTAAAGTAGCTCCATTTAACTTCTCACTAAAGCAAGCAATAGGACGCTTCTCTTACATCAAAACAGCTCCTATATCAATCCCAAAGGCATCACATTCGATCTTGAAAGTTTTGGAAAAATTAAGCAGAAGTGACAATGGAGTAAAACATAAATTATTTTTACTACATTAAAGGCATTTTCTTGTACTACTTCCCATTTAAACCCAACATCCTTTTTTATTACTTCAGTCAATAGGGTGGCCAATGTGCTAAAATTACGCACAAAACGTCCATAAAAACTAGCTAACCCAAGAAAACTTCTTACCTCAGTCAGCGATTTAGGAGATGGCCAATCCTTGATGGCTTAAGCCTTTTCTTCATCCACTTGTATTCCACCTGTTGTAACAACAAGACCCAAGAATACCACTCAGTCTATACAAAAACTGCGTTTTTTAAGTTTGCATATAATTTTTCCTATCTTAGCACATCAACAACAGCTCTAAGATGTTCTATATGCTCATCAAAGCTCTTACTACACACCAAAATATCATCAAAGTATACAACAACAAATTTTCTAATAAATGCATGCAAAACATGGTTCATTAGTCTCATGACTGTACTAGGTGCCTTAGTTAACCCAAATTGCATCACTAACCACTCATATAACCCATGTTTTGTTTTGAAAGCTGTTTTCCATTCATCACCTTCTTTCATTCTAATTTAATGATAGCCACTCTTTAGATCTATTTTCTAAAATATCATAGATCCATGCAATTCATTAAGCATATCATCCAAACAAGGTATAGGGTATCGGTACTTCACTGTGATTTTATCAATGGCTCGACAATTAACACACATGTGCTATGTCCCATCTTTCTTAGGCACCAACAATACTGGAACTGCACGTAGACTCATGTCCTTTAGCCATTAACTCTTCCACTTGCCGTTGTAATTCCCTTGTCTCTACAGGATTCACCTTATAAGTTGGTCGATTTGGAATCATCGCTCCGGGAATAAAGTTAATATGATGCTCAATCCCTCACTTTGATGATAGACCATTAAGTATTTCATCGGGAAAGACATCCACATAATCTTGCAAAAGAGAAAACACACAACTAGGCAAAGAAGTGTCAAGGTCAGAATTATCAAACATGGCTTCCTTATATACAAACAGAATCATTAGTCTTCTAACCTTAAGTGCACTCTTGGTCTCTCATTCTTTTGCAAAGAAACTCATTCTTTTCTCTCTTCCCTCACCTACAATCAAGCACTCTTACTTTTCTCTCCCAAAGATTTTACTTTCTCTCTTCTCACCACTCATATTTCTTTCAATTTCATTTTCCCTCTTCTTTTGTTTCTCGGCTTCTACCTCACTTTCCTCACAAATGGCTTTTTTAAGCCATAGTTGATCCTCATACACCTAGCTTGGCGTCATTGGCATCAATGTAACTTTCCTTCCATCCTTCACAAATTAGTACTAATTCTTATACCCATCATGAATGGCTCTCCTATCAAATTACCAAGGCCTTCCGAGTAAAAGATAACCAGTATGCATAAGTATAACATCACAAAGGACCCTATCCATATATTTCCCAATTGAAAACGTCACATGGACCTGCTTATTCACCTTTACTTCTCCACATTCATTCAACCATTACAACTTGTATGGCTTGGGATGCTTCACAATAAACAAACCCAATTTATCAACAAGTATGTTACTTGCAACATTAACACAACTACCTCCGTCTATGATCAAACTACATACCTTGTCTTGTAAATGGCACCAAGTGTGAAAAATATTATCTCACTGCACATTGTCATTCTCTTCTTGTTTCACTTGCACATTCAGGGAATGCATAATGACCAATGACTTGCCTTCTACAGCATATTCATAATCATTAGCATCTTCTAACAATGGCATAGTATCACTAGCACAATTAGAGCCATCACGATGAGATCCATGATGGGAGCCAAGCCAGACGATGGAATGTAGATCCTCTTGAAGTGCTACCTGGACCGATCACAAGAAATCGAGCGAAATGATTCAAGGAAGCACTTAACGGGTTGATAAAGGATATCCATGAAGCCGAAAAGGATTGGAGCAATCATGAAGTTGGAAAGGATTGGAACAACCATGGGAATGCCCTTGCTCTTGTACAAGTCATAAAGGATATGAGTTCATGAGGGCGTGTCTTTTCAAGGCACGGTCGTGTAGGAGTCTGAAGGTTACACAGAATCACACACGGTCATATACACGGCTAAAAGGCATGGTCGTGTATGGTGTCAAGAAAACCACAGAAAGATACACGTCTAAAAGTACACGGTCGTGTATATCTCCAACGCCGGCTCAAGGCCGGCTCCAAGGCCGCCAGCCTTCATGTCTTGTTTTGTTGATTTTACACAACTTATTGAAGTGATGTCGTTTTGGGGCTTTATTGTTACGAATTGTAAACCCTAATATAAAGCTCCTAGGGTTTAGAACATTTAGAATATAGAAAATTCAACATACAAGTTTGAGAAAACACTTTTGAGAGAATTCCTCTCTTGGTTCTTTAAAGAACTAATCTAGAACTTATCGAATTTTCATTTTGTGGTGTTCATCCCGACTTATCAATCAGTCTTTCATCCCGATTGTGGCATCTTCATATTATACCAAGGTTCTTGTCTCACTTATAGACAACGGGTCGCGGTTTCCACTTAAGTGTGTTTGGCATCTTAGGTAGCGAATTCCGAACGTATTAGTATTGGGTTTCATCACACGTTGGCGTGGTTCGTATCAGTTTGGTATCGGAGCTAAATCAATTTGTATCAGTTTGGTATCAAAGCTTAGGTTTATTAAACATCAGTTCGGTTTGAGGAAAGTAACATCAAAACCCTAACTCCAATCTTTCATATCAATTGTTCGTATTCAATTTCATAGTGTTAATTGTCTATTAAAAGTGTAGTACCTACTATTCAATTTTGTTACAAAAAAAAAAAGGAAGAATCACGACAAAAGAAAAAAAAAGGGGGGGAACGTGATCAAGAGCAAAAAAAAAAAATCAGAAAGAAAAAGAGGAAAATTTCGAGCCCTAGAGTTGTTTGCATTCTACGGAAGGGAATTAATGTAGTTTGGGTTAGTTCCAAGAGAATTGAGAAGAGGAATTGGTGAATTGATATCATTATTGCTTGTGAGAATACACGAGTGACTATATGATATCATCATTGAGCAAAACACGTAAGGAAGTGTATCGTGAGGCTTAATTATATATATATTTGTGTTAGTATTAATCTTTTTCTGTAGGAACTATGTCGAGGCAACATTCTCCTGAAAGTGAGAGGGGAAGGTTCGATGCTAGGTTAGTGAATGAGGCGTTGAGGGGTGAGATGAAGAGAATGTTTCAAGAGGGAATGGAACAAATTCATGAGACGGTAGAGCAAAGACTAGAGCAATCTAAAAACGTCTTCCAAGGGCGTAAGAGGGAGAGTTGTTCTAGGAGAGTACAAAGGGGTGGAGATGAAATGTCGAATGATGAATTTGATGAACCTTCTATCAGGAGTTATAGAGGATATAGTGGTCAGAATAGAGGAACTAGGGATTGGGAAGATAGAGGAGATAGGAATAGAGAGGATAATCAATTGAGTAGTATAAAGATGAAAATTCCTCCTTTCCAAGGAAAGAATGATCCCGAGGCGTACTTAGAGTGGGAGAAGAAGGTAGAGATGGTGTTTGATTATCATAACTATAGTGGGAGAAAGAAAGTGAAACTTGCTGCCATTGAATTTTCAGATTATGCTATAGTGTGGTGGGATCAACTAATGTTGAATCGAAGAAGGAATGGCGAACCACCTATTGAGTCGTGGGAAGAGATGAAGCGGGTGATGAAGAAGTGGGTTGTGCCTGTGTATTACTATCGTGAATTGCACAACAAATTGCAAACTCTTAAGCAGGGAAGCCGAAGTGTGGATGAGTATTTCAAGGAGATAGAAGTTTCGATGATCAGGGCGAATGTAGAGGAGGATAGAGAGGCTATCATGGCTAGGTTTCTTGCTGAATTGAATAGAGAAATTGCAGCATTATGTAGAATTGGAAGATATTGTTCATATGGCTATAAAGGTTGAGAACCAACACAAGAGGAAAGGTTGTAGTAATGTACGGTTTCAACAGGGTACTGGTTCATCCACCTGGAAGACTAACCAATGGAAGAAGGAAGAAAAGCCTTTACCCACCAAACCGAAAGGAGAGCAGAGGCAAGCGGGTTCTACTCCTAGTAACCAAGGTAAACCTAATTCTTCTACTCCTAGAAATTGTGACATTAGATGTTTTAAATGCTAAGGTAGAGGCCATATTGCTAGTCAATGTCCAAATAGGCGTGTGATGATTCTGCGTGATGATGGTGAATATGAGACTTAGGGGATAGTGAAGAGGATGATATGCCTCCATTAGAGGACGCTAGTGATGATGAGGAGCCTGCAATAAGGAAGTTAGTGGCAGTAGTGAAGCGAGCTTTGAATGTACAGGTGAAGGAAGAAGAGGAGGTGCAAAAAGAGAATATCTTTCATACTAGATGTTATCTAGGTGATCATATTTGCAATTTGATCATTGATGGAGGAAGTTGCACCAATGTGGTGAGTAATTTTATTGTTGAGAGGCTGGGACTTAAGACTACTAGACACCCTAATCCATATAAATTACAGTGGTTGAATGATAGTGGTGATACTAAGGTGAGTAAACAAGCTTTGATTGCTTTTCGCATTGGTAGGTATGAGGATGAGGTGTTATGCGATGTAGTGCTAATGCAAGTATGTCATGTGTTGTTGGGGAGGCCATGGCAGTTTGATAGGAAGGTTGTTCATGATGGCTTTTCTAACAAGTATATGCTTGTTCACCAGGGGAAAAGCTTTAATCTTAAACCTTTAACACCTAAACAGGTGTATGAGGATCAGTTGCAGCTACAACAGTCATTTGCAAAACATAAGGTGAGTGAAAAACAGAGGGAGAGTGAGAGAGCAAAAGACAGTGAGAAAGAAAAGGAATACAAAAGTTGATCTCAAAAGGAAAAAGAGAGGAAGGCTGGAAAGAGTGTGAGAGACCAAGTTGAAGGGGAATCAACTTTGGTGGTGAGTGAAAAGAAGAGTACAGCCTTGCAAAAGGAGAGTTGTGTGGCAAGAGCGAGTGTAGTGAGGAGAGCGTTAGTGATGAAGCAACTTATGTTGTTGCTAGTTTTTAAGGAAACATGTTTGAATACTAACGAACTATCTAACTCTTTGCCTAGTGTGGTTGTGTCTATTGTGCAGGACTTTGAAGATGTCTTCCCTGAGGAGATTCCAAAGGGTTTACCACCTAATCGTGGTATTGAGCACTAGATTGACCTTGTACCCGTAGCATCGATTCCAAACAAACCAGCTTATAGGAGCAATCCGGAGGAGATAAAGGAACTCCAAAGGCAGGTCAATGAATTAATGGAGAAGGGGTACGTAAGAGAAAGCATGAGTCCATGTGCAGTGCCTGTGATTTTGGTACCTAAGAAGGATGGGTCATGGAGAATGTGTGTTGACTGCCGCGCCATCAACAACATCATAGTAAAGTATCGTCATCCCATTCCTCGCTTAGATGACATGTTAGATGAGTTACATGGGTCTAGTGTCTTTTCCAAAATTGATCTAAAAAGTGGATATCACCAAATTAGAATGAAAGAAGGTGATGAATGGAAAACTGCATTCAAAACGAAATATAGATTGTATGAGTGGTTAATCATGCCTTTCAGTTTAACTAATGCACCTAGTACTTTTATGAGACTTATGAACCATGTTTTGAGGACTTTTATTGGAAATTTTTTGGGTTATCTATTTTGATGATATCCTCATTTACAACAAGAGTTTAGAAGACCATATATCTCACTTGAGGGATGTTTTAGAAGTGCTTCGAAAGGAGCAATTATATGCTAACCTCAAGAAGTGCACTTTTTGCACAGACAAACTTGTGTTTCTTAGTTTTGTTGTTAGTGCACAGGGAATACAGGTTGATGAAGAAAAGATTCGTACGATCCAAGAATGGCCTAGTCCAACTAATGTAAGTAATGTGTGAAGTTTCCATGGACTAGTGAGCTTTTACAGGAGATTTGTGAAGGATTTCAGCACCATTGCAGCACCACTTACTGAGGTAATTAAGAAGAACGTGGGGTTCAAATGAGGAGAGCAACAAGAGAAGGCCTTTCAGACGCTTAAAAATAAGCTGACTCAGGCACCATTACTTACTTTACCTAACTTTGCTAAAACGTTTGAAATTGAGTGTGATACTTCAGGATTAGGTATTGGAGCAGTGCTCATGCAGGAGAGAAGACCAATTGCATTCTTTAGCGAGAACCTAAGTGGGGCAACCTTGAACTACCCTACTTATGACAAGGAGTTATATGCACTGGTTTGAGCACTAGAGACTTGGCAACACTATCTTTGGCTAAAAGAGTTCATAATCCACACTGATCAAGAATCCTTGAAGTACTTGAAGGGGTAACATAAGCTAAACAAAAGGCATGCTTGTTGGGTGGAGTTCATCAAAACATTTCCATATGTCATCTACTACAAGCAAGGTAAAGAGAATGTCATTGCTGATGCACTGTCTAGAAGGTATGCTCTTATCTCTACACTTAGTTCTAAACTGCTTGGTTTTAAGCACATTAAGGAATTATATGCTGCTGATCGAGATTTTTGTGAGGAGTATGTGCATTGTGAGAAGAGTGGGAATGGTAAATTTTATAAACATGAAGGATTCTTATTTAGGGAGAATAAACTATGCATTCCAATTTGTTCTTTAAGAGAATTACTAGTGAGGGAGTCTCATGAAGGAGGTTTAATGGGACATTTTGGAGTAGCTAAAACCTTAGGGGTATTGCAGAAACACTTCTATTGGCCTCACATGAAACGAGATGTTGAGAGGTTTTGTGAGCGATGTGTCACGTGTAAGCAAGCAAAATCTAGAGTCCAACCTCAAAGGCTTTATACCCCACTTCTCATTCCTCATGAGCCTTGGGTAGATATTTCCATGGATTTTGTGTTAGGATTACCCAGGTCTAGACATGGTCAAGATTCTATTTTTGTAGTTGTGGATAGATTGTCTAAGATGGCACATTTCATTCCTTGTCACAAAACGGATGATGCTTGCAATATTGCTAATTTGTTCTTTAGGGAAGTTGTGAGATTACATGGTATGCCTAGAACAATCGTATCAGATAGAGATGCTAAGTTCTTGAACTACTTCTGGAAGACCTTGTGGGCTAAGTTAGGAACTAAGTTATTGTTCTCTACTACTTGTCATCCATAGACTGATGGTCAAACTGAGGTAGTAAACCGAACCTTATCTACTTTGTTGAGGGTTGTCATTAAAAAGAACATTAAAAGTTGGGAGGATTGTTCGCTGCATGTTGAATTTGCCTATAATCGTACAATGCATTCCCCGGCAACGGCGCCAAAATTTGATGGGTGTCGAATCCAACAAAAATAAAAACCTACTCCTAAACAATGATATGATTTGCGTATAGTAGTAAGTAGGGTTGTATCCACAGGGATTGGTTAAATATATTTCTATTAAAAGAGAATAGAGAGGAAAAGAAGAATGGGGGGTTTTGTTTGTGAATCAAAATAATATTGAAACAAGATAATAAAATCAAATATTGATAAAAGCCTAGCCAAAGGAATCAAGATAGTTTAATTCTAGGAATTGATCATCGATGCAAATATTTTCTATTCTTTATTTAAGATAAACTGGTTATGGTTATTAACAAGCTCTAATAACCTATCTCTCCTTACTTCCTTGATAATCAAAACAAGCTATTTGATTATTTCTCTTATTGATTAGACAACCCTAAACAAGCTCTTAGGATTTAATCTATCAATAGCATTAAAAACAAGAGAGACTACCAATTCATCATGCCAATAGATTATAAGATAACCTATTTAAACAAGATCATATATCCCCATAACATGAATTCGACTATCTATTTTATAATCAAACATGTTATTGTGTCACCGAGACTAGAACTATCAAACAATTACGGATTTGACGTACTAGTTGACAATATATTAACTTGCTAATTAAGTAGAAGAGCTCTAATTCATACCAATCAACAAAGATAATATTGACAAAACGTCCAGAAGATATATAAATATCTAAAAACAAAGAACAGGATAAAAGTAAATCAATTAGATCTCACAATCCATGAAGAATTAAACTTCAATGATCCTTTGGCTAGAAAAGTTGCTTAGCTACACATGCTCATCCTTAAAACGAAAATTGAAAGTGAAAACATGATAAGTCTCTGTTTTCGGTTTCCCTTGCTCTGCCTCCTGCCTTCCTTCTTGTCTCCAAGATGAAAAACTCTCCAAGATGATAAACCCCTCTAGGGTTAGTTCTATTTATATTGTTAAAGGAATGGCAGATGATCTTTTGCTCACAAGATACAAAAATATCTTTCCTTTTTTATGTAAATCTCAAGAAGTGAATAAACGTCCGCCTGGCACGCCCAACAACACAGCCAGATTTCAAGCCGTGTCTTCCTCTGTGGATAATCTACAATTCTTCATCCGTGTCCAGTGTGTGCCACGTCTTCCACCACAGCCAGATCACGAGTCGTGCCTCTCTTTGTTGATTTTTCAAGACAGATACACGGTCGTGTACTTCAACCGTGTATATTTCTGTTGATTCTAAGCCAAGTACACAGCTTCCACCACGGCTAGATCACAAGTTGTGCCTCCTTCTGTTGATTCTTCAAGACAGATACACGGTCGTGTACTTCAACCGTATATTTTCCTGTGGCTTCAAAACCAAGTACACGGCCGTGTACTTCAATTACACGCCCATGTACTTTCCTCCGGCGGTGTAAATCCTTGCCTTTGATCCACATTGTAGATGACTTCTCTAATTTACATGAATTAGCACTCTTGACTCCATTTAACCTGATTTATCACCATAATAAAATTAAGTACCATTTCCTTATGATTTCTATAAAATCAATAATAAATTAACACAATTCATACTATAAAGATTGAGTATAAAATGGCTCTATCAAGGGCTGTCATTAAAAAGAACATTAAAAGTTGGGAGGATTGTTTGCCGCATGTTGAATTTGCCTATAATCGTACAATGCATTCTTCTACTAAGTTTACTCCTTTTGAAATTGTGTATGGTTTTAATCCACTAACTCCTTTGGATTTATCACCTTTGCCTATTTCTGAGTATGTTAATCTAGATGGCAAGAAGAAAGCAAAATTTGTTAAACAGATCGATGAGAAGGCAAGGCTAAACATTGAGTGAAGAATAGAGCAGTATGTGAAACAAGCCAACAAGGGTCGTCGACAAGCTGTTTTTGAACCTGGAGACTGGGTTTGGGTTCACATGCGCAAAGAGCGGTTTCCTGTGCAGCGTCGATCTAAATTACTTCCTAGAGGCGATGGACCATTTCAAATTCTTGAGCGCATCAATGATAATGCATACAAGATATATTTACCATGTGAGTATCAAGTAAGTGCTACGTTTAATGTTACTAATCTAAGTCCTTTTGATGCAGGCAATGATTTGAGGACAAGTCCTTTTCAAGAGGAGGGGAATGATGAGATCCATGATGGGAGCCAAGCCAGACGATGGAATGTGGATCCTCTTGAAGTGCCACTTAGACCGATCACAAGAAATCGAGTGAAATGATTCAAGGAAGCACTTAACGGGTTGATAAAGGATGTCTACGAAGCCGGAAAGGATTGGAGCAATCATGAAGTTGGAAAGGATTGGAACAACCATGGGAATGCCCTTGCTCTTGTACAAGTCATAAAGGATACAAGTTAATGAGGGCGTGTCTTTTGAAGGCACGACCGTATAGGAGTCTGAAGGTTACACAGAATCATACACGGTCATATACACGGCTAAAAGGCACGGCCATGTATGGTGTCAAGAAAACTACAGAAAGATACACGTCTAGAAGTACACGGCCGTGTATATCTCCAATGTCGGCTCAAGGCCGGCTCTAAAGCTGTCGGCCTTCATGTCTTGTTTTGTTGATTTTACGCAACTTATTGAAGTGATGTCGTTTCGGGGCTTTATTGTTACGAATCGTAAACCCTAATATAAAGCTCCTAAGGTTTAGAACATTTAGAATATAGAACATACAACATACAAGTTTGAGAAAACACTTTTGAGAGAATTCCTCTCTTGGTTCTTTAAAGAACTAATCTAGAACTTATCGAATTTCATTCTGTGGCGTTCATCCCGACTTATCAATCGGTCTTTCATCCCGATTGTGGCATCTTCATATTATACCAAGGTTCCTGTCTCGCTTATAGACAACGGGTCACAGTTTCCACTTGAGTGTGTTTGGCATCTTAGGTAGCGAATTCCGAACGTATTGGATTGGGTTTCGTCACACGTTGGCGTGGTTCGTATCAGTTTGGTATCAGAGCCAAATCAATTCGTATCACATCATCATCAGTTTCAATCTCCCCACCCCCGTGCATGATCATCACTCTTTAGTTTAGACATTAAGATGTTATATGCCCAGTCCTCAAACACTTAAAACGTTTAATATCCCGATTTCTTAGAGTTTAAGATGATGAGTTACCTCTCTCCTTAACGGTCTGAGGGTATTTCTTTAATTTCCCACCATCATAGGCATTGAACCCAGATTTCTCTTCCCTTTTCCCCCTTATCCACCTACCACAAGAGTGGGAATTTAAGTAGTTGTAGCTCTTAACTTAAGTGGCTTTCGCTCCTTTGAGTTGTCGCTCGACTTTCAAGGCCATTTGCACCATGTCCTCCAACTCCACATAGTGCTGTAATTCCACAACGTTAGCGATGTCACGATTCAGTCCACACAAGAATCTAGCCATAGTAGCCTCATGGTCCTCCTCCACATGAGCTCATATTAAGGCTATTTCTATCTCCTTATAATAGACTTCAACACTTTTCGACCCTTATTTGAGGCTTTACAACTTAAGGTGCTGATCTCAATAATAATGTGATGGGACAAATCGTCTTCTCATAGCAGCCTTCATCTCCTCCCAATTGTCAATTGGTCGTTCACCATTCCTCCATTGGGATAAGATCAATTGATCCCACCGAACAAAGACATAATCTATAAATTCCACTGCTACAAGCTTCACTTTCTTCTCCTTAGAGTAATTGTGGCAATCAAAAACCAGCTCAACCTTTCTCTCCCATTTAAGGTAGATCTCGGGATCATTCCTCCCTTAAAAAGGAGGGATTGTCATTTCGATACTCCTGATATTTCCATCAACTTCATCTCTGACTCTATTATTGACATAGTCATTCCTGCATCGATCGTGCCTTTCCTCCTCTTCTTCGTCAGCAGATTCGTCTCAAGGTACGATTGGTCGACGTACTTCTCTCCGTACGGGAGGGATTCCCATAGGAGGTCTTGTTTGCAATTCATTGATCCGCTCATCTTGTCTATCCATTCGATCACGGATTTCTCCGAACACCACATGCACGTGCTCGAACTGTTGCTGCATAGCCCTCAAAAGAAAGGATTGATTGGGTTTATCCCTTTGATTCTCATGTTCTAACTTGATGATGATCCTAAAAGAAATTTAGTTAAGAAGTCCTCACACACTCCCTCACGTGTTTCCACTAAAAAAGTCTATCTACACTCGTGTTGCACACAGATTAATGGCTTTTACCCTCTATTACGCTCACCCACTCTTGTTTTCCCCCCAACAAGTTCTTTAAGAACATAACAATTGAAAGACTAGAGTAGTGATGTGCCTAAATTCCAAGCTTAAGCACAATCAAAAGAATCAAGGAAAACACCTCAATTCACACACACAAAAACCGGTTCACTTGACTAGGTAAAATGTGAAAATCCTAAGGCAATGGAATGAAATCCAAAGAGCTCCAATTGCTATTATCAATCTAAAAAAATAATCTTCATCAAATAATAACAATTATAATTGAAACCCACGTGAATCAAATTAAGAAAACAAATGGGTCAAACCACAAATTCCAATCCCTTCCTTCAAATATCCAATTCACGCCACAATGAAGAGAATGATATCATATATCAACACAATCAATCTTATAACAAGCTATTGATCACAAATTGCAAATTAAAACAAGTCCAAGAACATCCAAATCAACCCTAGATATGATGCACTAGTGATGAAATGGAAAACAACAATAAGGAACCGATATTACTCACGATTTCTCCTTATTGCACTCGCCAAAATTTCAACTTCTTGGATTGAAATTGATAAGAGAATTTGGAATTAGGAAAACCCTAAGCCCTCTCACGAAATGTGAAGTGTTTGTTTTGCATAAATAAGCCTCCTCAAACCCTCTCTTAAGCAAGTATTTATACTTAGCTACTCCTAGGGTTAAAAATGCTCAAAATTACAAGTTTGCCACTTTTAAGGTGGCTATCCCTAAATGAAAATTACAAGGAAATAAAAATGTCCCAAAACCAAAATATAACCAAAATAGTTCAATAAAAATTTACAAGATACAAAATAACATAAGTCTTCATGATCCAATGCCTCAGAATAGAGAACAATCGCAGCGGGTCTTTGATTGTTATCCTGAAAAATGTTAGGTGTCCAACTGAAGTTGTAGAACATTTTGGCATCCCGTGGAGAATTATAATTGTACCTGTAAGATTATTCTCAAATTTTACTAGAAATAAAGACATAATGTAAAATATAAGCAATTTGGATAATCATCCAAATTGGGTTCTGAAGAGGTTGACAGTGTCAAAATTTTTCCCATCATCTCCTCGGGCTTCTAAAAGATTTGCCCTCAAATCTAGAGGATCAGTTGTGGAACTGAACCCTAGTATCTCTGTTGTCCTAGTACTGTTATCGATCTCATAACTGATGGGTGTTGAATCCAATAAAAATAAAAACCTACTCCTAGACAATTATATGATTTGAATATAGTGGTGAGTAGGGTCGAATCCACAGGGATTGGTTAAATATATTTCTATTCAAAAAGAATAAAGAGGAAAAGAAAAATGGGGGGGGGTTTCGTTTGTGAATCAAATAAAGTTGAAACAAGATAAGAAAATTGAATATTGATAAAAGCCTAGCCAAAGGAATCAAGATAGTTTAATCCTAGCAATTGATCATCGATGCAAATATTTTCTATTCTTATTTCTAGATAAACTGGTTATGGTTATTAACAAGCTCTAACAACCTATCTCTCCTTACTTCCTCGGTAATCAAAACAAGCTCTTTCATTACTTCTCTTATCGATTAGACAACCCTAAACAAGCTCTTAGGATTTAATCTATCAATAGCATTAAAATCTAGAGAGACCACCAATTCATGCCAGTAGATTATAAGATAACCTATTTAAACATGATCATACACCTCCATAACATGAATTCGATCATCTATTTTATAACCAAACATGTTATTGTGTCACTAAGACTAGAACAATCAAACAATTACGGATTTGATGTGCTAGTTGACAATATATTAACTTGCTAATTGAGTAGAAGAGCTCTAATTCATACCAATCAACAAAAGATAATAATGACAAAACGTTCAGAAGATATATGAATACCCAAAAACAAATAATAGAATAAATACCAGTCAATTAGACCTCACAATTCGTGGAGAATTAAACATCTATGACCCTTTGGCTAGAAAAGTAGCTTAGCTACTCATTTTCATCAACAGAACGAAAATAAAAAGTAAAAACATGATGAACCTAGATTCCTGCTCTGCCTCCTTCCTTCCTTCTTGTCTCCAAGATGATCCAAGGTTCTTCGAGATCCAAAGATTCTCCTCTAACCCTCTAGGGTTAGTTCTATTTATATTGTTAAAGGAATGGCAGATGATCTTTTACTAGCAAGATACGAAAATATCTTTCCTTTTCCAAGTAGATTTCGAGAAGTGAATATTCGTCCGCCTGGCACGGCTTACACCACGACTAGATTTCCAACCGTGCCTTCCTCTGTGCATAATCAACAAGTCTTCATCCTTGTCCAGTGTATACCACGGCCTACACCACGGCTAGATTTCCAACCGTGCCTTCCTCTGTGCATAATCAACAAGTCTTCATCCTTGTCCAGTATGTACTACGGTCTACACCACGGCTAGATCCTAGGCCGTGTCTTCCTCTGTCAAAGTTTCCACAATTTCTTCTCCTTGACACATCTAGCTTCCACCACGGCTTCAAGCACAGTTGCTCCCACGGCCAGATCATGAGTCGTGTCTCTCTCTGTTGAAAGTCCACATTTCCGCCTTCTTGTGCAGTGTGTAACATGGTTTGCTCCATGGCCGTGCCTCAAACCGTGCTTCCTCCTAGGCAGATACACGGCCGTGTACTTCAACCGTGTATCTTCCTGTTGATTCAAAACCAAGTACACGGCCGTATACTTCAATTACACGCCCATGTACTTCCCTCCGGCGGCGTAAATCCTTGTCTTTGAACCAAGTTGTAGATGACTTCTCTAATTTACTTGAATTGGCACCCTTAACTCCATTTAACCTGATTTATCACCATAATAGAATTAAATACCATTTCCTTATGATTTCTATAAAATCAATAATAATTTAACACAATTTATACTATAAAGATTGAGTATAAAATGGCTCTATCAATTCCCCCACACTTAAACTCTTGCTTGTCCTCAAGAAATTGCATCAAATCAATTGAGAAATCTGTCATAGATTATACAAACTTTCTTTTCATCATTTCAAGCATCTATTCATTTGTAATTCATGACTTGTAGTTTTAATGTCTACTACTTCAACCAAACTGGTTTCCTGTGATCAAATTACCATGGACAAAATTCAATGGCTATCTAAACAAAACAAACTTTAATCCTCATGTTTAGTAAAAGAATTTTTTTATTCCAAAAGTAAATACTTAATCCACTAAGGAAAAACACCCAAATAAACTTCATTGGATATTAGCAAACATATAATCCTTGCAGCATAAAGTAAAAGCATATGGTATAAGCTCTTTACTAGATATTCTCCCTTTTATACGTCTTGTTTTATTCAATGAATGTTTACATTCATGTTTCTTTTGATTTATTCAAGCATCTATTTTGACGGGTTTTTGCCCGCTTCTTTTCATGAACTTTCGCCTTTTCTCCCTTATCGTTACAGTGAGTTCATTGAGTCAGCACATCCCGAGCTCGTCACTCAAGTGACCGGGTTTTGAGATACCCCTATGGACTCTTCCTCACTCTAACATTTAAGTTTGAATACTCATAACTCAATTAGTTAAATCAATGGAATAATGGTTATGCTTGATTTTTTTTTTTAAGTGTTATGATTGCTTTACAAACAACTTGAAACAGTATATAGTAACTAATATAACCTAGAAGTAAACTTTGTTTATTTTTTCACTTAAGGATTCGACTTACTCTTAGACTTCCAATTCAAAAGCTAAATATAAGGTAAATTTGTTTCTTAAAGATTTCACTACTTAATTTTAACCAAGTATTCTAATCACATAGTGGGTGATTAAAGCATTTGAACAAGTCAATTTCACATTTTGTAGATGCTTATTACAACATTTAGTACAATCTCCAGATTTCATGATAATTTTGAAAAAATTTGGCTTAAAATTGCTTAAGGACAAACATTTAAAGTATGGATCAATTCTCTATTCTCTATAGTTTATTATCCTCCCCCCACACTTAACTTGAACAGTGTCCTCACTGTTCCTAATTCAACACAATTGAAGAGGAATTAACAACTCAAGGAACATTAGAGAATAAGAAAAAGGAAATACTGATATTTACCTGGTATTGGAGTTCTCCCCTTAAGCTCTGGAAAGTGTCATCTGATTATGTGTATCCTTGCTGCAGCTAATCCAAAGGAATCAAAACAACACTAAAATCAAAACAAAACTAAACTAAAGCAAAACAAAACTAAAAATTGAATTTTTTTTTTTTTGACATGGGTTGCCTCCCATGAAGCGCCTTTCTTTAACGTCTTTGGCTAGACATTCCTGTAATCAATCACAAAAACTCGGGGTGAGTTAAACTGGTTTCTTCAATATTACATACTTGAAATCCTTCATAAAAAAGTTTCAAGCGATGACCATTGACTTTGAAGGTCTTACCAGTTTCAAGGCTTAAGATCTCAACTGCACCATGTGAAAATTGTTAGTGATAACAAAAGGGCCAATCCACCGTGATTGTAGTTTTCCAGGAAACAACTTCAATCGAAATGATAAAGTAATACTTTTTGACCTACAGAAAAATTCTTTCGGGGGAAAACATTTGATCATGAAAATCCTTTGTTTTTTCCTTGTAGATTTTAGTACTCTCATAAGCTTCTCTTCGAATTTCCTCGAGTTCTTGTAATTGAAGTTTTCTGTGCTCACCAACCTCACCATTTGCATGTTACATTGTTTTACAGCCCATATACCCTATGTTCCACTCCACAGGGAGATGACACGGTTTGCCAAATATTAAACGGTTAAGGAACATACCTATAGGGGTCTTGTAAGCTGTCCAGTAGGCCCATAATGCATCTTCCGGTCTTGTGCTCCAATCCTTCCTGCTTGGATTGACGGTTTTTTTCCAGAATAGACTTGATTTCTCGATTTGAAACTTCTGCCAATCCATTGGTTTGAGGGTGGTATGCGGTGGAAGTGCGATGAGCGACCCTGTATTTTTTTTAATAGAGTTTACACCATTCTATTACAAAAGTGTGTGCCACGATCACTGATAAGAGCCTTTGGTGTCTCAAACCTAGCAAAAATGTGAGATTTAAAAAAAATCCACAACAACTTTAGCATCATTTTCGGGTCACTTTGGCTTCCACCCATTTTGAAACATAATCCACAGCAAGAAGGATGTAAACGTTACCGAAAGAAGGAGGAAAGGACCCATAAAGTCAATACCCCATATATCAAATATTTCACAAAAAGAATAGGGGTAAGTGGCATTTGGTCCTACGTCCCCAAGTTGCCAATTTTTGACATCGTTAAAAAAGACTTACAAAACAAAGGAATCCGAAAAAAAGTAGGCCAAAAAAAACCACACCCTAATACCTTTGAGTTGTCCCTGGGGGCCAAAATGCCACCACTTTCATAGGATGAAAAAATTGCAAGACAGATGGATATCGCTTGGAAATGCACCTTCTAATGATCTATCAACAATTTTTCCACAAAACGGATACCCATACAAACTTAGATACTTTTTTTTTTTATCTTTTGAGCCCTAGACAAATCATTTGTGTGTCTTAGTAACCAAATAATTGACAATATCAGCATCCCACGGAATGGTTTTTTTGAAAGAAAAAGATACCTTTGGAAAATCATCTTGTTTTGGTTTTTTCCCCCTTCACTGTAGGTTTTTTATGAGGTGTCGACAATAAGTTTTCAGATCCTTTCCTATCGCTTTTTTCCGAAAAACTCTTGTAAAAGAGTACCACGAAAAATCTTGGTTTCGCCCCCTTTCTTCCGAGCGGTTTTTGGGGAACATGATCAGAGTAAAAAAATTTTCCCTATACCAAAAAAGACTAAATTTTTTCTAATGTAAAAACTACCAAAGATTTTTTTTTCCGTTGTGGAATAGTTGCTTGAGCATTACCCCAATGTTCTGGAAGCATAATAAATGAAATGAAAAGCTCCCCAACTCTTTGGCCAAAACTGCTCCAACTGCAAATTGCTGATAAACGATTTCAAAGGGGGGGGGCCAGTGGGGTGGGGGGATGATTGGAGCAGAATTTAAAAAACCCCCCTTAAGTGTAAAAAAGCTTTTTTGCAGGCCTCATCGACTAAAATTACTTCTTTTTAGCAATCGACATGGGGGTTGAGCAATTTTAGAGAAAATCCTTATAAGCTCGATAGAATCCTCACCCCCAAAAAAGACCGAATTTTCCCCTACACTTACAGGGTAAGGTAAAGTTTTAAAAATCAATTTACCTTAGCTTTTTGACTTCAAGCCCTTTAAAAGATACAATATGACCAAAAAATGAACCTATTCAAACATAAAGTACATTTTTCATAATTAAACGCTGTTTTCTTATTATACATTTTAACATTTTTTGTAAGGTTAATCAAAAATCAAAAAAATTACCATAGACGGTGAAATCCCTGAAAACTTTTTTGATTTCTCCACAAATCTGAAAATTACTAAACCCTAAAATCTTTTAATGTAGCTGGGGGTTGCGAGCCCGAAAAAAAACATCCTTCGTCGCAAAAGTACCGAAAGGACAAATGAAAGTAGTCTTCTTTACTCCGGTGCTACTGGAATTTGAGAAACCCAAATAACCCCCAAGACAACAATAGAATGGCCAGCCAAAATCAACCCTGATCAAGAACAGGAATAGGGGAATGATCTTTCTAGTTGACGCATTTAACTTCCTTTAAACAACACAAAACCCCCCACCATTTAAACCCCAGTAGGGAAATTTAAATACCACAGTTTTCAACACATTTAAACCGTTTTTTTGGGAAAAACTTGAATGGGGGTTACCCATTGCTGTCGGAAATTGGATAAACAACCTGCATCAAGAAGTTTTAAGATCTCTTTTTTAAAATTTTTCCATCAAGGCGGATTCAAACGACCTGACTTCCCTGGAAGGTTTTTAATTACTTCCTTAAAATCTTGGCAGCATTGGAGGGGCTTATCTTTGATATCAGCTATGGGCCATCCAAGGCTCTTTGTACCTCTCAACACCCGAATCAAATTTTTTTCTTTTAAAAACACTTGTTTTAAGACATCACACAAGAGTCTCATTTTTTTCCTAAAAAATATCTTTTGATGTTGGGTAAAGGTTTTAACCAGCTTTGGGGGCCTACACAATAAGGGGAAAAAGTCTTTTTAGAAGGGGGTAAATGAAGTAAGGACCATCATACCTGATAGGGTTTTTTAAAGATCCAACTCCCAAATCTGTCCTACAAACAAGGTATTCAAGCCTCCTTAAGGTTTTTTAATGCTTTAAAGTAAGACTCCATTAAGTACAACTTTCAACCACAAACGTCTTCAAACAAATGTAGCCGGTTAATGGGGCAAAAAACATCCACAACAAAAAAGGAGATATATCACTTGGATATTTCATGGGGATCATAAATGTTAAATTTAATCACTTCACATCAAATTCCAAGTGGGTTACCATCATGTCATCGATTTTTTTCTAGAAGTTTAAAAATGGTCCCCTAATAAAATCATTGTAATTACGAGAACATCATTTTCCATGGAAGCACGTAAAAATTCTGGGGGAAAACCAAAAAATTAACTTATACTAAAACATCTCTGAACTCCCTCAGGATAAACATTGGATTCCAAGTTTAACAATAACACCTTTTCCCTTTAAGGGGCCAACATTTAAAATTATAAACAAAAAAGGCATAACATTGATTGAAGCTCCTAAATCACACATACTTTTGTGATTCCAAAATTACCTAATTTTTTAAGGAATATAAACTACCGGGGTCCTTACATTTAGGAGGAATTCTTTGAAAAATAGCTGAAACATTCTCATACACTAAACTTTTCATTACCTTTTTAACTTTCTTTTTTTGGGGACAATCTTTGAGAAATTAGCATAACGAGGTACTTGCTTAATTGCACCGCAAAGGAATGTTTCCTCAACTTTCGAAAAGTGTCAAGAATTCTTTTTCTTCAGCTTCATTCTTGGGTTTCGCAATCTGGAAGGGAAAAGGGGGGCTGTTGTCATGACCTTTGGTGGGTTCAAAGAGGGGGCCTTTGATCTGTTTGTTCTCTGGCTCAGTTGCGTTTCTTTCTCAGTCTTTCCTAGATTTTTCGGGGTCCTTTTCATTTATCCCCGCAAATTTGTTCCACTTCCAAGGTAATTGCATTAGCACTTTGTTTGGATTTTTAATTTTAAAAGGGAACTTTCCTTGAGTTTTTTAACCTGTTAAAGAAACAAGTTTGGGTTACCTGATTTTCCAAATTGTAATGCTCTGCTTTGTCTCCTCCCGAAATTGTTTGTTTTTAAAGTAAATGATTTAACAACTCCCCAAGAACATACCTGAAGGGAAGGGGGCTTGCGATACTTGGTTTATGGCTTTGGGTTTGGGAAATTTTTGGAAGTTTTGTGGTTTTTTGCCCTATCTGAAGTTAGGGTGATCCCTCCACCAGGATTGAAGTATTTGAGGGGGTCATTTCTTCCTTTTTGGGGTTTCCCTGGGAAACCTCCACAACATTGCGTTTTCTTATTTTCATCTTGCAAAGGGGGCACTGTCTAGGGTATTTTAAACAGCACAAATTTCCCCAAGCCTTCACCTGCTGTTTTTTTTCCAAAGCTACACTGCAAGGGAGGTTAAGTTAGAAATTTGTGTTTTAAGGTAGACACACTTACCTCATTTACCTTTTTTGAAGACGTATTATGCCTATACCCAAATTGTTGCGAATTTGCAGCCATAATAACAAATTTCCCAAACTTGACCAGGGTTTTGTTTACATGGGCTCCACTGCAAACCACATCTTCCTTTTCCCCGGGAAACAGGCCTTCATAAAGTATTGGAGAGAAGTTGTTCGTATCCATGTTTGGGGGGACTGGCCCAGTTGCTTAAACCCTCCCAATACTATGAAGATCTCGGTGCCCTCTATTTTTATACCACAAATTTCCTTCTTTTAACAGCGGTAGGGTGCGGGGAAAATTTGTCCAAAAGTCTCCCTAATTTTCCAATGGTGATAGAACCCGGGGGCAAATAAAACAAACCAACTTTACTTTAGTACTTAAAGAAAACGGAAAACCTAGCTTATTTGATCACGGGTTTTTCCTTGCGGCCTCATCTAAACACACTATAAGAAAAATCTTTCAAATGCTTTGAGGATCTTCATTCTCAAGACCAGAAAGGTGGGTGCAGAGTATCAAAACCCCGATTTTTAATCGAATTCCACACTTTTGGGTAGTGAATACAAAATGGGTTTTGATTCACTCCCTGCACTAAACTCGCAATGTTCTTCCGGGGGTTTTCATACGTCTTCTTTTCAAATCAAGGGGTTAAACAGACAAATCCGATGCTAATTCAATCTAGGGGATGAAATCTTCTCGTCCAGCCTCTTAAGCTTCTCAATCCCAGTTATAAGTTAGTTCACCTGCTGAGAAGAACGGGGCATACAAGAATAGAAATAAAATTTTACACCATCCCCCCCCAATGGCCCAAAATTTGATGGTGTCGAATCCAACAAAAAAAAAACCCACTCCAAAAATTATATTTTGAATAGTGGGGAATAGGGGCGAATCCATAGGATTGTTAAAAATTTTTATTTAAAAAAATAAAGAGGGAAAAAAAAAAGGGGGAGGTTTTGTTTTTGGGAAACAAATAAATTAAACAAGATAAGAAAATTGAATATTGATAAAGCCTACTAAAAACAAGATGTTTAATCCAGCAATTGAACATCGATCAAATATTTTTATTCTTATTTCTAGATAAACGGTTTTTGGGTTTTAACAAAACCCAACAACATATCCCCTCCTTTTTCCCGGTAATCAGACAACTCTTTTATTACTTCTCTTTTCGAAATTTTGACAACCTGACAAGCTCTTTAGGGGGTTTTTAAACTATCAATAGCATTAAAAAAAAAGAAAACCACCAATTCAGCCAAAGATTATAAATAACCTATTTAAAAAATGATCAACACCTCCAAAACATGAATTCGACACATTTTTTAACCAAACAGTTTTTTTTTACAAGACAGAACAATCAAAAAAATTAAAGGATTTAACGGGTAGTTGCAAAATTTTTTTAAATTTCTAATTAGTAGAAGACTCTAATTCATACCAAACAAAAAAGATAATAATAAAAAATTCAGAAGATATTGAATACCCAAAACAAATAAAAGAATAAAACAGTCAATTAACCCCACAATTTGTGGGGAAAAAAACATCTATACCCTTTGGGTAGAAAAATAGCTTTCTACTCCTTTTAAACAAACGAAATAAAAATAAAAAAAAATGAACCCCATTCCTGCTCTGCCTCCTTCCTCCTTCTTTTCTCCCAAATGATCCCAAAGGTTTTTCGAGATCTAAAGATTTTCCTCTAAACCCCTTTTGGGTTGTTCTATTTATATTTTTAAAGGAATGGGAGAAATCTTTTACTAGCAAGATACGAAAAATCTTTCCTTTTCCCAAATAATTTCGAGAAGTAATATTTCGCCGTAGCAGCTTACACCACGGCTAATTTTTCCCAAACGTGCCTTTCCCCTTTTGGCATAATAAAAAATCTTCATCCTTGTCCCTTTATCCTGGCCTACACCACGGCTAGATTTTTAACTGTCCCTTCCCTGTGCAAATCAACAATCTTCATCCTTGTCCAGTGGTACCACGCACCACGGGTAGACCTAGGCCGGTCTTCCTCGTCAAAGTTCCACAATTTATTCTCCTTGGCAATCTAGCTTTCCCCCAGGGTTCCACCACGGGTTTAGCACAGTTGCTCCCCTGGCCCAAACATGAGGCCTGTCTCTCCTTTTTTGAAAGTCCAAATTTTCCGCCTTCTTGTGCAGTGTGTAACACTTTTTACCCTGGCCTGCCTCAAACCCGGCTTCCCCTAGGCAGTACCGGCCGTGTACTTTAAAACCCTGTATTTTTCCCCTTTTATTTAAAACCAAGTACAGGGCCGTGTACTTTAATTACCGCCCATTTCTTTTTCCCCCCGGTAAAAAATCCTTGTCTTTGAACCCAAATTTTATATACTTTTCCAATTTTTCTTGAATTGGCCCCCCGACTCCATTTTTAAACCCGATTATCACCATAATAAATTTAAAAACCATTCCTTTTAATTTTTTTTAAATCAATAATAAAATTTTTCAAAAATTTTACTAAAAGATTGGTATAAAATGGCTCTATCATAAAAATTCGAAGAGACCTTTGACCTATCCTCCCTGTCTAAGTATTATCTATGACCCTTTCCATTTTAGATGGCACTGTATTTCACATACTCCAAAAACCCCGGGGGGCCTAAAATCCCTATTTTTGATTTTTATTTACCCCAAAATTGTCATCCCTTTCTTCCATGTTTGGAAAATGCTCCCCCACCCCATCCTTCTATTTAAATTCCCATCCCCATATTTGTTTCGGTGGTGTTTTTTGGACTACTCGAGGTGGTGCCTAATAAAAAAAAATTCCAATCCAAGGTAATTTTCGCAATCTCAAAACAAAAACAACAACCAATTTGGGGTTTTTTTCACTTGAAAACCTAATTGACGACATTCCACGAAATTAAATACAACCAAACCCCCCCTCTTAAAATGTCTCTGATACCAAAAAATATGGCCTAAATTCCCAACTTAACCAATCAAAAAATCAAGAAAAACACCTCAATTCACCACACAAAAAACGTTCCTTTACTAGGAAAATCAAAATCCAAGGCAATGGTGAAATCTAAAACTCCAATTTCTATTACAATCTAAACAAGTAATCCACAAAAAAACAAATTTTAATTGAAAACCCCCGTGAATCAAACAAGAAAACAAATGGATCAAACCGCAAATTCCAATCCCTTCCCTTTAAATATCCAATTCACGCCACAATGAAGAGAGATACATATATCAACACAATCAAACTTATAAAAAGCTTTGATCACGAATTTTTTTAAATTAAAACAAGTCCCAAAAACATCCAAACAACCCAGATATGACCACTATGATGAAAAGAAAAAAACAATAAGGAAATATAACTCCAATTTCCATTGTTTCACTCGCCACAATTTCAACTTCTTGGGTTGAAATTGATAAGAAATTTGGAATTAGGAAAAACCCAAGCCCCCAAAATGTAAGTGTTTTTTTCTGCAAAAATAACCTCCCCAAATCTCTTAAGCAAGAATTTTTTACTTGCACCCTAAGGGTTTAAAAAATCCCAAAATTACAAGTTTTTTTCCACTTTTGGTGGCTACCCTAATAAAAATTACAAAAAATAAAAATGTTCCAAAACCCAAAAAACAAACCCAAAAATTCAAAAACATTTACAAGAAAAAATAACAAAGCTTATGATCCAATGCCTCAGAATAGAGAACAATCGCTGCGATCTTTTATTTTTATCCTAAAAATGTTTGGGTCCAACGAAGTTGAGGACATTTTGGCATCCCAGGAAATTAAAATTGTACCTGTAAGATATTTTCAAATTTATTTAAAAAAAACAAATGTAAAAATAACAATTGGGTAATCTCCAAAATTGGGGTTTGAAGAGGTTGACATGTCAGAATTTTTCCCCCTCAAGTATCACTTGTAAAACTCAAACATCAGTTCATATAATTAGCTCAAAAAAGGGGGCCCAAAAAATGTGATTAAGAAAACATAAAGAAACAGAAGAAACAACACCATTGAAATAATCTTAAAAAAGAATAACCATCAGGAGTTTAGGATTAAGGAATCAACTAGGGGTGATGAGAAAAAACAACACAAGAATTTTTTTTTTTTAAAAAATTTTGTTTGCTAATTTTTTTTTTTTGAAATGACATTAAAAAAACAGTAGAACAAAATTATTTAAGAAATAAAAAATTTCAAAAAAGAATATAAAAGGGTAAAGGAAAAAACCTGATTCAGACCAACTTAACTCTGATACCCAAAAAAGAGCAAATCCACGAATAGAGTTGTGGACCTAGCAACAAAAAATTATTTCATGGACCACCCAAATCTTGGGTTTTTTAAAAATAAAAAAAAAAAAAACAAATTACGCCTGTTGTTAAAAGGAGATAAAACCGGTAATATATATATATATATAAAGAAAAAGAAATTATTAACTCATTCCTTTAAAAGACAAGAACCCCAAAAATAAGATTGAGCTCGAACCCACATGGTCAAAACCCCGACTTGAGCGTGAACCCGGGTATATTAAACCCAAAACCCACAAACGCAATTTATTTAAAACCCCCAAGGGTCTTCTCGAAATTTAAATAACACTAAATTAGACCCCAATCACACCTGTTAACCGAAATCTAAGTTATCAATTAAGGAATTTCCTCTAGTAATTCAGTTGAAGAATTCCAAAGGAGAGTTCTTTTGCAAAGAATAAGGGAGGGTTTCTTTCACGAAAAGAAGTGTGTTATATTTTTCAATAATCAATAGTTCCCTTATGTGTTAACCCCTTACTCGGTCTTATAAGGATGATATGTAATAATAAGATACAAAACCTAAGTTTCCTAATCTAGCTTGCATCCTTATCCTCTTGTGGATCGAAACACTTAACTAAATATGCTAAATTACAAACCAAAACAAATAATAAAAAATAACCAACAAAAACAAAAAATCCACTTTCCCTTTTTAGATTAATAAACAACATATCTATTCTAAGACTTCAAATCCTTGCATCCCTCCATGGAAATGTGAATCACATTAATAGGTGTCGGTTTTCCCTTCATGTAATTTGATTCCTTGGCTTGTAGGTCCATAACTAGTTTTTATAGGGCATCATTCATCCTCTTAGCTCTAGCTCAAGTCATTGGGCCTCCAATTCCTTGCAATGGATCTTAGGATTTCGATTCTGTCCTCTTAGGTGCTAGATGATCCTCATTGTAGCTACTTGTTTAAAAAAGAACATATATGAGAAAATATATCTTCAATTGAAAAATTCATCCAACTTTCATAACACAAGTTTTGATACCCTATTTATAGAGTTCTAAGGCTAATTAATGAAAAAGAAAAAAAAAAAAAAACCATCCACATTCCCATCAACAACCCACTACCAAAACATATTACATGTGTTTCTCTTAACTACACTTATAACTATTTTTGTTGATGTAAACAATGACCTTAATTATCTTCTAAAATCTTTGCTTACAATCTTAGCTGATTTGAGCTCTATTTTTTTAGGCTTGGATAACATTAATGGATTTGGGTTCAGCCTAGCTCCATATCTCCAAGGTAAGTCCAGACTTGACCTCATTTTCAAAAATAATCTTCACAAAGCCTTGCATGGTTTGCTTTACCTATTTTGCTCGCGCCCTTGTGATTGGCCCTTCGGGTATTTGTAGTTCCACATTTCCACTTCGAATGTATTTGTCCTCTTCAACACCAGAACCTTGAAATGGTCCTCCATCACCTAGGGTTTTGCATCATTTGGCATCAAAGCTTCAATTTTTTTTAATCAAGTAAATCTACCATTTATCTTATTTGTTTTGTTTTAATTCATTGTTCTTGTTTCATCTCTTTAGAAATTCGTATAAAAAAAATTAGTTCCATGGAAATTGTTGTCGGTGTTCAATAGTCCTTTTTCCCAAGTGTAGAGTGTTTCATCAAGTCCATCGTGGTCGAGGTCACAAATTACCCAAACTAGCATATTTATAAATTACATTTGTCGATGTTGGCCGAAAACTCCAATCCTCCACATTGCTTCTTCTTCAGGAGATTAAAAAGGTAAGAAAAGCTTTATTCAATTAATTCCAATCGCGTTCATCCATTGTCAAATTACAAAGGCAAATCCATTACCTTTAAATTACACAATTAAGTGTTATATTATCCTTCCAATTCTATATTAGGTGTTATCTTGTCCTTCCAAATCCATAATAATATTGTCTTTCCAATTTTATCGTAATCTTGCGTCTCTATTGAATCCTTGTTTATGTGCATGTTAAGTGTCTATTGATTTAGAACCAATTGTTTGATCAGTTGAGTTGCCTTAGTAGTTTACGTTGAGGAGGTTTTCAATTCGAGTTCTAATCAAAGAATCTATAAGAGCAAGATGTGAGTAACATTGTACTTGAGAGCGAAACACAAGTGAATCTATATTTGTGAGTGTAAATAGAGATATGTCTGGCCAAAGTCCAACTGGGGGAGAGAATGGAAGAGGGGAAAATAAATTGATGTTTGATGCTTTAATGAGTGAGCTGAAAAGAATACTGAGTGGTGAATTGGAACAAATCCATGAGACGATGGATAAGATGAAACAGAGCAAGGAACCATCAAGTAACAATGTTGTAGTGCGAGAAACAATTAGACCCTTATGAAGGGGAGTAAGGATAGAAGAGGGGGAGGATGTTGAGTCAAGAGAGTATAACTACATGAGAGAGAAAAGAAGTACCTAACGGTGAGATAATAACTTGGGAAGTATCAAAATGAAGATACCATCTTTTCAAGGAAAAAAATGATCCAGAGCTATACTTGGAATGGGAGAGAAAAGTGGATCATGTATTTGAATGCCACAATTAAACTGAAGAGAAGAAGATTAAATTGGTTGCAATTGAGTTTTCTGATTATGTTAGTGTTTAGTGGGACCAGCTAGTACGTAATAGGTGTAGGTATGGAAAAAGGGTTGTTAGCACATGGGACGAGATGAAGAACATTATGTAGAAGAGGTTTATCCCTAATCACTATCACAAGGATTTGCTTAGGAAGTTCCAAGGACTGACTCAAGGGTCCAAGAGCGTAGAGGACTTAATACGATTCCAAAAGCGAAAATACGAGCACCAAAAAAAGGAGGACATAGGCGTCGGGAGGACCCAAGGCGAAGTCCAACCAACCTTAAGCCGGCCTTAAATAAAGGCCGGCCGAGTTCACTTCAAAGTCGCCGGCTTTTAGTGCCGGCCTAAGTGAAGGCCGCCAACCTTTGGCTAACCTTGAGCCGGCCTTGAATGTTTTTGCACAAATTTTGTTAGATGATATAAATAGGCGTCCTTAGGGTTTTTTCGAGGGAGATTATCATTTTGTTTTGTAAAACAGAGACACTTTAGTGGTATGAGTCTTCTTTTGGAGATTTGAGAATATTGAGAATCGATTTTCACTATATTTGTATTGTTCTTATCAAATTCTTGGTTCATATAGAATTTGTGGCGAGCATCGTTATTGAGTTCTTAGAATTCTTTAACCGTAGTGATTGATTTATCAAAACGTGGTTTCTATCGTTCTATGATTTAATTGTGAAACAGTTTAATTTTATCAATCTTGGCATCTATAGATTGATAATTTTATCCATATCTTTGCTTTTATACGTTAGTACCAAAATCTAGAAAAAAAAAAACCTAAAAATTTGTGTTATTTGATTGTTGTTGATGATTTGGTTGTGTGTGAAGGAATTCAAATCTGAATCCGCGTCATTTGGTATTTGAGCAAAGGTTGGATCATAAGGGTTCAAAGCGAAGGTTGGATCGTAAGGGTTTAGAGCAAAGGATTCAATCAGATCGTGGGTTAAATTGGTAAGGTTGTTGATTCTCAATTCAATTGTAGTTTTAATTTAATACTGTGTTTGGTTGGGAAATTTGGAAATTTATTTTGTGAATTATATTGCTGAGAATTGGTGATTAGTCTGTTGTTGAGAATTGGGGGTTTTGTGAATATTTTTGCTGAATTCAATTGTTGGGTGTTGAATTACTGTGAATTGGAGTTTGGGGCTGTTGTTGAGAATTTGGTTTTTGGTGAATTTCTATTGCTGATAATTGAAGGGTAAAGATGTCGTCGCATGGAAGTGTTCATAACAACAACAATAGGAATGATGCTGATAATGGGGGTGAGGTTGTGACTAGGGCTGAGTTCAATCAAATCCAAGAAAATCTTAGATTGATTATGGAGAGATTGGAGGTTAGGGATAGAAGAAGCCATAGTGGTGTAGGAATTAGGAGGAGACACTTTAGAAGTGGAAGGAATAGGAGAGGAAACAATGTTGACAGGCATAAGGGGATTGAAAACATCAAGCTGAAAATTCCACCTTTCACTGGTAGTAGTAAACCAAAGGAATTCCTAGACTGAGTGCCACAGGTTGAGAAGGTGTTTGACCGTTATGAGTGGGATGAGCGCATGAAGGTGAAGATGGCATCTTTAGCATTTTTTGAATATGCTAGTTTATGGTGGGATAAATTACAAACTGGGAGACGTAAGGCTGATGAGGAGAAAGTGCATTCATGGGCTTTGATGAAAAGGTTGATGAGACACAGATTTGTGCTAGACTATTATAAACAAGAGATGCTGATGGAGTTACAATCCTTGAGGCAGGGTAAGAAGAGTATGTGAAGGAGTTTGAGACATTAGTGGCAAGATGTGATATCAGGGAAACATCAGATGAATCCATAGCTCATTTCATCAATGGGTTGAAGATGGACATTGCCAGTGTAGTGGAACTCCAGCATTATCAGACTCTTGAGGATATGATTAAATTAGCCAGTCGGGTTGAGCGGCATCAGCGCAGGCGGGATCAAAGATGGCAAGATCAGAAATCATATCAACACCATAAATCAGATGATGGTGAGAGGGAGAAGGAAAGGAAGGAAAAGGGAAAAGCAGTCGTTAGTGAGGTTGTTGACCAAACACAACAAAAGAGGAGCAGGGATATCAAATGCTTTAAGTGTTTAGGACTTAGCCATATTGCTTCTCAATGTCCTAATAAAAGGGTTATGGTCATCAAGGGGGACAAAGTTGAGAGTGAGGAAGAAGAATAGAAGAGTACTGAGGCAGAAAAGGAAGATGAAGACATTATAGCGAGTCCAGTACAGGGAGATATGCTAATGGTTCAGCAGGATGAAACTGTTCTTAATCAGAGGGCCAATTTATTCCATATCTAGGGCATGGTGCAGGGAAAGACTTGTTTGATTGTGGTTGACATAAGCAGTTGCACTAATGTTGCTTCAACAAACTGGGTTGCTAAGTTGGGTTTGCAGGTGGAGCAACATCCAAGACCTTATGCACTTCATTGGTTGAGTCCACAAGGAGCTGTTCATGTACACAAATAGGTTCGTGTTCCATTGTTTATTGATGATTATACTAACGAAATTGTTTGTGACGTAGCTCCCATGGAAGCTACACATTTGATCCTTGGAAGACCTTGGCAGTATGACCTTAGAGCCAAGTATAACGGATACACCAATGAGTATACCATTCAGCAACAGGACAAGACATACAAGCTTTTTCCTATGAGTCCAATTGAAGTACAACACATAAGACTGATTTGCCTTAAGACGCCCAAGGGAAAGAGGAGTCTATTTATGTGGCCTAGCAGGATGGACGATACAAATTCAAGGTCGAATCATTGTCAACATGGAGGGAATGATACGATTCCAAGAGCGAAAATACGAGCACCAAAAAAAGGAGGACATAGGCGTCGGGAGGACCCAAGGCGAAGTCCGACCAGCCTTAAGCTGGCCTTGAATAAAGGCCGGCCGAGTTCACTTTAAGGCCGCCGGCTTTTAGTGTCAGCCTAAGTGAAGGTCACCGGCCTATGGCTGGCCTTGAATGTTTTCGCACAAATTTTTTTAGATGATATAAATAGGCGTCCTTAGGGTTTTTTCAAGGGAGATTATCATTTTGTTTTGTAAAATAGAGACACTTGAGTGGTGTAAGTCTTCTTTTGGAGATTTGAGAATATTGAGAATCGATTTTCACTATATTCGTATTGTTCTTATCAAATTCTTGGTTCATATAGAATTTGTGGCGAGCATCGTTATTGAATTCTTAGAATTCTTTAACCATAGTGATAGATTTATAGAACGTGGTTTCTATCGTTCTATGATTTGATTGCGAAACAGTTTAATTTTATCAATCTTGGCATCTATAGATTGATAATTTTATCCATATCTTTGTTTTTATACGTTAGTACCAAAATCTAGAAGAAAAAACCTAAAAATTTGTGTTATTTGATTGTTGTTGACGATTTGGTTGTATGTGAAGGAATTCGAATCCGAATTTGAATCCGCGTCAGGACTATTATAAGGAAATAGAGGTTGCTATGATTAAAGCCAGAATGGAGGAAGATGATGAGGCTACAATGGCTAAGTTCATCAATGGGTTGAATCGGGAGATCGTTGACGTAGTGGATTTACATCACGATGTGGATATGGAGAAGTTGTTGCACAGGGTGATCAAGGTAGAGAAGCAATTAAAGTATAGGGGAACTTTAAATTTTGGAACAACTTCCAACTCTTCATGGAAGTCAAATTGGAAGAAGAACATTACAGACTTGAAACCAAAAGAGGATGTGAAAGCCAAGAGTCCAGTTACTTCTTCTAAGGGTAATTTTAACACTAAACCACCTACTAGAACTCGTGATGTCAGATGTTTTAAATGTCAGGGGTATGGACATATTGCATCTCAATGTCCAAATCAAAGGGTTATGATCATTCACAATAATGGAGATGTGGAAAGTATTAGTTATAATGATGATGATACGTCACCATTAGAGGATTATAATGATGTCGATTTCGAAGGACCCGTGAGTGGAGAGTTGTAAGTTACTAGGCGAGTCCTTAACACTCAGCCTCAGGATGATGGTGAAGGGGATCAATGTGAGCACATTTTTCATACCCGATATCATGTGTAGAACAAGGCATGTAGCTTAATCATTGATAGTGGTAGCTGCACTAATGTTGTTAGTACCTTATTGGTTTATAAGATGAGGTTAAAGGTTGTAAAACATCCAAAGCCATATCAATTGCAGTGGTTGAATGAGTGTAGGGAAGTGAAAGTGACCAAGCAGGTTCTTATTTCTTTTTCTATTGGGGGTTATCGTGATGAGGTGATGTGTGATGTAGTTCCCATGCAGGCTATTCACATATTGCTGAGTCGACCATGGCAGTTTGATAAAAGGGTGATGTATGATAGGTACAAGAACCAATATTCTTTTGTTCTAAACAAAAGGAAGGTGAATCTAACTCCACAAAAGCCATGGGAGGCTTATGAAGATTAGTTTTAGATAGCAAGAGATTTTAGAGAGAAACACATGAGTGTACAAGAAAAGAATGAAAAAAAAAAAAGAAAAGAGTAAAAGACAAACACTAGTGAACAATGAGAGAAAAGATTCTAAAACACTGAGTGGAGAGAAAATTGCAAAGAAAAGTGAGGTAAATAGTATAATATTAGCAGGGAAACAACTACTTGTACTTATGTACAAGGATGTGTATTTTACAAACATTGACCTTAACTCTTCTTTGCCCAGTATAGCGGTGTCTCTTTTGCAAGAGTATGAAGATTTGTTTCCTAGAGAGGTAGGGTCTGCCTCTACTACAGGGCATTGAGCATCAAATTAATTTTTTCCTAAGTGTGTCTATTCCTAACCGGCCAGTTTACCGAACTAATCTTGAGGAGGCAAAGGAAAACCAGAGACAAGTTGATGATTTGATAGAGAAAGGGTTTATGAGAGAAAGCCTCAATCTATGTTCAATCCCCGTCATCCTAGTTCCCAAGAAGGATGGCACATGACAAATGTGTGTTGACTATCAAGTAATCAACAAGATCATAGTTAAGTATAGATATCTTATCCTCAGACTTGATGATATAGTTGATGAATTGCATGGTGCTTGTTTGTTTTCTAAAATTGATTTAAAGAATGGCTATTTCCAAATTCGCATGAAAGAAGGAGATGAATGGAAAACGGCTTTTAAAACTAAACATGGGTTATATGAATGGATGGTAATGCCTTTTGGATCAACAAATGCACCTAGCATGTTTATGAGATTAATGAATCATGTTCTTCGTAAATTCATTAGGAAGTTTGTTGTTGTATACTTTGATGACATTCTAGTTTACAGTAGGACTTTAAATGATCATGTTCAACATTTGCAATGTGTATTCACTATTTTGAGAGAAAATAAGTTGTATGTGAACTTAAAGAAGTGCACCTTTTGTATGGAAACTGTGGTTTTTCTTGGGTTTGTTGTAAGAGTAAATGGGATTGCTGTAGATGAAGAAAAGGTGAAAGTGATTCGAGAGTGGCCAACGCCAAGGAATGCAAGTGAGGTTAGTAGCTTCCATAGATTGGCAAGCTTTTATAGGAGATTTGTAAGGGATTTTTGATGGATGATCTGACCATTCTAACAAGTTTAAACCTCTACTCAATCCTAGCTTACGATCAGTTCTCAAGCAAGTGTACCTATCGACTAGCAGTATAACATAGGAGTACAGGTATCGATCCCACGAAGACTTATAAGTACTAGTACTAACGATTCTCCTACTATCTAACTTCTCACTATTGATGATCTCAACTATCCTAATTATTGCCTAAACCTGAAAGAGACAAATAAAATGAACAAAGTAAATGTAATCAAACACTCCCTTAATTAATTCAATGATCTAAACATACCCTGCCCAAGATCTACCCCTGATTCTCATGCAGCTTTTATTCAATTCCAACCTATCCAATGATTAATACCCAATCTTTGATCTGCGGAGTTTCTTACACTAGATTAGAGTCTTTCTCAAGATCAATAATCCCTAATCCTAATTAAGCCAATTAAGATCTCTCTTCAATTAACATAATCAAGATTGCAATAGAATTCTAGGACTCTCAATTGAACTAGACCGCAATGACCTTGTTCAATACAGAAGACCTCCTATAACCTATCTCTAGGATTACAAGGGGTCTTTTTATTCATGCAAGATCTACTCTATTACCGATTTCTCAATCTTAATAACAGAGACATAATTCCATCCTAATATTGCGCATATATCAAGATGAATAAACTATAATTGCAACATGAACAAACTCAAAGAATAGAATTAAATTATTGAACATCAACAATTCTGTCACATGATACTCAGGGGTTTCTCAAGGGAACGGGTATGAAACAATTAGCCACTCATGAATCTAATAAGAAGAGCAAAACATAAAATAATTGAGTCCATAAAGAAAATTCAAACACGAAATATCTTGGCTTCCAATCCGAAACTATTCTGGCAACAGCTCCTAGTAGCAGCTTCTTTTCTCTAGGGTTTCTCTTGTGCCGCCTCCTCCCTTTCTCTCATTAGGGTTGTTCTATTTATACTTCTTAAAGCATGGCCGAGCATCTTCAGCTGGAAAGATACGATTGTATCTTTCCTTTTCCAAGTGAATCTCGTCAAGTGAATAACAGTCGCCTGGCACGCCCAACAGCACGGCCAGATTTCAAACCGTATCTCCCTCTGGTCGCAAATATGTAACTCCTCAATCTTGCTCAGTGTTTGGCACGGCTAGGAACACGGCTAGCAGCACTGCTATCAACACGGCTAGAGGTACGGCTAGATTATAACCCGTGCCACGTTCTGGAACTTTCCACTTCTTCGCAGCGTCTGCCACGGCTTCAAACACACCCATATCACAAGTCGTGCTTCCTTTCCAAGTGACGCTTTCATCTTTAGGTGTGCCCACGGTTCATGACACAGCTGTGGCTTTCCACGTGTTGTCCATGAGTAACTTTAACTTGATCTTTTAAGCTTCAATTATGCTCCTTTTGTGATCTTTCTCCTTCTCTTTGGTATTATACCCTGAAACATGTATTTTTATCTGTTAAGTACCGAATCCGCATTGATTTTATTCAAAAGATTATACAAATTCATTCTTAATGCCCATGATTTACAAGGATTAATTTACTCTTATCAATTTTAGTTCCATAGCTGCTCCTCTAAATGATTTTGTTAAGAAGAATGCTAAATTCAAGTGAACCGAATTACATAAGCAGGCTTTTCAAACCCGAAAGGTAAGTTGACAAACATACCCTTACTAGTTTTACCTAATTTTGAGAAAGTCTTTGAGATTAAATGCAATGCTTCCGAGAAAGGTATAGGTGGTGTATTAATGCAAGAGTTCAAGCCAATCACTTATTTTAGCAAAAAACATAATGGTGTTGTATTAAATTATCCAATATATGATAAGAAGTTGTATGCTTTAGTGAGGACCTTGCAAACTTGGCAACATTACTTATGACCTAAGGAGTTTATCATTTATTCAGATCATAGAGTTTGAAGTTCTTGAAAACTCAAGGTAAGTTGAACAAGAGGCATGCCAAGTGGTTAGAATTTATTGAGACCTTTCCATATGTGATTAAATATAAGCAAGGAAAAGAAAATGTGGTTGTTGATGCACTTTCTCGAAGGTATTCTCTTTTGACTTCTCTATATACTAAAATGCTTGGATTTGAACTCATTAAGGAATTGTACGAGAATGATGATGAGTTTGGTCAAATTTAGGCCACTTGTGCTAAGTTTGGACATTCTGATTTCTATAGACATGATAAGTACTTGTTTAAGAAAATAGGGTGTGTGTGCCTAAAAGTTTTGTACGTGAATTGCTAGGAAACACATGGGGGCGGTTTAATGGGACACTTTGGTGTCAAAAAGACTTTGGATATTTTACATGAACATTTCTATTGGCCAAATATGAAACATGATGTGCAAATTATGTGTGATAAGTGCATTGCATGTAGATAGGCCAAGTCTAGAATAATGCCCCATAAGGAACACATTCCATTGCTTGTACCTAATCAACCTGAACTAACGTTTCTATAGATTTTGTACTACGGTTACCACACTCTCAAAGTGGCAAAGATAGCATATTTGTTGTTGTCGATAGGTTTAGTAAAATGGCTCACTTCATTGCCTATTCTAAAACTAATTATGCACGATATATTGCTAAATTGTTCTTTAGGGAGATCGTGCGGTTACATAGTTTGCTTAAATCCATTGTGAGTGATAGGGATGTGAAATTCTTGATCCATTTTTGGCGTACTTTGTAGAATAGGGTAGGCATTAAATTGTTGTTCTCTACAGTTGCACACCCTCAAACTGATGGTCAGACAGAAATAGTCAATAGGACTCTTTTAACCTTATTACAGGCTATGATTCATAAGAATTTAAAATAATGGGAGACATGTTTACCTCATGTAGAATTTGCATATAACAAGACTGTGCATTCCACTACATCATATTCTCCATTTTGAGGTTGTGTATAGCTTTAACCCTTTGACTCCATTGGATATTTTGCCTTTACCTATTAACGAATTTGTTAATCTTGATGGAAAGAAAAAGGCAGAATTTATTAAAGAATTGCATGCTCGGGTTCGGTCCAACATTAAGACGAAAAATGAGCACTATGCTTGTTAAGCTAATAAGGGTCTAATACACTCAGAATGTATATAAAATAAAAGCGCAATAGCAGCAAGTGCACTAGTTGTATCAAGTAATAGAGTAGTGAAAAGTAAGGTTGTCGATCCCTCGAGGAACCAATAAAGTACTAGACCTATGGCAATTCTTATCAATATCTAGGTGATTAAAAAGGGGTTTTGAAATGTCTAAGCGAAAAATTTAACTTAAAGCAAACAATGAGAATTTTATGAAGAATCTATCAATTATGAACGAGGGAAATTAGAATTCACCCTAGATTCATTAATCAAATAGCTACCATGTTATATCAACTAGTGGTTATAAGGTTATTCAAGTGAGTTTAGAAAATCCTTTTTAGGGAAGTTAACCTTAAATCAAATAGTCGACTTCTGCATCTCCAATTAACCAAGGAATCAAAATTATGTTCATACACCTCCCAATGCTACAAACAACTAATGCCCTAAATCAATTAACCCTAATCCCTTAGTGATTAATTAACAAGAAACATTGCATTGCGCCCTCCATAAACTCTAATTAAACCAATTATCGCAACTCCCATATTGACAATCAGTCTAATTAAGAATTCCTAACAAATCCTAATCAACTCCCGTATCAAAAGGATTTCTCACAATTATAATTAAAGATCAATTATAATTGAAATCAAAGGAATTGCAATCATGAATAATCCTAATAATTCCTAATCATATAACATGGCTACAATTATCCTTTTAACATTCTAGGGTTTCATCCAATTTCCCAAGGAAAAGACTTAGCAATTCATGGAGATAAAGACATGATCATGATTCAAGGAAATTCGTGCAAAAGAATTCATATTCAATAGTTGGATCAAATACTCAAATTGTATATAAGAGATAACGTTCAGAAATCACCAATTCAACAATACAAATAAAACCTTAATTGCAAGGAACTCCACAAATCCTTCACAAAGGATGATAATCTCCACCAAGATCACAAAGTTTTTCCCAAGATTTGATCTCCACAATTTTCCCTTGAAACTAGGTTAAAACTACTTTAAGAACAAGAAAAATTGACCAAAGATCCCCTACAAATCGACCTAGGACCTATATATATGCAAGGGGAGGCGAGGAGATGCAATTAAAACAAGACCGGCCCAAGGCCGGCCAAAGGTCGGCAGTGGCCGGTGGTATTGCATGGAAAGTCGGCCATAAAGGCCAGCGGCTTTGATTTTTCCTTTGCCATCCTTCAATCTTTTCATGCTTCAATTTGTATGCAATCTCTCCAAATTGATTAAGCTTTGAACTCAAAGTCCTCCAACATCTGAAATGTAAAAATAAACATAATTAAGTACCATTTCCTTGTGATTTCTCTAAAATCAATAATGAATACTTGCAAATTACTTAATGAATTATGAGTAAAATATGCCTTTATCAACTCCCCCACACTTAAACGTTTGCTTGTCCTCAAGCAAAATAAAACTAGAAAGAAATCTATCCTAGAAAGTACAAAATTTTTCATTATCATACAAACTTGAACATCTATCATCTCTACTTCTGACTCACTACTTTGTGATGCCCACCACTCAAACCAAATTGGGAATATGTGATTAGAGTACTATACTCAAAATTAACCAAGTAATCTACAGAAAACAAACTTTAATCCAAGCGTTTAACCTAAGAATTCTTATTCCAAAAGTAGATATTCAGTCCTAAAGGAAAAACACCCATTTAAACTTCACTGGCAATTAGCAAGCATATGATCCTTCCCATCACTTCTTTAAACAGGTCAACATAAAATGAAAGCATATGGTATCACTTCCTTTCCTAGATTTTCTCCCTTTTTATTATAAGTCCAATGTAACTTATTGATGAGCATTCACTAAAACTCTACTTTTTCTCTCTTTCTCTTTTCTTTTTTTTTTTACTATAAAATAAGTTTGTGTATTAAACTTTTGCTTCTCCGCCCTTATCGCTATAGTGAGATCACTGATTCGGCACATCCCGGGCTCATCACCCAAGTGACTAGGTTTTAAAGGGACCCCATCGAACTCTCCCTCACTCTAGCATTCAAGTTTGGATACTCTTAACTCAATTACCTGAGTCATTAGAGTAAGGCAACTTATTTCATTTGAATGCTATACAGAATTAAGACTTTTTTTATAAGGGATCACAAAGTGAGGAGTTTCCCTTACCTCTTTCATTAGATGTTGAAAAGCTTTCAAAGCAACATTCAAGAATATATACTAGCTAGAGAAGAGACCCGAAGTAGACCTGTTTATCTTTCACAAGAGGACTCAATAGACTCTTAAACTTCAAATTATAAGGCTAAAAACTAGGTAAATTTGATTTCTGAAGATTTTATTCATTAATTTTAACTAAGTACAAGAATCACAACAGTGGTGAGTAGGGCATAATAATGAGTTATTATTTTTAATAAATCATAAACAAATGCAAAAGGCTTTTTTTTGTATAATCTCTAGATTTCCATCAAAATTTTTGAAAAAATTGGCTTAAAAATTGTCAGATAACTCAAGGACAAATACAGTTCAAGATAATGGAAGAGTATGATCATCAAAGCACATAACAGGCAATAATCATCTCAACTTTAATACCTACATTACCTTCCCCACACTTAAGAATAGATAGTGTCCGCACTGTCTCACATCAATGCAAATAACAAAATAGGAAGGAAATAAGACAAAAGGAACTGGTACTCCCCTGGTATAACATGTAGAAGCCATATTTAAATCCCATCAAAGTTGAACTTGGAGAAATTGGTCCTTGTGAACATTCACCTTACATTTTCCTAAAAACAATTAAAAGAAAACCAACAAAACACAATAAAGTAAACGTAAATATCGGCTGCCTCCCATAGAGCACTTGTTTTATAGTCATCAGCCTGACTATCAGGGTTTGTCATCTCAGCTTAAATCAAGGAGTTTAAACAACTCCTCCAACACCATCGTCTTTAGATTAGGATTCCAAGCTTCCTTCCATGGTATGGTGCCCTTCTTTTCAGCTTCCACCAATGTTTTGTAGGTGGATATCAACAAACTTACCTGCTGGATGTCTACCCTTGACCACCCCAGGATTTCCCTATGTTCATCCAACTAGCCTTGAATCTGCTGCTGTAATTCTCTTATCATAGGCGCTGGATTAATGTGAGGCCATGGATTTCTTGAATTCAGACACTCATAATCAAACAATTGATTAGAAAAAGACATTAGGTTCAAGTGTCTGCATGGGCATTAGTGTCGACATTGGTGGCTTCTCATAGTGGTTCATCTTCTCGAAAGCAACAACATTTTCAGTCTGGGGTACTTGCTCACAGCCTTTGTTTTCTTGCTCATCCTCATCCCCCCAATCATCTATCTCATTCAAGACAACTTCAAGAGTGGTTTGCCCTACATCTTCCTCCACATCATTGTTGGTAATTTCACCCTCAGCAGATATGTCAGAATACATTGCTTTCTCATTAGACAAAAACACAGGATCATACATATCAAATGTTACCTGGTCATCTAGTGCTCTAAGGGTGAGCTTACCTTGTCCTACATCAATTAGAGCTTGACCTGTGGCTAGGAATGGTCTACTCAGAATGAGTGGAATGTCCTCATCTTCTTCTACATCCAATATGACAAAGTCCACTGGAAATATGAATTTATCGACCTTGACTAAAACATCCTCCACTGTACCCTTGGAAAACCTTGAGCTCTTATCAGCTAGCTGCACAGTGATTAGTCTCCTCTTGCACTTTTGTGGCTCTATTCCAAGCTTCCTAAAAACTGAAAGTGGCATTAAATTAATACTTGCACCAGAATCAATCAAAACATTCTCAAAATCAATATTACCAATGGTGCAAGGGATACTGAAACTTCCCTGATCTTTCAGCTTTTTAGGTAGCTGAGCAGATTTCTTCTCTATGACAACTAAACTCTCGCTAAGAAGCATTACTTTCTCAACACTCTCCATGGATCTTTTGTTAGAGAGTAGCTCTTTCATAAATTTGGCATAGGATGGAATTTGCTTCAAGGCCTTTAAGAGAGGTATATTGATTTGAAGTCCCTTAAATATGTCACAAAACCTGGCAAACTGGGCTTCCAACTCCCTCTGCTTGAGTCTTCTTGGGAAGGGGATAGGTGGAACATAAGGCTGCAACACTAGTGCTTTGGATGTGAGTTCCTCCTCCTTCTGCTTACCTTTCTCTAGATCTTTCTCTTGAATTTTTACCTGCCTTTCAACTTTCTTCACCTCCTTACCACTCCTTAGCATGATGGCATTGACATGATGGGTGTTCTCCTCAGTTTTGCTAGGTAAAGACCCTGAGGGTCTAGTACTTAGCTGCTGTGCAATTTGACAGAGCTGACCCTCTAAGTTTCTGATAGAAGTTTGTTCGTTTTGTAGGAAGGTGTCAGTCTTTTGCATGTAGCTCCTCATGAGCTCTTCCATCTGAGTGGGTTGCTGTTGAGAATAGGCATTTTGAGCAAAGGCTTGTTTCGGAAATCCAAGGGGCGGGTTAAGTGCTTGATTTTTGTTCCTCCATGAGAAGTTTGGATGATTGCGCCACCCAAGATTGTATGTATTCGAATATGGTCCTTGAGTACCTCTTTGGAGGTTGCCTACAAAGTTTACTTGCTCTCCACTAGATGGAGCTGACAACTTTCCAGCCATGCACTCATTAGCTAAGTGAGGTCCTGAGCAAATTTCACAACTAGAAGATGGATTAGCATTGAAAGAATTTGAAGAGGCGAGTCTACTTACCTAAGTGGTGAAGGAAGCTATCTGAGCAGTCAACTAAGCCATACTGACATTGTCATTCACTGAAGCCACTCTTGTACCACTTCTCTCATTTTTCCAATTGTGTGCACTAGAAGCCATCTCTTCTATCAATGCACTGGCCTCTAAGTAAGTTTTTCCCATTAGTGCACCCCCAGCTACAGCATCCACAAGAGACCTCAATGTCTCATCCAAACTCAAGTAAAAGATCTCAATAAGGAGATTGTCTGGTAAACCATGATGTGGGCATTTTTCTAGTTGCTTCCTTGAATCTCTCCCATGCCTCATAAAGTGATTCACCACTAAACTTTGTAAAGTTAGTGATGTCACTTCTTAGTTTGGCGGTCCTAGCTGGTGGGAAGAATCTCCTCAAGAACTTGATTGATAGGTCTTCCCAGGTAGTGATAGATCCCTAAGGCAATGAATAAAACTAAGCTCTAGCTTTATCCCTCAATGAGAAAGGGAAAAGTTGTAGTCTTATGGCATCATCAGTGACACCATTCTGCTTGACAATGTTAGTGTATTGAAGGAACCCAGCAAGATGATCATCAGGGCTCTCATTTGAATACCCTCCAAACTGACTCGATTGCACCATCTGAATGAGTGCCGGTTTAAGCTCAAAATTGTTAGCTTGTATAGCTGGTCTAACAATGGGCGGTTCCTGAATCCTAGTAATAAGAGTAAATTAACCCTTGTAAATCATGGGCGTTAATGAGGAATTTATGTAGTATTTTGAATAAAATCAATGCGGATTCGGTACTTAATAGATAAATATATTAGTTTCAGGGTATAATACCAAAGAGAAGTAGAAAGATAAAAAAAGGAGCATGATTGAAGCTTAAAAGATCAAGTTAAAGCTACTCATGGACAACACAGGGAAAGCCATGCCCGTGTCATGAACCGTGGGCACACCTGAAGATGAAAGTTGTCACTTGGAAAGGAAGCACGGCTTGTGATATGGGTGTGCTTGAAGTCATGGCAGACACTGCGGAGGAGTGGAAAGTTCTAGAACTTGGCACAATTTTTAATCTAGCCGTGTTTCTAGCCGTGCCAAACACTGAACAAGAATGAGGAATTACAGATTATCGACCAGAGGGAGACAGGGTTTGAAATCTGGCCGTGTTGGTGGGCGTGTCAGGCGAATGTTATTCACTTGGAAAAGGAAAGATACATTCGTATCTTTCCAGCTGAAGATGCTCGGCCATTCCTTAGGAAGTATAAATAGAACAACCCTAAGGAGAGGAGGGGAAGGCGACACAAGAGAAACCCTAGAGAAGAGAAGTTGTTGCCAGAAGAGTTTTTGGATTTGAAGCCAAGATATTTTGTGTTTGAATTTCCTTATGGATTCAATTATTTTCTGTTTTGTTCTTTTTATTAGATTCATGAGTAGCTAATTGTTTTATACCTAGTCTCTTGAGAAACCCCTAATTGTCATGTAACAGAATTGTTGATTTTTAATAATTAATTATAATCTTTGAGTTTATTCATGTTGCAATCATGGTTTGTTCATCTTGATATGTGCGCAGTATTAGGATTGAATTAGATCTCTGTTATTAAGATTGAGAAATCGTTTAATAGAGTATATCCGGCATGAATAAAAAGACCCCTTGTAATCCTAGAGATAGGTTATAGGAGGTTTTCTGTATTGAACGAGGTCGTTGTGGTCTGGTTCAATTGAGAGTCCTAGGATTTTATTGCAATCTTAATTATGTTAATTAAAGAGAGATTTTAATTGACTTAATTAGGATTAGGGATTATTGATCTCGAGAAAGACCCTAATCTAGTGTAAGAAACTCCGTAGATCAGAGATGTTGGGTATTAATCATTGGAAAGTTTGGAATTGAATAAAAGTTACATGAGAATTAGGGGTGGATCTTGGGTAGGGTATGTTTAGATCATTGAATTAATTAAGGGAGTGTTTGAATATATTTACTTTGTTCATTTTATTCGTTCCTTTCAAATTTAAGCAATAATTAGGATAATTGAGATCATCAATAGTGAGAAGTTAAATAGTAGGATAATCGTTAGTATTAGTACTTATAAGTCTTCGTGGGATCAATACCTGTACTCCTATGCTATACTGCTAATTGATAGGTATACTTGCCTGAGAACTAATCGTAAGCTAGGATTGAGTATAGGATTTAACTTGTTAGAATGGTCAGATCGTCCATCAAGTTTTTGGCGTCGTTGCCAGGGACTTGTAATATTAGGAAAACTTGACGCCTACTACTTTAACTATAAATTTTATTTTTTTTTAGTTATTTCCATTAATTTCACTCGTGCTTCAATTCAAATTTGTTGAGGAAACTAAGTTCATCGTTTGTCTGTCGCAGTTTATGATAAGGAGCTCTTCATCTAAGCTTCTTGACCTTGATCCTAAGATTGACCGAACTTTTAGAAGGCGATTGAGAGGTGCTGAGGAGATAGTAGGGAATTTGAATCTCGACGAACCTTTGGAAAGTGAAGAAGCAACATCAGTGGCTGACAAGGAAACTTATATCACCCATGGTAACATAGAAACTGGACCAATGGCAGATGAACGAAGGGCGATGGTTGAATATGCTCGACCTACTCTGAGCAGCACTAGGTCATGTATTGTGCAACCAGCAATAGAGGCCAACAACTTCGAAATCAAGGCCTCTACAATGCATATGATTCACAACCAATGCTAGTTTGATGGTTTGTCTGACGAGGACCCTCATGCGCACATTCAGATGTTCTTGGATATCTCGCAACTATCAAGCAAAACGGAGTATCTGAGGAAGCACTGAAATTGCGACTTTTCCCTTTTACTCTCCGAGGGAAAGCAAGGCAATGGTTTGGATCACTAAACTGGGATTCCATAACCACTTGGACCCAGATGGTAGAGACTTTCCTGGACAATTATTTCCTACCATCGAAAACTGCTAAGTTGAGAAATGATATCACATCATTCACCCAACTAGATCACGAGCCCCTGCATGAAGCATGGATCAAATTCAAGGATCTTCTTAGGCGGTGTCCACATCACCAAATGCCTAACTGGCTGCAAGTTTCTACCTTCTATAATGGGCTTGACTATGCAACTCGGCAGACAATTGATGCTACGGCTGGGGGTACTATGTGAAAACACCAGAAGAGTCGTTGAGTTTGTTTGAGAACATGGCCAAAAATAATCACCAATGGAGCCATGGTAGACAAAAGCACAGGGCAGCGGGTATTTATGAGGTCGATTTGATGACAGCAATTGCAGCAAAAGTAGATGCACTCGCTTCAAAAGTTGAAGGGATGGCTGTATCTCAACCATCCCAATACTGCTCAATTGAACCCCATTCCAACAATGTGGTATCTGAAGTGATAGAGCGTGTTGAGTATGTGGGGAATCCCACAAGACCACAGAACAATCCCTATAGCAACACATATAATCCAGGGTGGCGTAATCATCCCAATTTCTCGTGGAGTAATTAGCAATCTCAAAAGGGTAATGCACCTGCTCCAGGATTCCAAAGACCAGCTCCATCTACTTTCCAAGAAAAGAAATCTAGCCTTGAGGATATGATTGCGAAGTTCATTCAAGTGTCGGAGCAACGCCAGCAATCCACAAAGGCAGCTCTAAGAAATCATGAAGCCTCAATCCACAACTTGGAAAACCAGATGGGGCAGATCTCTAAAGCGCTTGCTGAGCGACCACAAGGGTCTCTTCCTGGAAATACAGAGACCAACCCAAGGGAACACGTGAAGTCAGTAATTCTTAGGAGTGGAAAGGAAGTGAAATCAAACAAGGTTGGGGAAACTCCTGTTAGTAGGAAGGGGAATGAGACTGTTGATAAAGGCGAGACCACTAATAAAGCAAAAAAAGGCAAAATTATAGAGGAAAGAACAAAAGACTTGGAAGCTAAGAAGACACCTATCGTCCAGCCCTATAAACCCCCATTGCCATATCATGCTAGGCTGCGGAACGATAAGGATCGGGAACATTTCGGTAAGTTTTTGGATTTGTTCAAACAGTTACATATCAACTTACCACTTGTGGAAGCCCTTTCTCATATGCCCCGGTATGCCAAGTTCTTGAAAGATTTACTATCTAATAAGAAGAAGATGGAAGAGATCTCCACTGCAACAATTGGTGCGGGTTGGTCTACGATTTTACTAAACAAGCTTCTAAAGAAATTGAAAGATCCAGGGAGTTTCACCATACCATGTTTCATTGGTAATTTACCCGTAGAAAAAGCATTAGCAGATCTGGGGGCTAGCATAAACTTGATGCCATATTCCCTCTTTCAAAAGTTAGGATTAGGAGAGCCAAAGCCCACACGAATGAGCCTTCAATTAGCAGACCAATCAGTGAAGTTTCCTAGAGGGGTTATTGAAGATGTATTAGTAAAAGTAGAAACTTTCATCTTCCCGGTTGATTTTGTGATCCTGGACATGGCTGTTGACACTGAAGTTCCTCTGATCTTGGGACGCCTCTTTTTAGCCACAGCCCAAGCAATCATTAATGTGGCTGAGGGCCGATTAGTGCTACGCATTGGGGGAGACGAGTTAGTGATACAAATACCAGCTGTGATGAAGAAATCGGTAAATTCTGATGATACTTATTATGCAATTGATTTAACTGATACCGTTGTGGAAGATATCTTATGCAAGGATCCATTAGAGTTGAGTTTGAGAGTATACGATATTAAAGAGACAGAAGATTGTGCAATACAAGAAATGTTGACTCATCTTGACGGCAAGGATGAACTTAGGATAAAAACAGAGAGGGAGAATATTGATGTAGAAGATGTTACCAGATTGAAGCCCTCTATTGAAGATCCTCCAATTCTGGAGCTGAAGCAACTCCCTGACTATCTGGAGTATGCTTTCTTAGAAAAGGATTCTCAGTTGCCGGTCATCATTACAGTCGGGCTAACCATTTTTCAGAAGGAAAAGCTCTTGAAGATCTTGAAGGAGCATAAGCGTGCCTTGGCATGGAAAATCGCGGATATCCAAGGGGTTAGTCCATCTTTTTGCATACACAAAATCCTGATGGAAGACAATTTCAAACCAGTGGTGCAAGCTCAAAAACGACTTAAACCAAACATGAAAGAAGTCACTAAGAAAGAGGTAATCAAATTGTTAGATGCTGGGCTAATTTATCCCATTTCTGATAGTTCATGGGTAAGCCCCGTCCAGGTGGTGCCAAAGAAGGGGGGAATGACGGTGGTCCCAAATGAGAATAATGAGCTCATACCAATGAGGACGGTGATGGGATGGCGCCAAAAACTTGATACTCTCAGAATGTATATAAAATAAAAGCGCAATAGTAGCAAGTGCACTAGTCGTATCAAGTAATAGAGTGGTGAAAAGTAAGGTCGTCGATCCCTCAAGAAACCAATAAAGTACTAAACCTATGGCAATTCTTATCAATATCTAGGTGATTAAAAAGGGCTTTTGAAATGTCTAAGCTAAAAATTTAACTTAAAGCAAACAAGGAGAATTTTATGAAGAATCTATCAATTATGAATAAGGGAAATTAGAATTCACCTTAGATTCGTTAATCAAATTGCCACCATGTTATATCAACTAGTGGTTATAAGGTTATTCAAGTAAGTTTAGAAAATCTTTTTTAGGGAAGTTAACCTTAAATCAATTAGTTGGCTTTCGCGTTTCCAATTAACTAAGGAATCAAAATTATATTCATACACCTCCTGATGCTATAAACAACTAATGCCCTAAATCAATTAACCCTAATCCCATAGTGATTAATTAACAAGAAACATTGCATTACGCCCTCCATAAACTCTAATTAAACCAATTATCGCAACTCCCGTATTAACAATCAGTCTAATTAAGAATTCCTAACAAATCCTAATTAACTCCAGGTATCAAAAGGGTTTCTAACAATTATAATCAAAGATTAATTATAATTGAAATCAAAGGAATTGCAATCATGAATAATCCTAATAATTCCTAATCATATAACATGGCTACAATTATCCTTTTAACATTCTAGGGTTTCATCCAATTTCCCAAGGAAAAGACTTAGCAATTCATGGAGATAAAGACATGATTATGATTCAAGGAAATTCGTGCAAAGAATTCATATTCAATAGTTGGATCAAATACTTAAATTGCATATAAGAGATAAAGTTTAGACATCACCAATTCAACAATACAAATAAACCTTCATTGCAAGGAACTCCACAAATCCTTCACAAAGGATGATAATCTCCACCAAGATCACAAAGTTTTCTCCAAGATTTGATCTCCACAATTCTCCCTTGAAACTAGGTTAAAACTACTTTAAGAACAAGAAAAATTGACCAAAGATCCCATACAAATCGACCTAGGACCTATATATATGCAACGGAAGGCGAGGAGATGCAACTAAAACAAGACCGGCCTAAGGCCGGCAGTGTTGCATGGAAAGCCGGCCTAAAGGCCGATTTGATTTTTCCTTTGCCATCCTTCAATCTTTTCATGCTTCAATTTGTATGCAATCTCTCCAAATTGATTAAGCTTTGAACTCAAAGTCCTCTAACATCTGAAATGTAAAAATAAACATGATTAAGTATCGTTTCCTTGTGATTTCTCTAAAATCAATAATGAATACTTATAAATTGCTTAATGAATTATGAGTAAAATATGCCTTTATCAGGGTCGTGTAAAGACTGTTTTTCATCCAAGAGACTGGGTATGGGTGCATTTGAGAAAGGAGAGATTTGCTAAGTAGCGGAAGTCGAAGTTGCACCCTAAGGGAGATGGACCTTTTCAAGTATTGGAGAATATCAATGATAACACTTACAAGATTGACTTACCAAGTCACTATGGTAATGTAAGCACAACTTTTAATGTTTCAAACCTTACTCTATATGATGTAGGCAATTCGAGGACGAATCTTTTCGAGGAAGGAGGGAATGATGAGGATCAACTAGCATCAACCATTTGAGCCGAAATCCAATGACCCGTTATATGGTATTAGAGGTCCAATGACAAGAGCTAGAGCTAAGTGGATGAGTGAAGCTTTGCAAGGATTAGTAATGAATCTACAATAGAGGAAACTAAGTTACACTAAGGGAGAATCGACCTTTATTCACTTGATTCAAGCTTACATAGAGGTGGACAATGATATGAGAGCTGTAGGATGAAAATTACAGTAAAGAGCCGTGAAGCCGCGAGTTTAAGGGGGAATTGGACTGGTTAAAGGCCGCCCAACCTTGTGTCGTTTGTTTTGTTTTCTTTTAACTTTTTTTTTTTTCCTTTCTTAAGTTAAGGCAAGTTATTTATGTTGGAAGATTTTTTTTAGGTTTTGTGTAAAACAATAAAAGCTCCTCGTGTGAGAAGGGGGCAGAGGAGATTTTTTTTTTTATACACAATTTATGAGAGACTCTCTCTTTGTTCTTTAAACATGAACTTTTCGATTTCTTCTATCTAAACGCTTGGGGAAACCGATTGATAATTGAGGTTTCAATCAATAGGTGTAGTTGGGGTCTAGTTCCGTTCATAGCTTGTTCAAGACGACTCTTAGGGATCTTATTCAAATCACGATCATCAGGTTTTAGGTTTAATATACCTAAGGTTTTGCGTCAAGCATTCAAAGACTGTTTCAAAGCTACTAGGATTGTTACCACCAACTCATCTTCACCTACTCTCAAAACCAGTTTCCCGTCCACCACATCTATTACGGCTCTTACGGTTGCCAAAAAGGGTCATCCTAGAATCAACGGGACCTCTACATCTACATCTATATCTAAGATTACAAAATCAACAGGGAAAATGAATTTTCCTACCTTTACCAAAACATCTTCAATGATCCCCTTAGGGAATTTGATCGAGCGATTTGCTAACTGCAAACCCATCCCTGTAGGCTTCGACTCACCCAACTTAAGCTGCTTGAACACTGAATAGGGCATCAAGTTAATGCTCGCTCCAAGGTCTGCCAAATGCTCTTTCCATAGGTAGCTTGCCTATAAGGCATGGAATAATGAAGCTACCGGGATCTTGAGCTTCTTGGGTAGTTTGTTCTACAAAATAGCTGAACACTCCGCCCCAATAATTGCAATAGAAATCTCTTTCGGTTGTTTCTTGTTTGATAGCAAATCTTTCAAGAACTTTGCATACCTAGGCATCTACGTAAGAGCTTCCACAAACGATACATTGATATGTAATTGTTTAAACAAATCTAAAAACTTACCGAAGTGTTCTTGACCCTTATCTCTTTTCAATCGACCCGGATATGGAATTAGTGGCTTGTAGGGCTAAATTGTCGATGCCTTAGCCTTTCTTGAGTCTTTTCCTTTATCAAGATCCATCTCCTTGCCACGTCTAATGGCTTGTTCCTTTTCA